>JAVIWC010004990.1:600000-1124526 GCA_031894815.1 Creontiades dilutus | reverse complement strand
CTCTGAGGGGTATTTCGGGGTGCTGAACACGAATCTGAAGTCCGTTTCCCGATAAAACGCTTCCTTCATGGTTATTTTCGCGATTTTTCATAAAAATGTCCTGAAAATCAACTCTGTTTAATCCCTTTCAAACCTACTCTCTAAGGGGTATTTCGGGGTGCTGAACACGAATCTGAAGTCCGTTTCCCGATAAAACGCTTCCTTCATGGTTATTTTCGCGATTTTTCATAAAAATGTCCTGAAAATCAACTCTGTTTAATCCCTTTCAAACCTACTCTCTAAGGGGTATTTCGGGGTGCTGAACACGAATCTGAAGTCCGTTTCCCGATAAAACGCTTCCTTCATGGTTATTTTCGCGATTTTTCATAAAAATGTCCTGAAAATCAACTCTGTTTAATCCCTTTCAAACCTACTCTCTAAGGGGTATTTCGGGGTGCTGAACACGAATCTGAAGTCCGTTTCCCGATAAAACGCTTCCTTCATGGTTATTTTCGCGATTTTTCATAAAAATGTCCTGAAAATCAACTCTGTTTAATCCCTTTCAAACCTACTCTCTAAGGGGTATTTCGGGGTGCTGAACACGAATCTGAAGTCCGTTTCCCGATAAAACGCTTCCTTCATGGTTATTTTCGCGATTTTTCATAAAAATGTCCTGAAAATCAACTCTGTTTAATCCTTTCAAACCTACTCTCTAAGGGGTATTTCGGGGTGCTGAACACGAATCTGAAGTCCGTTTCCCGATAAAACGCTTCCTTCATGGTTATTTTCGCGATTTTTCATAAAAATGTCCTGAAAATCAACTCTGTTTAATCCCTTTCAAACCTACTCTCTAAGGGGTATTTCGGGGTGCTGAACACGAATCTGAAGTCCGTTTCCCGATAAAACGCTTCCTTCATGGTTATTTTCGCGATTTTTCATAAAAATGTCCTGAAAATCAACTCTGTTTAATCCCTTTCAAACCTACTCTCTAAGGGGTATTTCGGGGTGCTGAACACGAATCTGAAGTCCGTTTCCCGATAAAACGCTTCCTTCATGGTTATTTTCGCGATTTTTCATAAAAATGTCCTGAAAATCAACTCTGTTTAATCCCTTTCAAACCTACTCTCTAAGGGGTATTTCGGGGTGCTGAACACGAATCTGAAGTCCGTTTCCCGATAAAACGCTTCCTTCATGGTTATTTTCGCGATTTTTCATAAAAATGTCCTGAAAATCAACTCTGTTTAATCCCTTTCAAACCTACTCTCTAAGGGGTATTTCGGGGTGCTGAACACGAATCTGAAGTCCGTTTCCCGATAAAACGCTTCCTTCATGGTTATTTTCGCGATTTTTCATAAAAATGTCCTGAAAATCAACTCTGTTTAATCCTTTCAAACCTACTCTCTAAGGGGTATTTCGGGGTGCTGAACACGAATCTGAAGTCCGTTTCCCGATAAAACGCTTCCTTCATGGTTATTTTCGCGATTTTTCATAAAAATGTCCTGAAAATCAACTCTGTTTAATCCCTTTCAAACCTACTCTCTAAGGGGTATTTCGGGGTGCTGAACACGAATCTGAAGTCCGTTTCCCGATAAAACGCTTCCTTCATGGTTATTTTCGCGATTTTTCATAAAAATGTCCTGAAAATCAACTCTGTTTAATCCCTTTCAAACCTACTCTCTAAGGGGTATTTCGGGGTGCTGAACACGAATCTGAAGTCCGTTTCCCGATAAAACGCTTCCTTCATGGTTATTTTCGCGATTTTTCATAAAAATGTCCTGAAAATCAACTCTGTTTAATCCCTTTCAAACCTACTCTCTAAGGGGTATTTCGGGGTGCTGAACACGAATCTGAAGTCCGTTTCCCGATAAAACGCTTCCTTCATGGTTATTTTCGCGATTTTTCATAAAAATGTCCTGAAAATCAACTCTGTTTAATCCCTTTCAAACCTACTCTCTAAGGGGTATTTCGGGGTGCTGAACACGAATCTGAAGTCCGTTTCCCGATAAAACGCTTCCTTCATGGTTATTTTCGCGATTTTTCATAAAAATGTCCTGAAAATCAACTCTGTTTAATCCCTTTCAAACCTACTCTCTAAGGGGTATTTCGGGGTGCTGAACACGAATCTGAAGTCCGTTTCCCGATAAAACGCTTCCTTCATGGTTATTTTCGCGATTTTTCATAAAAATGTCCTGAAAATCAACTCTGTTTAATCCCTTTCAAACCTACTCTCTAAGGGGTATTTCGGGGTGCTGAACACGAATCTGAAGTCCGTTTCCCGATAAAACGCTTCCTTCATGGTTATTTTCGCGATTTTTCATAAAAATGTCCTGAAAATCAACTCTGTTTAATCGCTTTCAAACCTACTCTCTAAGGGGTATTTCGGGGTGCTGAACACGAATCTGAAGTCCGTTTCCCGATAAAACGCTTCCTTCATGGTTATTTTCGCGATTTTGTCCTGAAAATCACCTCTGTTTAATCACTTTCAAACCTACTCTCTAAGGGGTATTTCGGGGTGCAGAACACGAATCTGAAGTCCGTTTCCCGATAAAACGCTCCCTTCATCGTTATTTTCGCGATTTTTCATCAAAATGTCCTGAAAATCAACTCTGTTTAATCTCTTTCAAACCTACTCTCTAAGGGGTATTTCGGGGTGCTGAACACGAATCTGAAGTCCGTTTCCCGATAAAACGCTTCCTCAATGGTTATTTTCGCGATTTTTCATAAAAATGTCCTGAAAATCAACTCTGTTTAATCCCTTTCAAACCTACTCTCTAAGGGGTATTTCGGGGTGCAGAACACGAATCTGAAGTCCGTTTTTCGGTAAAACGATAAGCATTCGCTTGCGAAATCTCTGAAGTCGAGCTGAAAGGTCTGATATTGGTTTTGAACCCATTACCTCGACTAGAGGTTTTTGATCTGTGTATAATTGGAATTTCTTCCCCAAAACTAAACTTGAAAATCTTTCACAAGCCCACGTTAAGCTTAAGGCTTCTTTTTCTGTATGGGCACATCGGGATTCAGTTCATTCATATTTCTAGAAGCATATGCTAAAGGACGTATAGATGCAATGGCTAAGATCTATGTGGGACTGCTTTCTAATAGAGTGGGAGATTGGGCAGAGAGTAACGCGATACTTGGGGAAAACCAAGCAGGCTTCCGTAGGGGATACTCTACCCTGGACCATATTTTCACTCTGTCCAACATAATCGAGGGAAGGCTCCGAGAAAACCAAAGAACCTACTGCTGTTTTGTGGACCTCAAGGCAGCGTTTGATACCGTGGATAGAGAGGCGCTCTTTTATAAGTTGATGTGCATTGGATTATCCACGAAAATGATCAATGCACTGCGTAATCTTTACAAGAACACATACGTGCGAGTGCTGGCTAACGGTGTTACTTCTGAGCGATTCCTGTCGTCGGCGGGAGTAAAGCAGGGATGCCCAGCAAGTCCTATCCTATTCGCGCTGTTTCTGAGTGACCTACCTGACGCTGTCGGTGGAGGTGTTCAGCTAGATGCAGGTGCCATAAATTGTCTCATGTTTGCGGACGACATTGTGTTGATTGGAGACAGCCCTCCGACCCTGCAGTATATGATAGACAACCTGGCTGAATATTTAAAGATGTGGAGCCTGACTATTAATTTGCAAAAGACTAACGTTGTTATATTTCGCGCTAGATGGGGTAAACCAAACAGGGCCGAGTCTGGGAGATGGGGTGAAGTGGAAATCTCCGTTGCTAAAGAATATAAATACCTGGGTATTTGGCTGACATACAACCTTTCCCTAAAGAAACATCTTCAGGAAAGAGAAGCGCTGGCCAAGATGAGTGTAAACTCAGTTTGGTCCAGACTATTTTTGGCTAAAGAAGTCCCAGTTGATACTAAGTTCAGAATTTTCAGAGCGGTGGTGCTTGCGGTGCTTTGCTATGGTTGCCAGGTTTGGGGGCACAGAAAACACGACCAAGTGGAGAGAGTACTCCGCTTTTTTATCAAGAAAATTTTCAATCTCCCTTCCAACACGCCTAACTACATGCTCTTCCTGGAGACCAATATAGATCAAATCTATACAACGGTCCTAAAATTAAATGCAGATTTTATTATTAAAACTTTGAAGGCACCACCAACAAGATACGCAAGAATGGCAGCCGAATATGCAATTAGTAGGAAATTGGATTGGGTATCTACCTGGGACGCGTTCGTTGAAAGGTATGGGAGGGAGTTGAACTCCGGACAGGACTTTGGAGGTCGACTGATGAGTGAACTGCCGCACATATTATCTGTCATCGAAACTGATTCCAAACTGGAATTGAACCAGAAATGCCAGGAAGGACAGTACCACGCACTGTATAAAGATTTGAGACATGACATAAACATCCTGTCGTACGGAATGGACCTCGAAAGTCTAACATGTGTATTAAAATGTCGTGGAGAACTGTTTCACCTAAACTATATCCCCTATATGGAAAACAGAATCTACATTTGCGCTTTATGCAATACGAATGAAAATGAAAACACAGAACACTTCTTGGCTAGATGTCCAATACTATCACATCAAAGGAGAGCATTCCTAGGTGCAAGTATCCTCACCAGAGACGACTTAATACCAATTCTGAACGGGGGTGAATGGAATGATTTATGCAAATACGTAAAAGCAGCATGGGCGTACCGCCGTTTTCTAATTGCAGAATTTAACTATAATTAGGTTAACAAATGTTATATATTAAAATTAGGAATGAAAATTAAATATTGCAAAATGTTATTTATTAAAATGTTGTCTACTAATATTAGGTATTATTAAAAAATGCTATTTATCAAAATTATATATGAAAAGAATGTATGTAAAATTTAACAAAATTAATATAAGTATATGTACAAAACCGTCTTAAATAAGCGAGAATAAGCAATAATAAAGAATAAAGAATCTATTGAACAACTAAGCAATAACAATAATTTGCAAAGTATTTGTATCACAGTAAATTGCCGCAATAATGGCTGTAAAATAAATATAAACTAACAATATAACATCAAGTAAAATACACAGTACATTAAATTAATCTCTAAATAAAATTGAAATACTAATATCAATAGTATAATACGGCGAACTCCGGCTGAAGGTAAATAATACCAAAGCCTATTCATGTTATTATGTTAATATTGTGTAAAAGGGTTGATGTAAATAAAAACATGTTTTCATTCATTCATTCATTCATTCATTCATGCTAAAGGACGTCAATTTTCTCCATCCCATTGCTCGATAAGCCCTCCTAATCCATATGAAGATGCATCGGCGGTGATACGAGTGTCCGCTTTTCTTTGTAGGTAGCTAAAACAGGAGCTCTTAAAAAGCGTCTTTCAGATTTTCAAAAGCTAGACGTTGCGGCTCACACCAAGACTAATCGACTCCTTTCTTGAGAAGGCTCCGTGGGGGTGAGGTAATTTCGGCCAGGTTTGGAATACACTTCATTAGTTGGTTCACCATTCCTAAAAATGCTCTGAGATATTTGTTGAGGGTTTCATAGTCTGAACTGCCTTAGTTTTAGCTCGGTCCATACTTAAACCCTGTTCTGAAATTACCTGACCCAAAAATACCACTTTTTTCACCCCAAAGTAGCATTTATTTTTGTTCAAAGTTATGCCATTGTCTACTAGTCTTTTTAGCACTACTTCCACCCTTTTATCATGCTCTTTTTCGGTTTTTCCTACGATTAAAATATCGTCTGCCTGATTTACCACGCCCGGAATATCAGCTAACATCTGACTGAGCCTTAATTGAAAGGCCTCAGGTCCCGATCAGATTCCAAACGGCAATCTCTTAAAAAAGTATCTTCCGAATGGAGTGATAAACGTGGTCAGCTTATACGAATCTTTGTGAAGAGGAATTTACCAAAATCCATTGGCTGCGTCCAATTTAGTAAAAAAAATTCCCCCTTCAAGTTTGGCGAGCGACTCATTTACGGCTGGTAGTTGTAGCAACTCCCTCTTCACGTGCTGGTTAAGTTTGGTATAGTCTACGCATAGTCTGATACGACCCCCTTTTCGAGGTACCACCACAATTGGCGAACACCAGTCAGTGGGTTTAGTCACTGGCTCGATTACTTCTTCAGCTATCGTCCTGTCTAACTCCTCTTTTACCTGTTTATGAAGTGAAATGGCAACTATCCTAGGAGTCATAAGTGCATAGGGTCTAGCATCGTCTTGTAAAGTGATTTTGTACGGATAGTTCAATGTTCCCATACCTTGAAAAGCTTTTGGATGCAGTTTTTGAAGTATCTCACCATCTACCAAGTTAACATTGAAAGTAATTAGGTCAATCTGAGTCGGTAAAACATAAATATCTTCCAAAATACTTTTCTCCTTATATTCGATTTCGCTTTACACACTCCTTCTATCGGCAGTTTGGTTCGACCCAGCCCATAGAGTACTTTATCGGTTTTGCTGATACGCAAACCAAGGTCCCGCGCAAGGGGGAGACCCATGACCAAAACATCCGCCCCCGAATCCATCTTGAATCTGACCTCCTGGTTACTAATTCTTGTCATAATGCTTGGACATTCCTGATGAGCCTCAACCTCGCCTAAATAATAGTTGGATTCTTTCTCTTCTACATCAACTTCTTTGACTTCGCCAAACTTTTTTGTGCAACATCTCGCGAAGTGCCCGAGTACTTTACATTTCGAGCACCGTTGATTGAATGCAGGGCACTCCCTAGGCCCATGAGTAGATCCACAACGCCGGCAATTGAAATTTTTGGAGCTTAGCTCCTTTTTCCAAGAGCGTTTAGCATCAACTGCACCTATATCATCAGCTCTTGTGCCAAGAGGACCTAACTTTTCCCTAACGACAGCTTGTTGCTTGGAAACTGCTTCTACTCGTCGAACTTTGATGACAGCTTTCTGAAGTGTAAGAGTTTCGTCCATTTGTAGGGACTCAGAAAGTTTTGAACTCTCAATACCTTTCACTATCAGCTCACGAATCAAGCTTTCTTTGAGTTGACCGAACTCACAACTTTTTTGCGAGTTTATGCAAATCGTTGATGAACGAATTTACAGGTTCTCCGGACTCTTGCCTACGTTTCAAAAATTTGGCCCTTTCATAAACAATGTTTTTTTTAGACCCAAATATTTTTCGAACGCTTCAACGACATCATAGTACTCTAAATCTTCTTCACTTCCTAAATTAAACGTGCTGAAAAGCTCCTCACTGTCACGACCCAACGTGTACAAAAGTGTACTGATCTACTGGCGGTCGGGTTTTAGACATAATTCTAACGCGATTCTGTATCGTTCGAACCTCTTAATCCATTTTGACCACAACCCCGGATTCGTAAAATCAAAGCTCTCAGGAGCTTGAAGCTGTGAATTCAGCCCTACAACTACAGGTAATGGTGATGAGTGTAAGTTTGTACTAACCTCGTTAGTTTTTTTACTCCGTAATCGTCTCACCGAGGTGCTGGCAATATCTTCTGCGGAATCGTCACCGGAACTTCGATTTAAATCATCTTCGGTCACTTTCCTATTAGCGGGTTTCCGATCTCTCTTCCCCTCTTGTCACTTCACTTGAACCACTGACACCATTGAAGTTATATATTACTTATAGTAACACTTCACTAAATGAACCACTGACACCATGTGAAGTTATGTATAACGTAAGTATGATATTACTTCCTGACGACCATATACAGTATAACGTTGGATTGGTCGTAAGGCAAAATTCATTGTGATAATGTTAAGAATTTGAACGAACCTCTGATACAGGAAACTCAATCGATTTTGCTTTCATTGACGCTAAAAACGGCTTGTGGTATCGTGTGCCAACTTACGAACAAACATCGATTAGATCTCCAAAAGGAAATGCGGCAATTGAATCTGTCACGCCTTAGCAAGAAAGAACTTGACACTTTTGATTACGCAAAAAATAAGAAACTGATTTCATCTCTGACGTGGATACATGGGTTTGTCAAGTATAACTACTGGAGTTGTAGCTAACACTGCAGAACCTTTGGGAGTAGATTGGATAGAAAGTCTTGAATTGATTTATATAACTTTACCAACAATAATGCTCCACAAAGTTCAGGCCTTGGTATTGATATTTCCTTGATCCGGAGCCAAATTGGTTTTAGACGTTAATAAGTATGATTGCGTAGCTTGGGCTGTGATCACTCGGATGTATGAAGTTGCTCAGTATCTCTTTTGCGATGCATCTGAGATGATCTGATATTCAAAATGTTCATTGGAGAATGCGAACCGTTGAATTTTGATTTTTGACAATAACTCCAATTGTTGGACCATAGCATTCCAATCAATTGTTAGATTCTCAGGAACGGGATCATCCCAATCAAGTTTCAATTTCCAAAGTTCTTGGACAAAACCCTTCATCAAAAAGGTACAGGGTGATATAAACCCAAGTGGGTCAAATATTCTAGCCACTGTAGATAAAATAGCTCTTTTAGAAACAATGGAAGTAGGGGGTTTCAATTGCTACGAAAACACATCCTCCACTGGATTCCACTTCAGCGCTAGTACCTTGATAGCAGTTGTATCATTATTCGACCATGTAACTGAAGTGTTATTTGTAGATTCGCTAGATCCATCAGAAATCGCTTCTAATAAAGCTGGATGATTGCGGGTCCATTTGCTTAGGTCATTCAAAAATATATAACATCACTAGATAGCAATATACACGTTTTGTTTATTGCCGACTGCGTTTGAATTTTGTGAATACCTATATAAATTTTCTTTTAATTTTAGATAAAATAAGGGGTGCTCACTAGTATTTTGTGAATTTTAGTTTTGGGTAGGGGTACAACCTTACTGGGGGGGGGGGGGGGGGGGCGTTTTTGGACTATGGATATCGATCCAGTTTGGGTCGTTAGTTTTCTTTGTTTGAAAATATTGATTCCATTAGGAGAGATTCGAAGCGGAGCAGTTAGGAGCAAATCTTCCGGATCTTCAACTCCTGGTTGTTACCATTATTTTGACAATTTACTCTATTTAATGTAATATTTTACATCCTATATCTATCAGAGAGAAAGTTATACTGCCACCCAACTTTTTCAGACTTTTTCTTCTTGATTGGTTACGAAGATTCGCCATTAAAGTTGTACCGTTTCGAATTTGGTGAATACAATTTCCAGTAAGTGAAAAAGATTACAAATCCATTCAAAAAGGTCCAGAAAGCCATAGGTAGTAGCGAGGCGTTCATGTAACAGGATTTCACTTTTTCCGCTGAGAAATGGGTGATGCCAATTTCTCGAAATCGCATTGAGCTGAGTGGAATGAGCGTTATAAATGTAGCAAGGCGTTTCAAACTGCTTTACCCGCATAACATTTATGTCATGCAAACTAGTATAACCTTGACAGGATCGGGCGCTTAAAGTAGGTGTGCAGATCTCTTTGAATCACGCGTATCATGCATACCCCGATCTAATTTATATCTTAATACTTTTTTCGATTCTTTTAATTCTATTCGCTCTTGCCTTCATAGTAGTTTGTAAAAGTTTCATCTTGTACAATATTTTCTCCTCGAGCCTGTTAATAGTTTCAATTCATTTCTCTCCCTATTTATCACCTTCGTTACAGTTCACTTTATTATTTTACACTTTGTATTCTTATACTTTGTTCTTCTTGGTGTATTGGGCTTGCCCGTGTTATTAAATAAATAAATAAAACACTGTCAGGCTCTGAATCGCTTCTAAGGAGAATGCCTCCAATTTTTAACAGAAAAACTAGGACGAGTGATTTTGACATTTTATGACTTTACGAAAAACAGCTTTCGTACAAGTACGCAACCACGAGGGATATTTTATGTCTTTGCGCCCTCTCCGGCACACACACCACATACTTCCAATTGGAGGCTAATTTTGATGTAAGACGCTTATCAAATTCAACGTCGGCGAGAGAGTGAGGCGTCTCGATAAATGTATCACGTACCTCGCCAATTTCATGAGTGGATAATGTAGTATTCATAAGCATCTTTTTGCGTAAGCGATTTTCGCGGACTAATTCCAACGAGTGCCGTTTTGTAGGACCAATGATAACTACGTTAAATTGTGCTCGTTGATGGTTGCGATGTTATGGATCCATCGTTTGGTCACTGAGGTTCCGAAGCAACGAATGGTAAACTGTAAAGACATAATCATCACCACTCCCAGGACTGTCACAGTTAGTATAAAATATGGTTCCATCGGGTGGTCACTGAGGTTCCGAATGTCCAGGGGTTGACGTAACAAGATTAAGTGAATCTCCAAGATAATGATCCGTAGCAACGAATCGGTTGTAAGCGAAAACCATCAGAAATATTTTCGTGACGCTGTCCGCGTTACATTTTCGAGTTTATGTAGCAAAGTAAAGACATAAAATGTCAAAACAATAGACAGCATAATCGTGCACCGTACTGCTCATACGCCATTTTGAAAAAAAAAAAAACTTTTGTAGGGATTGAGGTATATACTACTTTTTTTCCCCCTCTCGAGCCTCCAACCACCGTGGGAACCGTCGCTCAAGTCTTTCAATTTAGGTGAGTGGAACAGCACAAATTAGCTTAATTTTAGCTACAGTGAATACCAAGGTTTCCTCGCCAAAACCTCACTTGCTACAAGCAGATCTCACTCTCTACAATTTAAGGGGCTATTGGCTGGATATTGTAGGGAGTGAGGTTATAGCCTTTCACCGCCTTTACAGGCCACAAATCAATTGAAACTGGTTGAACCAAAATGTTGTCAACGAACTTCCAACAACAACACTAATTGTCAATAAGTGCGATCGAGTTTGTGAGCGGGAGTCGGGCGATTTCAGCGTTACCAGCGGGACCGGCGTTTACAGCGTTTACAGCGGGAAACGCCACTAGTGTCCTATGTGCGGGCGATGCCGCGAATGGAGGAGAGCGCGTTTTAGTTAGGTTACCGTGCCATTCGAATACGCTTTTTTGCAACGATATTCTTCACCAATATGAGTGTTTCTTCTGAACTTTTTAATTGAAGACGATTTTTGTTGGCCTCATCCAGTCCAGCGTTGATTAATTACATTTCTAATAGACGATTGCAGAGGCAAACGACCAACGAAATTTATAACTCTAACTTTATAGCTGACTTCCTCCCAGCAGCTTCGATTCTTCATTCTATTTTTGTAGTTAGGGTTCCATTTGTCCCATAATGAGGGTCGTTTTCTAATTTAGTTTATCAGCTGCTCCTACATTTCTTTGCAACTTATTGAAACAAGATAAATCACACTATTGAAACAGGATAAACAACTTGGGGAACACAAGATAAATAAACAACTTGACAGAGAACACGCGCGTTTGTAGCGGGTAGAGCGGGAAAAATCAAACCGATTTGATTTCGAGCCGCGTGTAGCGTGTGCGTGTTAGCGATTTCCGCTAGAGCGTGTGCACGTAGGACGCTCAACTCAGTTGTCGTGGTTTGATCGGAAAAATCGCCCGCCCCTCGGTAAACGCTCAACACGCCCGACCCGCTGGTATCGCGCGACACCCGCTCACGTAGGACACGGGCCAAAAGTTAGGGTTCCATTTGTGGAAATGAACACGGTCATCTTACTTTCAATAAGTACATTTCTTTGCAAGTTGTTTAACTTGTTGGAAACAAATGATAAATCAGCTGATAAATGAAATTAGAAAACGACCCTCATAATGGGACAAAAGGAACCCTAACCTGCAAAAATAGAATGAAGAATCGAAGCTGCTGGGAGGAAGTCAGGTGGGTCGTATGCCTCTGCAATCGTCTATTAGCAATGTAATTAATCAACGCTGGACTGGATGAGGCCAACAAAAATCATCTTCGATTAAAAAGTTCAGAAGAAACACTCATATTAGTGAAGAATATCGTTGGAAAAAAGCGTATTCGAATGGCACAGTAACCTAACTAAAACGCCCTCTCCTCCATTCGTGGCATCGCCCGCATGGATTTAAACGCCGGTCCCGCTGGTAACGCTGAAATCGCCCGACTCCCGCTCACGTAGGACACGGGCTAACACTGTGTTCCAGCCCGGAGTTGGTTCTTACTTCTAATTTTTATGAAGTACCTATAACACTATGTTTACCCCACATCAATTATTGAAATTTGGATTCCATTTCCATGGAATGATGTATTTAGTAGATACGTAGGTAATTTATATTGCTGTTGATGTATCCTTATTTTTGACGCGAACATTCATTAAACTCCGTTGGATAAATCACTCTAGTAGGAGATTCCAAAAGAAATAATCATGAATATTAAAAACGCTGCGAATCGTTATCATATTATGAGTTACTCAGACCGGGAGGAATTTGAGAAGGGAGATCGAGAGTGTGAAAGTATGAAAAAATGCGTACAATTCAATGTCAAACTCATTTCTTTATGACGAGTTGTTCGCCCTTTTGCGCCGGTTGCGACTACGTTTTTGTGGTCTCAAACGCAACTTTCTATTCTAATCAGCAGACCAATATTTCAAAATATCGATATTTTTGTATCGACACTGGGCCCTCCAATAATATCGAGTATCGATTCTTCAATTCCGATATTTCGAAATATTGGCAAATTTTTTCTCACTAGCCTAAAAACGCTGCGAATTCTTTCACTGGGGTTTATTATTCAATGATTCATGATTTGAATTTCTACTGAGCTTTGGAGTGTGCGTGTTTCACAGGCGATAGAGCGATTATTGGATTTCAGGAGGCACACAAATATGATCAACTGATCAATCCAAATAGGTATTTTGGTTGAGAACCGATTTAAGTGCTCTATGCATGTCTCCTGAAATTCAATAATCGCTCTATCACCTGTGAAAGACGCACACTCCAAAGCTTAGTAGAAACTCAAATCATGTATCATTAAATAATAAACCCCAGTGAAAGAATTTGCAGCGTTTTTTGAGTAGTAAGAAAATCAACTAAAGAAAAAAATAAAACCAATTTTTTGGTTTATTATTCAGTAATAAACCATTGTAATCGCTCTGGAAAAAAAATTCTAACCCCCCTGAAAATTTCATGGTTTACGTTTCATAGGGTGTAGAATCCAAATCTGCAATAATTCAGCGTGATGTTATAATTTGTGAGGAATGCGGCTTACAGTGGACCATCTAGAACCTAAGCTGCACATTTGATGTAAGATCTAGAACCTGAAAATTGCTTCGGAATTTGATGTAAACTGTAAAAACTAAAGATTGATAATAGGAAGACCACAAGTGAAAAAGAAGAGTTAGACTGCTACCTCGGTGGGGTTAACTCCTGTCGTTAATAAGTACTGCATCCCATCAAAACGTGGTACCTCCACGAGGTCCATCCCGGGCACACTCATTGAGCGTGGCTCACGCCAGAGGGGATAGGAAGGCATGATGTATTATCAAGAAAGATTCAGGGAAATCCGCTACTGGCCCTTGTGTTGTCCTGCCAGGTTGTATAGGGTCAGAATGGCTCCAGAAACCATCTGACCCACTGTGATACAGCAGGATTTCATATTTGAGCAAGCACAGCAGTCAGTCGCGGCTCCTCCCGTGAAACTCTAGGTGTGCACAAAGATCACTGGGGCTACGTAAAGGAGGCAGAAGAGATGTTTTTCTTAGTCGAGCAGTCCCTTTCAATCAATGCTTCGGAGTGAATGAGTTGAAGAAGATGCCTGAGAAAACCCAACGACCGGCTATTTGAACAGTCTGAACGGACCCACAGGTGAGCACTGGGATTGCAGCTACCTGCTGGACTCAACCTCAATGATTGATTAAATCCAAGGTAGCCACCAAGAAACGATGGATTCAAATTCCGTTCCAGGGAATCTCCAAAAACACTCTTTCCCCCTCTAATTTTTGCAAAAACTAATTTTAAATATCAAAAACCTTTTCCTCGTTAGTTCTGTCAAATTTCTTTAAAACAAGATTCAACAGTAATATGATTGGCCAACTGCGTTTTCAATTTCTTGAATTTCAGCCACCTTTTAGCCACTGTGCAGCAGACGTATGGATTTATCGTTTCATCTTTAAATAAACTTTCCTTGGAACGTGAACTAAGAAGTTATTGGAAATGACACACCAAAATGAAAAAGGCTGCAAGAATTTATTGCATTCGATTACGACATATTGGTTTTATAAGTACCTGAAATTGAAATTATGGACGCAGGTAATTTATTTAGGAACAGAATATTTAGACTTTCAAATGATGATTTCCGAATCCAATTCATCCGTTACTAGGGAAGTCCCACTCGTACAGTTCCGATCCGCGAAAATGGGGAACCACTTGTCGGGGAGCTCTCGAATTACTGAATCAACGAAGGTTGATGAAGTAGCACTCACGTTAATAAGGTTTCACGCGGTTGATGCAAAACACGTATCTACTTACCGACATTTGAGTGTCCTTCCGATAGATTGAGAGGAAACCATTTTCTCACAGGAGGGAAGGGAGTTTTAACTAGTGAATAAAAGAAGGGATTGATTAGTTAAGTACACTCAGTAAACAAAGTCTCCGTACACCACTTTCTAGTTTGAGAAAAACATGATCCCCACTAAAATGTAATTTTTAAAATCATCCTGGCAAGCTCATTCGGGTTTCAAGGTTCAATGTTAATTGAATAATATTTTTTCGATTGGAAATCCCGAGCGCAAGAGCCATTTGTTTCAGGTCGGCTAAAAAGGGGAACAACAAAGTCTTCGTACACAAACTGAATAGCATCTGAATCGGTGCAGGATCAATCAGTACTCTTCTCGCCTGCTATAGCAAATGATCTTAAAGGTCAGATTCGCGAAAAATGTGAGATCAGTATCCATCCGTTGACGGCCATGGAGGTTTCTCCAGACGTTAGGGAACTCGTTATTAAATTTCACCATGAAGGAAAATCGCTTCGTCAAATCGGCCGTTCAATTGGAAAAGCTCATTCAACTGTCCAATACATCGTTAATAAATATAAGGAAACTGGATCAGTTTCCAATAAGCCTTGAACGGGTCGACCACGCAAGTTGACAGGAGCACAAGAAAGGAGTGTTTTATGAGATGTCTGAGACAAGCCAACCTCCACTGCACGTGCGATTGTTGCTGGTCTTCAAAATGAATATGTAGTGACCCCCCAAACCGTCCGAAATACTATTAAAAGAGGAGGTTTATATTCGTTCAGGCCAAGGAAGAAGCCATTCATTAGCAAGGCCAATCAAGTCAAGCGTCTGCAATTTGCCTAAGACCATGTTTCCAAGCCCCAGTCTTTCTGGAATAGAGTAATTTTTACTGATGAGAGTAAATTTAAGATTTTTAGGGCAGATGGAAGGACAAGAGTTTGGCGGGAGAAGGAAAAGCTCTTGCAAAGAAAAATTTGCTGACCATTGTTAAGTATGCCAGTGGGAACGTCATGATCTGGGGTTGTATGAGTGCAGCTGGTGTGGGCAAACTTCATATGATCGACGTAATAATGAATGCCAATGTTTATATTGACATCCTGAAAGAAAATCTCCAACCGAGTGCAAGGTTGATGGGACTAGAAACCAATTTTGTCTTCCAGCAAGATAATGATCCAAAGCTTGCTGCTCATAAAGCTCGGCAGTTGTAGCTATATAATGCACCGAGGCAACTAAAAACACCTCCTCAGTCTCCAGACCTCATCACAATTGAACATCTGTGGGACGAATTGAAACGCCAAACCGAAAACCGGGCTGTTTGGAACAAAGAACAATTAAAAATCGCGCTATTCAACAGTGGTCCCAGATACCTTTTAGCGTAACTCAAAAGCTCGTAGATTCGATAAAGTCCCATTTGCTGGAGGTCATCAAGTAAAAAGGGGGGCCCACGAGCTATTGATTGATTGTTGAGCTCGATTATTACTGTGTTTTTATTTACTGTACAAACATTTTTTTTTGCATTTGTTTAATGAAATCAAATTCGTTTTTTAGCTATTAGGCCTTTGGTTGTTTGGTTGGAAAATTCAACTGAAATAAAATACATTATTCAAGACCTCTGTTAACACATTGTTACAATAACAACCCCTTTTTCAAGGTCTGCAAGGAGCAGCTTCAATATTTACGAGGAACTAGGTGGGTGTACAGAGACATTTTTTACTGAGTGTACATGGAAATCTGTCGTGACGAGGAGCTACCGGAGTGTCTATTTTAAACTTCGCGGTTTCATTGAGCTTTCAAGTAACTTCAGCTACTGTAAAAAATATCAGTTTTCACTAGTGACAAATCTGTAGGTAGCTGGAGCTGGTGAGGGGGGATTATCAGTTGATGGTCACTAACCCTTGTGACTGAACTGTGTTAGCTGTAAATACGCGATGAATACAGTAAGTGCTATAAAACGTAAGTTCGCTTAATTGTCATTGGAGCAAAAGTGATTATTCGAGATGCGGGGTGTCCAATGCCACTATTGATAGGACTGGTGGCAGGCCTGGACAGGAAATGGAACACTGTAAGTCCTACTTTATCCTCAACCCCACCACAGTCAGGTTCAATCACTATGGATGATCGAGGATGTGAGACTAAGGGTGGCTACCCAGAGTTGATCATGACCACCTCTGGCTAAGACACCACACGTTGATAAAAATCAAAAAAGAAAATTGGCTCCAACGTTCTATTCTAAATTACGCCTTATTATATTTTTCGTGCGGTCACAATCAGTGGCGTAACAGTTTTTTATCTCCCCCCCCCCCCCCCCTTATTATTAGTATAGGGAACCATGACCTAACTAAACCCAAAAAATCAACTAAATTTACCTCAAAACTAGAAAATAGATTTAGATGACGATTTACAAGCAAACACATCCATTTGCCAAACTGTGTACTGTGAAGTTGACTCAAAACTCGAGGCCATTAGGCGATTAACCAGAAATATTCGGATAAAAAATTAACGACGAACACTTAATTGCGATGATTATCCTCATCTCTGCTCACATGACCGAATCCTCGTGAATTGTCGAACTAAATTGTTTAGAAATTTGAGAACTTTGTGTGCCCAGAAATAGTCAATTGTTAACCATCAATTTTTCGAGAAACAAACGCTGCAACTTCTTTCCCTAGGGTTTATTATTCATTCGGCTTGCATTCATGATTTGATTTTCTACTAAGCTTTGGAGTGTGCGTGTTTCTCAGGTGGTAGAGCGATTATTGAATTCCAGGAGGCACACAAATATGATCAACTGATCAATCCAAATAGGTATTTTTGTTGAGAACCGATTTACGTGCTCTATGCATATCTTCTGAAATTCAATAATCGCTCTATCACCTGTGAAACACGCACACTCCAAAGCTTAGTAGAAATTCAAATCATGAATGCAAGCCAAATGAATGATATTGAATAATAAGCAACATAAAAAGAATTTGCAGCGTTTCAAGCATATCAGAATGCTTCAACCCGTGTATCGGCTATAAACCCTTTTAGGAGTTCACTCCAGTATCCACATTCACTACATCACTAAGTTACTGCGATCAAAACAAAAACAAACAAAAAACTCTTGTGTTTGTTTTGATCGCAGTAACCTAGTGATGTAGTGAATGTGGATGCAAATGTTGGCACCATAAATCGGGCCATACATCGGGAATGGTATGAGCAACAGACCTGGAAGGGGCTCATTTGATTCCTCATAGAAAGTTCTTCAAAAAATTCCAAATTTAGGCCGACTTGACTTTTTTTCAAGGTTTTTAGGGATTTTACAAAACTTTGACAACCCTCAAAGGGCACTTTAAATTAAGTGAGAGTGCTGCCTAATGAATGGGGGCGTTGTCGGACCAATATTGATTTTTCCTGAAAGTTTCAGATTTTTTGTTCTTGCCGTTTGGGAGAAATCGTGCGTACGGCGTACGGCGGACGGAAGGAAAAATTGTTGCTGCAGATTTGGATTCTACACCCTTTGAAACGTAAACCATGACATTTTCATGGGGGGTTAGGAATTTTTTTTCCAAAAGCGATTACAATGGTTTATTGTTGAATAATAAACCAACATTTATTTTCTAGATAATAAGAATAGGTAACTTAATATTCCAATTGTTTTGGTCTTAGACATACGGAGTGTAAGGAATTACGAAGTACGGTTGCATAAATAACATTAATCACGAATTTAAACAATAAAATTCGTCATGATTGCCCCTAATTTCACCAGCCCTCGCACTTCTGGGCTTTTTGCAGCTATTTTGACATCAATTCGATTTCGCGAATTGACCGTCGCTGCACTTTATGTTGTAGTTAAATAGGTACTACATGGTAATATGAAATATTCTCTCTGTTTCTCTACCACAACGTACACTTGTCGGGTGAGCGGTAAACTTTCAACCTTTGTTGTTTCGCCGAATCCACCGGTACCGGTTATTTGTGGTCGGACGTTCAGAAGCGGTCAAGTTTCGAAACGCTCCTGAAAATTAATCGTCCCTCGAGGCCGGATCGGGTCCTCAAGGGACCTCGGGAATACAAATGTCCTCTTCAGTGCCGCAATAATCCAACTTTAATCCCGGCACCGAGGGAAACTCAACCGCTTTCAGACCCTTAATTAATTAATAACCGTCTAGCGACTAATCATCTCGTAGATTGGATATGAGAACTTAGGAATACGGCTCTCCTCTCATCACTTTGCTCGATATTTTATTAGGAAGGTAGTTACACCCGATCCACGTGTTCATTCGCCCGACAAAAGGAAGGCAAACGCATTCCATAGTCACTATAAAGTACATATTCTCGAGTCACTGAGCTGTTCACTCATTTCATTACTGTTAAGTGGGCACCGTTGAAGGGTTAGAGTAGTTGAACATATTACTGAATAAAAAAATAAGTTCTGAAAAGTTGTGTGGAGCACACAGGATGCGGATACAGATCATTGAAATGTTTCAAATCAAGAGTTCTTAACCTTATGGTGGAACAAACAAAGAAAATGTCCGAAGACGACCTAATTTTGGTTTGGTTTGTTTTATTTTCAAATAAATTTTAATCCCCCTCCCAATCTTTACACAATTTGATGTATTAGGGTACAAAATGTTTAGAATTCGGAAATCAATTAGAGAAATATCCGTTTATACGCGGCACAGTGGCCCAGGATCGTCGAAAAGCGCTTAAAAGTCAACATTACCTCAGTATTTACTCAATATTGGAGCCGGAAACCTGGACGTCATCACGTTCGCAAGTGTAACGAGCAGAAATATGGTCATATAGAAAAAAAAAAAAGAAAAAAACAGTTTTCGTAAAAATTTAGACGAATATTTAATCCTCTTAAATAAAAGAAATTACTAAAAGGGCTTTGAAGAAAGCGCTGCAAATTCTTTCACTGGGGTTTATTATTCAATTGGCTTGCGTTCATGATTTGAATTTCTACTAAGCTTTGGAGTGTGCGTGTTTCACAGGTGATAGAGCGATTATTAAATTTCAGGAGATATGCATGGAGCACGTAAATCTGTTCTCAATCAAAATACCTATTTGGATTGATCAGTTGATCATATTTGTGTGCCTCCTGAAATTCGATAATCGCTCTATCACCTGTGAAATACGCACACTCCAAAGCTTAGTAGAGATTCAAATCATGAACGCAAGCCAATTGAATAAATAAACCCCAGTGAAAGCATTTGCAGCGTTTCATGCGTGCCAGAATGCTTCAACTCGTGTATCGCCTACAAAGCCTTTTAGGAGTTCACTCCAGTAGCCACATTACTACATCACTACATCACTAGGTTACTGCGATGAAAACATAAACAATAATGAACCAAAAAAACTCAAATGTTGGCACCATAAATCGGGCCGTATATCGGGAATGGTTTGAGCTACGAACCTGGGGAAGGGCCGATTCCTCATGGAAAGTTCTTCAAAAAGAGTCCAAATTTAGGCCGCTTCGACTTTTTTGAGGTTTTTAGGGATCTTACAAAACTTTGACAGCCCTTAAAGGGCACTTTAAATTAAGTGAGAGTGCTGCCTAAAGAATTGGGGCGTTGTCGGACTAATATTGATTTTTTCTGAAAATTTCAGCTATTTTGCTCCAGCCGTTTGGGAGAAATCGTACGTACGGCGGACGGACGGAGGAAAATTTTTATTGCAGATTCGGATTCTACACCCTTTGAACGTAAATCATGAAATTTTCAGGGGGGGGGGGGGGGTTAGAATTTTTTTTTTTTCAAGAGCGATTACAATGGCTTATTATTGAATAATAAACCAAAAATAAATAAAATAACAGCTGAAGTGATATTGTGGCATTGGATATCACATGATGGACAGTCAAGCTAAAGGGGGGGGAGGGGGGGGATTACTGCTGCATCTGTAGAAGATACCCAAAGAACATTTAATTTTCTATATCAAGTCATTTTACCGAAATAAAAAAACTCCGAAAAAGGGTTCGTTTATAAACAAATCAACCCTTCACCTCCCTTAATGATATCTCGAGTAGAGCATTGATTGTTTTAATGAATAAACTTCGTTCAAATCATGGAATATGTTCAGTTTTTAAACATAAAATGGGTGTCCTGGACAATGCGCAATTCTTCATATCCCAAGTTTCCCAACCATTGCTTACGGGACTTTCAGCGAAGTGAGCACTCGGAAACTCAAGCGATGATATCCTCAGAAGGAAAAAACTTTGCAGCCAGCAACTCTGGGTAAAATAGATGAAAAATCCGAGTTTGAAGCCCTTTTGGCGATCCTTGACCACTGTGCGCCGTTAGGAGATTTGCTCTGAATCTACAGAAGCAAAGTTAATGCAGCCAGGGTCAAAAATCACATTTGGGGTCTAATTGGGACTGTATTCTCGGCTTCGGTCTCAGTCAATCGTAAAGGATGAAATCGAAGGGAAGGAAATTCCAAAAACTTTCGGAATAACGCTTTTTTTAATTCTCATTATTGATAGACATTTCAAAGAATCGACTGAGGCCACCCAGACCACCCACCCGCTACACGTTCATCCGTTTGCTCTCGCTCAGGGGTGGAACTTTGACAGAAAAAATAATGTAAACATGAATGTGAATGTAAACGTTCTTGGACAGGGAAAAAAGGTCGCTCTTGGTCGACTGAGCGAGCCCAATTGCTATTTTATGTCCTCGCGAACCTTGAAAGCCGAAATTTGAAGGGTAGTATATTGGTTTGAGGTAAATCGTATACGGAATGGCTCATGGCCTGGCGTAAAGAGCTTTGTGATCTTCTGGTTTTGACATCAGCTTCTGTTTGTTACTAATTGACTTGGAAAGGTTGATGTTCACGGAGACATATTTACGACGAAATCATACAACTGTCTTTGGACATTTAGAAGTCAATCACAAGGTGGTTTCACTGTCAGGTGAAGTTCAGTGATCAACTGAAGGGCCTAGAAGCTAATTTTGTCCCTAACGATCTAACTTGCTGAAATATTAATTGGGCACGTTTCATTGCATCTATTGTGGACAAGGCAAGGTGCAATAAAGAATTTAGCCGACCCAGCTGGTCGTAATGGAGCTCGTAATTTCAGTCTTCTCCCAAAGGCCCAAAAGGGAAGTCAACTTATCAGATGTCAACTTACAAGACGAAACGTCACCTTCATCCTAAGAGAAATGTCAGTTTTCTTTGCTCGCTCATCTGATTAGTATGAAGCCCATAAGACAATCGTCCCTTCAAGTCCCAAAGAGTCACCATATCAATTCAAGGCCTGGATTTACGCATAGGCCCGCTAGGGCCGGGCCTAGGGGCGCTCTCCAAGTCTCATGAAAACAAAAAACGCTGCAAATTCTTTCACTGGGGTTTATTATGCAATTGGCTTGCGTTCATGATTTGAATTTGTACTAAGCTTTGGAGTGTGCGTGTTTCACAGGTGATAGAGCAATTATTGAATTTCAGGAGGTATGCATAGAGCACGTAAATCTGTTCTCAACCAAAATACCTATTTGGATTGATCAGTTGATCATATTTGTGTGCCTCCCGAAATTCAATAAGTAATCGCTCTATCACCTGTGAAACTCGCACACTCCAAAGCTTAGTACGAATTCAAATCATGAACGCAAGCCAATTGAATAATAAACCCCAGTGAAAGAATTTGCAGCATTTTGTGTTACCAAACCAGGCGGTAAATTTTGCACGACGATTACGATTGCTTGGCCCGAAACACACTCATCCAAGTGAATTTGGACAGGAATGCCCAGAATATACATGAAGTTCCTTGGAAGAAGAAGCAAAGGTAATCATTTCAGTCTGCTATCTGAATTTCGAGCTAATTTCCACTGCTTTTTATTTATTTATTTTTTATGGTTATCAGAATGCTTCAACCCGTGTATCGGCTACAAAGCCTTTTAGGAGGTCACTCCAGTATCCACATTACTACATCACTACGTCACTAGGTTACTGATATAAACATAAAAACAATAATAAACCAAAATAATGCAAATGTTGGCACCATAAATCGGGCCATAGATCGGGAATGGTTGACCTACGGGCCTGGGGAGGGGCTCTTTCGATTCCCCGTGGAGTGTTCTTCAAAAAGAGTACAAATTTAGGCTGCCTTGACTTTTTTGAGGTTTTTAGGGATTTTACAAAACTTTGACAAACCTTAAAGGGCACTTTAAATTAAGTGAGAGTGCTGGCTAAAGAATTGGGGCGTTGTCGGACCAATATTGATTTTTCCTGACAATTTCAGATCTTTTGCTTCAATCGTTTGGGAGAAATCGTGCCTACGGCGTACGGCGGACGGACGGAAAATTTTTTGTTGCAGATTCGGATTCTACACCCTTTGAAACGTGAACCATGAAATTTTCAGGGGGGTTAGAATTTTTTTTTTTTTTCAAGAGCGATTACAATGGTTTATTATTGAATAATAAACCAAAACTTTAACTCGAAATAAAATTTTTAGTTTGCATCAGAAAACGTTTTTATACGTATTATTGTACCGTGAATTATTAGGTATATTCTTGAATAAAAATAATTTTATTTGAGTTTACCGTTTGTGAGGTATGTAAATTTGCTCTAGAATCTAAATCTGCTCTCGAATATGTCAGGTATTTACTCTGGCGTTCAGGCACGCATCAAACAAATCAGTCCTCTAGTGGAGTATGTAGCTGCGCATTCGTTAAACCTTGCAGATTCGTGTGCAGCAGAATCATGCCTGTATAACTTTTTTAGTCCACCCCATAGATGGGCTATTTTGAAGAGGAACTGTTCCTTATTGTTGCAAAATCTGTCAAAGACGATGGTCTGCTCGTCACGACGCCTGCCGAGCTTTCAACGAAAGCAGAGAGAGCATTTTAAAAAGTTTGGATGAGATTTCAAGCGATAGTGACCAAAAGCCCTCAACAAGAAATGAAGCCAGGACTCTAAAGGAAAATCTGAGTACCCCTGAAACAACATTTATGGCAGTCCTGAGGGGATCAATTCTAGAAAGATTTAACAAAATAAATGTAAAATTCCAGTATGAAACCTTGGAGCTCGGGAAAGTTGTAACATATTATTACTCTTCATGAGGCTTTCTGGAGGAATTCAGGACAAATTTTCACGATCTGGAACGATCAGTAAAAGAAAAATGTAAAAAGGAGTATTAGGCGGACAGTCGGCGCAAAAGGAAGGTACCCGCTGAGTTTGGTGAATATGGGGGCCCTAGCAGTGATTTTCAATTTACATTTGCTCGAAAGAAAGCAAGAAGGAAGGCTTTATAAATTATTTTTGAACGAGTAAGTAGTCTAATTTTTATTATTAAAAAATGTATGCCAATTTTTATCCAGTTTTTTCATTATTGTAAAGTATCTGTTAATATGTACTGTACCTTACATTTTTAAATTAATATTTAAAGTAAGGATGATGAGCTAAGTTAGTGATAGGTTTTTTAAGGTTTGTTTTGACAAGAGGTTCAAAACCAGTTCAGAACCGAACACGCCCCTTTTTGGCTGTTTTGACACGCCAGAACTAGTTCTGAAAAATCTTGAACCTCTTGGTTCGCTGTTCGGACAAGGAGTCCAGAACCACTTAGAACTAGTTCAAGTGGTTCGAAGATTTTTGCCAGAACTTTTAGTCCGAGACATGCGCAGTAGATTTATCGCGTTATCAACGGTTATCACCTATTCCCGCCCAAATACGGCCTACCTACACCGTTGAGGTTGTCAAAACAAACTTTGTTTCAAGTATAAATAAGCGATTAGTTCTTCCCAACTTACCTTCTATTGATGAGCAGAAGTACATATGAAGAATCAGTCGTCAGAATCAAAAATAAAGTCACAGACAGAAACAGTCAGAAAATTAAAAAAAAATTAGTTAGTCAAGTTGTTTTGATTTTTGTAGGAATATTATCATGTGTTATTGTTGCCTCTTTTTTTTTGGTCTTGATGTCTGACGGAACCATGCGGGAAGGGGACATGTTTTTTGAGGTTTTTAGGGATTTTACAAAACTTCGACAACCCTTAAATGGCACTTCAATTTGAGTTCAGGTTTTTGCTTCCAAACTAGTTCGGAAAGCGTTCGGACAAGTAGAACGAATACCGAAAGTTCTCGGTGGTTCTATCCTACCCCTGTAGGTTCTGGTTCTATCCCGAACTGGTTCGGAACCTCTTGTCAAAACAAACCTATAGTGAGATGGTGATAGGAATGGGAGGAGGAAGAAATGGTGCAGGGGGGAGGGGGACGGCAAATACTTTCGGGCCTAGGGGCGCCAGTTTGCTAAATCCGGCCCTGGTCAAGGACAGGAAGGCCTGGGACTGGCCCGAAGTAATGCCAAAAAGTAGTTCAGGGGCAGTTTTTCCCTGAGCTGAGGACTCACAGAGTAGTTTAGTTGGTAGTTTCCTAAAAGTAGGGAGTCCAACAGTAGGCTGGGTTCCGGACGGCCCAGCTTCTGCTTAACGCATTTTTCCCTTCTGTACCGCAAAAAAAAAGAAAAACTATGACAATGAGGTACAAAGCACATTGTAAGCCCCAAATCGGATTTCACGAACATGAAGTCAAATCGGGGCAACAGCGGACGATCATCCGTAGTTCAGTTTGTTTTCCAGGTCCGGACGGGGAATCGCGATGAAAATGCGTTCTACACCAACTCCGCATCAATAGGTCATCAACGTCCTCCCCCTACCACTTTCCGTCCCATTATGCATTTGTCCGTATTCAAGCCCCGGCACTCCATTGTTTTCTGCCTCAAATGACTGATTTGCAATTCGGTTTCGTTTGTTGAGCCTTCCCTCGCCGGATACCAGCCGCATCCTCAAAGGACCCCGAAAAAGCCTTTCGCCGCCTCTCAGCTCGTGTTTTCCCATGTAACGGAGGTGCGAAGGGAGCGTCGGGGGCCCTTCTCATATCCTCCCGGAAGTGCGCACCTGCTGACTGACACACATTCAACTTCCTGTTCCTCTCAATCGAGTTCCGCAGTTTCGTTGCTTCAATCAACCTCTAAGAGACTTGTAGAGGCCTCGGCAAATATTCTGGTCTCAGACGACTCAAATGCGGAATGAGCATTGCATTCCCAATTTCAGTTCAAACTTGATCAGTTTGACACTAATCCTAGTCTCCCACTGTAAGCAATTCCCTATCTACGATTCTTCCTTCAGTTCGGTTAACCGGTAAAGTCACAATTGCGTGGGAAGGGGAATAGGAAAGGTGGTGTTTACAGATGAATATACAATTTACAGTTTTAATTCACTTTACAATTTCATTTTGTGTCCCACGTGTTATGCACTACCCGACTCCTACGTGTTCTACAACTCATTTCCGACCGAAAGTGCCTCTTAGCAATTTTTTTCAAGAGGCCTCGTTCCCGAGTTATTCGCGATTTAAGATTTTTTCCGTGTTTTCGATCTTAAAACATGTCATTAAAACTGTCATAACTCACTCTATTTCGGAGATAGCTCAAATTTGATGACACCGTTGGAAAGAGCGTTAAATCTCCTATCTATTTGATGTCAGAAATTTTTTTTTAAATTGCATTAAAGATACCGGTATGCGATTGTCGCGCGAAATGGCAGTTTTGTCAAAATCTTGAAATCGCCTGTTTTTCATCTCGCCTAGCAACCTAAAATGCGCCAAAATGTCAGCTTTAACGGTGTAGTCGTTTTGGTTTTTAAGATTATTTTTAGTTAAGGAAATGGTGTTTAAGTGCAGGAAAACTTGAATTTTCTGTTAAAATTAAGGTTTTTTCAACAACCGAAAATAAAATGTTAAAATATGGTGCTGTGGAGTAGTTCATAGACATGCTGCCCTCCATAGTATGATCAGCAGGCCACTGTCCATACCTATGAGTGATCCAAATTTATTTAAAGGAAAATCTGTTATTGAAAGTATAGCCGTAAGGAATGGAGATGGGGTAGAACTTGTTGATTCCATTTGGAATAGGGTTCTTAGGAAAAAACGCTGCAAATTCTCTCACTGGGGTTTATTATTCAATGATTCATGATTTGAATTTCTACTAAGGTTTGGAGTGTGCGTGTTTCACAGGTGATTAATGATTTCTTATGAATCATTGAATAATAAACCCCAGTGAAAGAATTCGCAGCGTTTTTTTCAAGAGCGATTACAATGAAAAAATATTCTATTTGAAAATTTTAAATTTCGTAAGACGAAGCATACATATCAGAATGCCCTTTTAGGAGTTCATTCCAGTATCCAAATTCACTACATCGCTAGGTTACTGCGATCAAAACAGAAAAAAAAACTCTAGTGATCGTTTTGGTTGCAGTAACCTAGTGATGTAGTGAATGTGGATGCAAATGTTGGCACCATAAATCGGGCCATACATCGGGAATGGTTTGAGCTACGAACCTGGGGAAGGGCTCATTCGATTCCTCATGGAAAGTTCTTCAAAAAGAGTCCAAATTTAGGACGCTTCGACTTTGTTTGAGGTTTTTAGTGATTTTAAAAAACGTTGACAACCCTTAAAGGGCACTTTAAATTAAGTGAGAGTGCCCTAAAGAATTGGGGCGTTGTTGGACCAATAGTGATTTTTCCTGAAAATTTCAGATTTTTTGCTCCGGCCGTTTGGGAGAAATCGTGCATACGGCGGACGGGCTGAAAAATGTTTATTGCAGATTTGGATTCTACACCCTTTGAAACGGAAACAGATTAAAATGGTTTATTATTGAATAGTAAACCAAGAGCAGGGAAGGAGTGTGTAATTTATTGAGATAAATTGAGTTGGAAGAGAAAAAATGGATTAGTATACCTTATTATGGGAAAATTTCGGATGAACTAGGTAAAATTTGTCGTCCAGAGGTTTCGATGTTGGACTCAAGGATAACAATAATCTTAAAGCTTCTTTGGGTTCAGTTAAGGATAAAATTGAACTATCGTAGAGTATGCCGGGGTGCCCATCCCCCCTTAGCTCTTAGGCTTCATGACCCCCCCCCCCCCCCATGTAAGATGGTACCCCCTCCCCAAAACAAAAGTGTGAAAAAATACTCGTAAACACCCCTTATTTTATCTAAAACTAAAAGAAGATATATATAGGTTTTGTCAAAATTCAAACCCACTCGGCAATAGACAAACCGGACAATATTCGAGCACTGTCATTGTCATTAAACGTTTTAGACGGAAAAACAAACCATTTTTAAATTGATTACTAGTTCATTGTTATTTATGTTCTATCGTATTTACGAATACGAATCTGATTCCCACCACCCTAAGGTGTGAATCCGAATACGAATAAATCCACATTCACGAGTGTAAATACGAATGGATTTAAATTTGCAATTGTGAATACGAATGCGAATCTCAGATTCAGACCTATGAATACTGTGAAGAATTATTCCCATTTGGTTTATTATTCAATACTAAACCATTGTAATCGCTCTGGAAAAAAAAATTCTAACCCCCCCTGAAAATTGCATGGTTTACGTAGAATCCGAATCTGCAATAAAAAATTTTCCGTCCGTCCGCCGTACGCCGTACGCACGATATCTCCGAAACGGCTGGAGCAAAAAATCTGAAATTTTCAGGAAAAATCCATCTTGGTCCGACGACGCCCCAATTCCTGAGCCAGCTCCCTCATTCAATTTAAAGTGCCCTTTAAGGGCTGTAAAAGTTTTGTAAAATCCCTGAAAACCTCAAAAGTAGTCGAATCGGCCTAAATATTTTCCTATTTGAAGAACATACCATGAGGAATCGAATGAGCCCTTCCCCACGTCCGTAGGTCAAACCATTCCCGATGTATGGCCCGATTTATGGTGCCAACATTTGCGTTTTTTCGTTTATTATTGTTTGTTTGTAACATAGTGATGCCGATAGCGTCGAGTTGTAGTGAATGTGGTTACTGGAGTGATAGCCGATGTGGATACTTTAGTTTATAGCCGATACACGGGCTGAAGCATGAAACGCTGATAATATATAGGTAAATATTATTACTGTGGATTATTATTCAATATTATTACTGGGGTAAATAAGTATTCTTTCACTCGGGTTTATTATTCAATTGGTTTGCGTTCATGATTTGAATTTGTACTAAGCTTTGGAGTGTGCGTGTTTCACAGGTGATATAGCGATTATTGAATTTCAGGAGATATGCATAGACCACGTAAATCGGTTCTCAACCAAAACACCTATTTGGATTGATCAGTTGATGATATTTGTGTGCCTCCTCTACATCAGTCTACTTTTGGCTACATCGTTTTAATTTGGGTTTGGCGAAGTTTTAACGCAATACGAGCGTTAAAGGACTTGATAAATTATGGATGTTTTTATTGTGGGAAGTACGCAGGTTTCAGAAACAAATCCGTTTCTGCAATTTGATCAAAAATTTTCGAATCGTATTACCTCATAAGGACCTTTATGCTGGCTCGAGAGCTTTTTTCACATATCGATCCAAACAATGCGTACAAGAGGCTAGATATATATAATATGTCATTGATTTATGATTTTTCAGGAATTCATCCCTGAAGCTGGGCCGAAACCGGACACGACCATATTTTCTGAGCAAACTGTCCCGATTTCATTTTCCCGTAGACCATTTAGATTGTAGTGCCCTTGTAAATCTAAATTCCCTTCAAAAAGAATTGTTGGTATTCTTTAAAGTTGTTGTGGCTTTCCCATGAACGTAGTGTTCGAATTGTGTAGCTTCAAATTTGTAGTCGAATTTGTTCGTTAATTTATTTTCTATCGATGTTTGAATAGAATAATTGGCGTCCTCCGTGATAACCCGATCTCTCTCTCAATTTAGAAATCCAATGTTTGTGAAATTTTTGCAAAATTTGCGTTGTTCATTTTGAAATAATGAATGGATTTAGTTCGAAAATTTGCAATGCACGAAAAAATGTTTTTTTCTGATGGTGGCAAAGGTCACTATATCCCATTTGACTAAAATCTCTCATTCAGGTTTATCGAATCGGAGATTTGGAATGACATAATTTGCTTTTTTGACAAGGGATATGCTCCATTCCATTTTTCACATCTTTATTTATACTCCAAACCACTCATCAACCGTACGTTGATTTTATTCCTGGATGAGACATATTATGAATAAATCGAAACAAATTTCGACGAAATATTTGTGGAATAATTGCCGGATGCAGTTGTTTGACACGTCACACCAAAGTTTTTGCCTTCTATTTAACGGCTGGTCCCAATGTTTTAAGCTCATTGTCCTGCTTTTGAGCGTTGCCAAATCAAAATCCTATTATTGATTTCATCGATTCGTGATAAGGTGTCAATACCATATGTTGTCCAATTTTCCGCTTATGCAAATGTCTGTTGTCAAATCAAAATCTTGACGTTTTTGTCGAGAAGTTTTGATTTCTGTTTGAAGGCAAAAAATTTGTATCTGATAAAAATTGTCAAGGAAAAATGTTTGACTGATAAATTGGTTTTGTAGATACACGTTGTGCTTCAAAATTTTTTTGAATAGCCAAAATTTCCAATATCATCTTCCCATTGTCTACGCTACCTAGCATAGTCACTCGCCTACCACTAGTCCATATGGGCAGGATTTGGATAAAAGCAGCATTTTCCGAAATCCTCTGTTACATTTTTCAAACGATGCGATTGATTTGTCCAAACTACGGTCCATTCTTTTTTATGATCCTTTGAAATTCGTGTCACGGTAGTCTCGAATCCATGGAATTTTCTAAAGTTGATCATTTCCTAAAATTTTTCAGTATAGTGATTAAACATGAATTTTCTATTTGAACTTTGGTGAAATTGAACACCTTTGATTTTAAAATAACCTGGAAAATCCAAACCTATTCATGATTTGATATTTCTAGACCATATTTATTCAGATTTATGAAGTGTTTTCCAATTAACTGGATGCTATATCATCGTTATTGAAATTAAAATCAATGTTGCTAGAACTTCATTGTTTCGTTTGAATGTACTCATTTCTGAGTCCAAGTGATAACCGATAGGCGTCGAGTTGTATATTTCGATGTTGGTTCTTTAAATAAATCTTTTCAAAATGATCGTAGCCGATGTGGAAATACTTGGTAATGGATATTATAGCCGATTCAATCTACGATAGTCTCCACAAGGACGCATACTGCCATCTTTTGAATTGATAATATATAGAGTAATTCAGATATTATTCCATGGTCAAGCATGAATTGGAATTCGTATTACTGCTTTCAAATAAGTATTCTATTGCACATCTAGGATTCTACAATAAACAGGAGTTCTGTGGTTATGATGAATTAGTGTTGTGTTTTGGAATTGTGGATATGCTTAATTTGGAAATTTAATATGGGCTGAATTTCATTTGTTTTGTTACTGTGATATCGATGTCCAAGGTAAAATTTCAGGCTATGCCTTCTTATTAACTATGTTCTGCCATATCAATCTTTTAGTTTTCAAGTCACGGGCTTTCACAGGGAGGAAATATTATTCATTGACTTTGCGTTGGCATGATTTGAACGCTGTAAACTAAAATGAGTGTTTTTATGCGTTGTTTCACCGTTAGCTGATACAGCGATTATTGAATTTGCGGAGATTGCATAGACCACGTAAATGGTTCTTAACAAAACACTATTTAAAAACGATCCTTGATATTTGTGTGTTTAACAATCTCCTTTGGCTACATCGATTTAATTTGGGTGGCGAAGCTTTACGCAATACGATCTTTTAAAACACACTAAAAAGTGGAAATAAAATATTTTATCAGGATTGAATTGATAAATTATGCGCGGTGATCATTCGATTTAATTTGGGTTTCACGGCGGAGTATTTCAATCGATCAATGCAAATCTTTGATTAAGCTTTACGCAGTTCGTCATATCTCCTGATCAATTTTTGGATCTTTAAAACTCTAAAATTATGGATGTGCCATTTTAAAATTCGGAAAGAGCATTAATGCTTTTTATCCAGATCTTCGTCACACGTTAAATATGAGTTAGAATTTTATCTAACCAAAGGTTCGTAAAATTTATCGAAAGATTTATTGGCCCACCTGCACATTTTCAGAAGCAACCTCGGTTTCGAATCACCTAGTTCAGGTTGCTGAATAATCTTTTTAATTTGTTTGTCGTCACTTTCCTTGTAAATACTTAAAAGACGATTTTTTTAGTGTGTACTGATTAGGTAATTGTGTGTCTATGATGTCCCATATGTTTTCCAAATATTTCGGTTCGAGTTGTGAAATCAAATATTCGAATTTCGTAGATTCTTGTGTAATTCGGTTTAGTCGAAATTGCGCCTCAACTTGTCGAAACCAAATTTCTGGACGATCAATCCAAAATGGAGGAATTTTGATGCTTACCTTGTTGATTTCGTGTGGTTCGATATTCATGTTGAAATTACCAGGTTCTGCAGGAAGTTCGACTCTATCTCCATCAGCCATTACTTTAAAATGTCTATTTCTTCTTTTTCACAGATGCTGTTCAACAGGGTCACCATATATTGGGGGGTGTTGTCTCTATCTGACTCCAAATAATAATTTCAAGAATTTCTGGTTTAAATTTCAAATTATATTTTTTTAAACTTTTTTCTCGTTCGGTACTTTCACACACACTCACTGACTGACTCTCGTTGTCAACAGGTGTTATAAAAATTGAAAACTCAAAAATAAACTGTAGTAAAAAATCTATGTACAACAATGGGCAGTCTTGTGATGCCTACAGTTGAATTAGGCGAATTATCAAGGAGAGGAACTATGTCAAATAGAAAATGGGATTTAAATGTTGGAGCCATTACGCTATATTCATTTTATTTCTTTTAAAAAGGATGTCCTCAGTCTATTCCTATTTGCATAGTATCTTGTAGACGTAAAATCAGATAGTGGCTGTTGTAATTTGACATGACAATGGGGTAGATAGGAACGTTGGTTCTGTAGGCAAGCACTGCAGGAGCGGTTTCCCTCGAAATCGATGCAGAACATATAAAAGGAGGCCGAGCCATTCAAACGTAATCGAATACCAGAGGAGAAAAGGAATCGAAAAGGGGAAACGGGGACGATAAGGGCACCACGAGCTATGACGAAAATGATTTTGAAGCTCAATGGCCTCTGGGAAAAGCGTCGACAGGGCAGCGAGTGTGCGGCCCCAGTACACTAGAGGAGCAAAGGGCAGGTGGATGTGCGAAAGTAGGAACGCCCTTCAGCGATAGTCGTTTTTCGGGAGTTGGAAGGGAAAAGAAAGACGGGCCAGGCGGAACGGCAACACAAAAGGTGAGCGGTTGGAGATCGGGACGCGGAGCAAGTACCCGTTCGGAGAACGAGAAGTCAGAATTTAGGGCAACGTGTAGAAACACTTTCAGCAATAAGAATTATTTGGCAACAAACCAACAGTCAAACTTCAGCTAATGCATGAATTTCATAGTAGGGATGGGATATCGACATCGATATTATCGAAATATCGATGTTTGGCTTCGATATTACGATGTTTTGCCGTCGATGTCACACATTCGATTGGCTCCGATAACATCGGTTTGGTTCACTCTTCACTCACTGAGAAAATTCCATCTGGTGAGCTTGCTACCTAACGTAAAAAAAAAGAAATATTAAGAATTCTTTAAACTGCTGTAGTATTAGCGAATTTTCAAGAAAAAAAAAAACTATTGTCCTCGGTCGGAAATATTTTCAAAAAATGTTTGCACCAAACTCCGTCTCAAAATAAATCCACTGTCAAGGGCAAAAAATTTCATTCCCGACGATAAATCTCGATAGAATTGAGAGAGAAAGCTCAAATTTGCACACAAAATCTATGTAAGCTTTCAATAGGCTAAGTTTGAAGATGGGCACTCGAAGGGGAGATTTGGGGCATTTCAAATGGGGGAAAATTACCCGAAAACCCCCAAGTAGGTGACTCTGTTTTATATAGGTTTTGTGAACTATCACACGATGGTGAAATCGGATTGGAGATATCTCAATCCGTTCTAACTACGCAGTTCGAAGATTCTAAAACAACGCTGATTCACGTGATTCTATCCGGTTTTTTTAATTGTTGGTCTGTTGCCAAATAATTCTTATTGCTGAAAGTGTTTCTACACGTTGCCCTAAATTCTGACTTCTCGTTCTCCGAACGGGTACTTGCTCCGCGTCCCGATCTCCAACCGCTCACCTTTTGTGTTGCCGTTCCGCCTGGCCCGTCTTTCTTTTCCCTTCCAACTCCCGAAAAACGACTATCGCTGAAGGGCGTTCCTACTTTCGCACATCCACCTGCCCTTTGCTCCTCTAGTGTACTGGAGCCGCACACTCGCTGCCCTGTCGACGCTTTTCCCAGAGGCCATTGAGCTTCAAAATCATTTTCGTCATAGCTCGTGGCGCCCTTATCGTCCCCGTTTCCCCTTTTCGATTCCTTTTCTCCTCTGGTATTCGATTACGTTTGAATGGCTCGGCCTCCTTTTATATGTTCTGCATCGATTTCGAGGGAAACCGCTCCTGCAGTGCTTGCCTACAGAACCAACGTTCCTATCTACCCCATTGTCATGTCAAATTACAACAGCCACTATCTGATTTTACGTCTACAAGATACCCTATGCAAATAGGAATAGACTGAGGACATCCTTTTTAAAAGAAATAAAATGAATATAGCGTAATGGCTCCAAAATTTAAATCCCATTTTGTATTTGACATAGCTTCCTCTCCTTGATGACATGAATGTATATGTAGAATTCCAAGGAAGAGATTATTCTAGTACTTATCAAAAACACACTGGACATTTGAGAAAATAAGTAGGGTTCGAAACAAGGGCGACCATTAATGAGATGTAACAGTTGCGGTCACGTCTTCGAAAGTAAACATCCGAATGGCGGTCAAGGGGAAGAGATCAAGATTCAACGCATTCGAATTGTTCAACTCGTTTCAATTCGAATCAACACGTTTAAAACATGTTCTAAAACTCCAGTAGTTGACTAGTGAAAGCCGTTGGTTTCGTGTAAGAATGGTAATTAAGTACCGCTTTCGCTTCCGAGTCTACTAAGGTAGCGGAAGCACTGTTTTCACTTTCGGAATGTGAAAATTTTTTTGTCTCCAAAATCAAAAATTCCACTCGCATTTTGCGTTATAGACCTTTCTGAACAATTTTGGTTCCGTGTATGTTTGTGTGTCTGTCTGTGTGTCTGTCTGTCTGTCAGCAAATCCTTGTTACGGGCAAAACTACACGAAGTTATAGTCCGATTTTGATGAAATTTTCAGGGATTGTGCGGGTTGGGGTTTAGATGGTGCCCTATAAGTTTCATGACCCCCAGATCAATAGTAGCTTCTGCGCATGCGCAAACGTGAAATCCTTGTTACGCGCATAACTCCAGGAGTTCTTGACCAATTTCGATGAAATTTTCAGGGATTGTTTGGTTTGATGTGTAAATGGTCCCCTATGAGTTTCATGACCCCCGGATCAATAGTAGCCTTTGCGCATGTGCAAACGTGAAATACTTGTTACGCGCATAACTCCGGGAGTTATTGACCAATTTCGATGAAATTTTCAGGGATTGTTCGGTTTGATGTGTAGATGGTCCCCTATGAGTTTCATGACCCCGGATCAATAGTAGTCTCTGCGCATGCGCAAACGTGAAATCCTTGCCACAAGCATAACTCCGGGAGTTCTTGACCGATTTCGATGAAATTTTCAGGGATTGTTCGGACTTATTAGGTATATTTTATAGTTTGTTTAATAGTTGAACATGCCTACCTTTATTTTCTCAAGTTATGCTCCTGCATAACAATAAATTTACCCTAATTAAATATTTACTTCGCCTAATTGAACAAAGTTCTTTAGTCAATAATAATTTTCAATGATCTATACAGTCATGTTATGGATACGAGGAAGCTATGTGCCACACTCACTTGGCAGACGTTTTCTTCTCACTGTTGTCAGGCAAAACTCACGATGCATATAACTGCGGTCACGTCTTTGAAAGTTAACATCCGAATTGCGGTCAAGGGGGAGAGATCGGGATTCAACGCATTCGAATTGTTCAACTCGTTTCAATGCGAATCAACACGTTCAATTCGAATTAGACTGCTCTCGATCACCTCTAACGTCTTACAATGGGTCCACAAACTGTATTATGACTTCAAATTAGCTATCCACTCAGCGGTCAGATATGGATGGCCCACAGAGACTGTGAAATGTTGCCGTTTTCATCTATGACAGTCGTGGTTTAGGAAAATGCAGGCATTGGGACTTTGGAAAATGTACAGAGGCAAGGCCGGTGAAACTTCACAGTTCTTGAGGTTTTTTTTCGGTCTTCCGTTTCTCAATCCCACGGATAGCTCACTTAAAGTGGGGACCGCAATTCAGATATCCTTCCCTGAGAAGGGGACCGCAACTAGAAGGTACATTTAATTGCATTTTGGCCGCAACTCGGATATTCCGGTATTTTTCAATGCTGAATTTGAATCCAAGGTCCAGTAAATCCCCTGACCCCAAAATTTCGAGCTATGGCCAAAAATCTACCCTCAAATTGATGTCAGAACCTTCTTTTTGAGTCATGAGATTGTGATGAACTACGACATCTTTTTAAGTGAATATCTACATTTTTGTTAATTTCAGACAAGGAGAGTACTTGGGGAAACTACCTCCCCCTCACTTACCCCCGCCACCCCCTCCGATGGGTGTAAATTTGAATTCTCACCCCAAGTCGAGTGGGATATTGATTTTTATGTTTTTGGGGTCCCTGAGACCAAATTTGAACTTCCAAGAGTACGTAGACTCTTCTTCCCTTAATACCCCCCTTCCTAGGGGTTGAAATTGCATTTTTTTGCGCCAAGTCGAATAAGGTAAGGATTTCTGTGTTCCCCTGTTCGCTGAAAATGAATATGATTTTTGAAAAGGCTTTCAACCTTTGTTGGAGTCTCCTCCAATGACTTTAATTCTTTCGGATTTTATTCTCTTTTCTTGTGATATCTCTGTGATGTTCGGAAATACATAGGGATACCCTTGTCTGCTTAACGGACCTTGACTTTTTTTTGTGAGGCTGTGTAATCAGTAAAAAATTACATGATAAAATAATTGTTATTTTCAACCCCTGGTTTACAGTGTTTGCGTGGTTATTTAAAATATGAATCTTCTGAAAAATTTGTGCATGATAATCTTCTATTTCAATACATTGTTGTCTTCTTTTCTCCCAAATAGATCACGTAAGGGCGACCAATGCTACCAAGGGAGGCACTTGAGATCGTGGAAACCCAATTTTTATATTTTGCTTTTTTGAGTGAGGATGAGAGAGTTTAATTATAGTAAAATGTTGTTTACTTGATATAATTATTCATTCCAACTCATCTCGAAGCTTGAGTGGTGCTTATTTCCACCTTAGCGGTTCCCACGGAACTAACTGATTGGAGTTGAAGTTTCCTACTTATTCAAATCGCTTATTATTAAAGATCTCCAACATTTTATAACATTTATTAACAAACTGCAGCAGTTGGGAATTTTCAATTTACACTATCCGTTGGACCAAGTTTAACGGCGAAAAATGCGGGCGGGTAGTTTATATCAGACACCCGTGAATGATTATGAAACAGCTTTGTCCACTGGTTATAAATTTTCTTCCCGCGATCAGCTTGATGAAGAAAGTTCTTCTTCAACCTGTTGGCAGCGCTTCCAAGTTTTGCCTCTCAATTTCAAGAGCTTGACGTAATTAAGCTCACCTACTCGTTAATTTATCATTCTCATTTCAATCTCGATCCTGAGATGAAGAAGAAGAATATCAATAAAATAGGTGGCCCGAGAAATTAATGGTGCAGCGCATATTCCGTTACGTATTTATTTCCGGTTTTGAAGAGTTTTTTTTTTTTTAAATGAAATGAAGCTATTGTTTCAAAAGTTATAAAACGAAGGTTGGAAAGAAGTTTCTCGATAGAAATCCGTATTGAAATATTCTGAAACGATTCATGGATTTTAATGCTCTCTCTCTCTCTCTCTCTTTCTGTATAATACATAGAAATATATCGTCGGGTTCCGGGTAAAAGTGACCAAGTAACATTTTTTTCAAAATGAGCTTTTTTTGTCATTCCGGTACTAAGGAACGTTGTCTACTGTGTGTTGTTGCTAAGAACGTTATCTTCAAACTGATGTGCAAGAAATACTTGAAAATAAATTTTACCTGCCTGACCCAAAGAGTTTTATGTGACCAAATGGCATTTGAACTCAACCACAGAACACGATATGGATTATAAATGTACTCTCGCTGGTGCATGTAAATGTTATCAATTGCCATTTGATCACTTTTACTGTGTAAGATTTGTAAGATTGCATAGTGGGCACTTGAAAATGACCAATTACAGTGATAGGTAATGGATAACCTTTTCTAACAGAAATAGGTATATCATTGTTATTAGATGCTTGGCAACACGATAAATTAACGAAAAAACTATTCAATCCCTCAATTTCATGTAACTATGCGACAGATTTTCGAAGAATTGAATTGATCAAATGAGTAAAGCTTGTAACTCCAGGCAGGTAAAAATGATCAAATAGAGTTTTCCGGAAAACAGCTCTTATTTGATCTGAAGTGAATTTTGAAGCACGATATCATAGGCGGGCACTAGCTAACTACGTACAGGATAAAGAAAAATCGAAACATAGTCGGATGAGACATCACATAACCAGTGTTCGTAAGAAGAAAATAGGTGAAACTTCAGATCGCTCCCCTGTAAAATTTTGCAAATGTTACTTGGTCACTTTTACTCGGAACCCCACGATATATTGTATATAGTAATTAAATCTATAGGAATTTCACAGACAAAAACAAGGTTACTGCGATCAAAACAAAAACAATAATAAACCAAAAAAACGCAAATGTTGGCAGCATAAATCGGGCCATACATCGGGAATGGTGCAGACCTGGGGAGAGGCTTATTCGATTCCTCATGGAAAGTTTTTCAAAAAGAGTCCAAATTTAGGCCTCTTCGACTTTTTTTGAGGTTTTTAGGGATTTTACTAAACTTTGACAACCCTTAAAGGGCATTTCAAATTAAGTGAGAGAGCTGGCTCAAGAATTGAAGCGTTGTCGAACCAACATGGATTTTTCCTGAAAATTTCAGCTTTTTTGCTTCAGCCGTTTGGGAGAAATCGTGCCTACGGCGGACGGTAGGAGAACAGTGGTTTTCTGAATTTTCGGGGCGGATGGTGTCTTGGATGTAACCATGTGAAAATGCATGGTTTCGTAAATTTATCCTGTTTCTTTCAATCGTTAAGATTGAGGCCAGGGGGTCGCATCAATAAGAATTCTCTTCTTGTAACGTTTACAACTATCATATTGCGATCTCATTGTAACTCTTATAATGACTATTATTCATTACTATTTCATTCATAATAATAAAATTATCAATTTGAAGTGTATTTGGCACGATACCTATTTCAAGCACATACCACGTACTCGTGAATACACACTAATAATAAGTAGGTAAGTTAATTTTCGTCTACTCTAGAATTAATCTAGAAACTAGAAATAATTTATAAGGCAAAACAACGTTTGCCGGGTCAGCTAGTATAAGATAGGAGTTCAGTGGCAAAGCTGGCTATTGCAACCATATGGAAATAGTTCATGTCGCGACCCAACATTTCATTCTTGGATAAGGCCAAGGATTTATGATGCTGAATTCCAGGCTATATGATGATCTCCGATTCCGCCAAAAGTGCATATATTTTATGAATTCGCCATAGTGACCCGTTTCAAGAAATTCACCAAAAAGTTGGTGTTTCCGAAGTTTTTGAACACTGTGCGCCGCTTGGCTTGTTTTCAAAAAAATTGGACCCAAATAGAAGACACTTGTGCCTGTGAAAAATCATGGATGTTCCAAGAAGGTCCTGAATCACTGGGATCAATCCTGACCAATCATACAGGATGAAATCAAAGGGCTGGACTATTGGAAAAATCATAATATCCAAAACCTACGAGATAACGCAAATTCTTCATGTTCGTTATGGATAGACATCATTTCAATGCATCAAATGACCTTACGCCGTGTCTTACATGGAAAACGAATGCGAGCGACCAACGCGATCTGTTAGCGCGATCAAACAATACAATCCTATGGAAGTGTCTTACGTGGCACGTACGTGTGTTACGTGGCAACGCGGCGTCGCGGTAGTCGCTTTCGTCGCGCAATCGCTCGCGTCGCGTGGTTTGATTTTCAAATCGGTTTGAATTTTGTCGCGCAATCACGTAATCGCGTTATTATTTGTTTACGTTTTTGTAGGTTAACCTGCTGTTGTTGACATTCTTCATTCGTCTTTGATATTGCTTTTTTAGTCAATTATTGCCTTAGTGGCTTGCTTTAAATGTTTGTCATGGAAGCGATAATATCGGAAGTGTAAAAAAGAGAAGTTTTGTGGAACAAAAAAGCAAGATATATTATAAAAACAGGAGGCTAGCAGACCTAGCTTGGGATGCTGTAGCAAAAGAGACAAGTTTTTCAAGTAAGTTAAAACACCATTTAATAAATTATTTCTCGTAAATGAATACACCGTTCAATTACCTGATAAATTCCCAGTAAAATATTGACAAAAGTTGTTCCAGAGAGAAATTACCGAGTCAGATCCACGATTGTGACTTCTTGCCTGTTGTGTTTCACTTGTCATGCCAAATGATTCGACTGATTTCGTTAGTAGTAAAATTAGGAAAAAGAAGGCATTTTTCCGAATATTAAATAAAACTGGTATAAAATTACACTGGAGGAATCTGTAAATATGGAGTATCCCGCTTCGGCGACTAATGCGATGTGTAACCTCACGTTTTGGAATCGTACGCGATTCGTCAAAATCGCGTCGCTCGCTCGCGTCGCCCGCGTTTGTTCTCCACGTAAGACACGGCCTTAGGCTACGGTTACTATGGATGCGAGTTCTGACGAATTCGTCCGAACAAACAAACAAACGCCTGTTTTCCAATGAGAGTTTGTACCGGCTGCGACAAGCACGTCAGTTCACGCACGACTTCGTCAGAACCGGTCGAGCGTTCCAAGTCGTTTGATTTGTTCGTGCGTTCTGACGGAAATTTCCAGTGTTTGGCGCTATTATCACCATGGATATCGAAAAATTGATTGATGTAGTGTTTGATAATAGGTGATTGTGGGACATGAAAATTGGAGTACTTTGTGATTCTTTCTTTTATCACCTTCAGTATGTATTCGAATGTTGAAGTTTTCATTCTGATATACTCGAAAAACGTTAGAGGGTTCTTCTACAAATCATAAAATAGCATTTCAAACTCTCCCTTTTCGTCTCTTGCAGAAAATAGGTTGTTAACATGTTCTGTTTTCACACCACTTATCAACAGTAACTTTATCAAAGGATTTTCAGAAAAATAAAGCTCTTCAAATTTGTCCATTCTGCTGGAGAAATTGAAAAGTACTGACCGTCAGAACGCGCATAGTGAAACCACCTTCTTCTGACGAAGATTTCTGTTGAAGTCGTCACAACGAAATTTCGTCAGAACTCGCATCCATAGTAACCGTAGCCTTACGCGTTGTACGTTCATCCGTTCGGTCTCTCTGAAGCCTAGAATCCTGACGGAAAAAGAGAACTTTAACTTGTATGTGAACGTAAACGTGCTTGAAATTAGAAAAATCTTAAAGTAAATTGTGACGATTGAATTAGCCGATATAACTGAAGTTTTTGTTCAAGGGTTTCCTAGAAATCGAGTTTTTCCTCACTTTTACGACATTTGTGAACAAGTAAAGCGGAGGTAAATGTTTCATTTTATCTCTTTAAATTTCCGTTGGTGTGTTTCAACATCGGTGGATTACGCAGTGCAACGTATATTGCACCAGTGTAGGTATTTTGATATCTGCTTTTGTTACCGACGAGGGGCTAATAAAGTGCAACAGTTTACGAATCGACGTTTATGACGGAGTCACACTATCGTCTTTGTGACATCTAGACGTCAATTGCAACGTATGAGGACACACCGACTCTTTTCACTAAATTCTTTCCTAATCGATCTACAGTGTTCATCGGTACTCCCCCCCATTTTCAAACGCTCGTCGCTTCGTGAAATTCCAACAAAAAATTTGATGTTGAGGTGATTTTTGAAAACTTCAGTTTGTCTAGTTTCATGTCTAGTGAACATCAATTTACCAGAATTAGATAGTAAGTAATGGTGAATTATTCAATCGAGAAAAGTGGGTAACGGTGAAAATTATTTTCGACAACCAATATCGCGTCTCAACCTCTTAACTTTTGATCAAAGTATTTCATCGCTCTGTAACTCATACCTGTACGTCCCCTAACATCCCTTCCTGTGAATTCCTTTTTAGATATAAGTTCTCACCAGAATTGCGACTTCCACCCCTTCCACAAATTTCACAGAGAAAGGCTGATAAAATGTTAAGGATTCGTATAAAAATTAATTTATTGCACATGAAGGGTACCTATTCGATTATTTATGTAATAGTAGCATTACATGGCTTCATTAGAATTGTATATTGTATATTGAAAATATTACCAACCTTGCTTTCCGTTTAAGGTTCAAAACGCTTTCAAGCCCCGTGAATGTAAACGGTACCTAAATATCAACTAGTAAGCTTGCCTATCTCTTAACAACAATTCACAGGAACAGGGGTGTGAGGACGTGCAGGTATGAGATATAGAGCGATGAAATCCTTTGATCGAAAGTTAAGAGGTTGAGAAGCGATATTGGTAGTCGAAAATACTGTTTTCACCGTGGAGGGGAGTACCGAAGAATTTGACATGGCAAATGCTTCGATATTCCCCCCCCCCCCAACTATTTTTCATGGCGAATTTTTCTTTTACCAAGTTGTTGCTTCAAAATATGAACACACACATAAAAAAGAAGACGAGCTGAAGTTTCCAAAAATCACCTCAACATCAAATTTTGGTTTATTATTCAATAATAAACCATTGTAATCGCACTTAAAAAAAAAAAAAAAAAAAAAAAAATCTAACCGCCACTGAAAATTGCATGGTTTACATTTCGGAAGGTTGTAGAATCCGAATCTGCAATAAAAAAATTTTTCGTCCGTCCGCCGTACGCCGTACGCACGATTTCTCCCAAACGGCTGAAGCAAAAAAGCTGAAATTTTCAGGAAAAATCCATGTTGGTCCGCCTACGCCCCCATTCTTGAGCCAGCTCTCTCACATAATTTAAAGTGCCCTTTAAGGGTTGTCAAAGTTTTGTAAAATCCCTAAAAACCTCAAAAAAAGTCAAGGCGGCCTAAATTTGTACTCTTTTTGAAGAACACTCCACGAGGAATCGAATGACCCCTCCCCAGGTCCGTAGGTCAAACCATTCCCGATCTATGGCCCAATTTATGGTGCCAACATTCGCGTTATTTTGGTTTATTATTGTTTTTGTGTTGATATCAGTAACCTAGTGACGTAGTGATGTAGTAATGTGGATACTGGAGTGAACTCCTGAAAGGCTTTGTAGCCGATACACGGGTTGAAGCATTCTGATAACCATAAAAAACGCTGCAAATTATTTCACTGGGGTTTATTATTCAATTGGCTTGCGTTCATGATTTGAATTTCTACTAAGCTTTGGAGTGTGCGCGTTTCACAGGTGATAGAGTGATTATGGAATTTCAGGAGGCACACAAATATGATCAACTGAACAATCCAAATAGGTATTCTGGTTGAGAACAGATTTACGTGCTCTATGCATATCTCCTGAAATTCAATAATCGCTCTATCACCTGTGAAACACGCACACTCCAAAGCTTAGTAGAAATTCAAATCATGAAAGCAAACCAATTGAATAATAAACCCCTAATAATACAGTTAAAAATAATTAAATTGATCTACCAGAAACCTCCTATACTTCCCAGCATATTTAATAAAATTTCCTAAACTTAGCCAGTTACTTCCGTTAAGAAGACTTATTATATCCTCATACTGCAGAGCACCCTTTCCAAAGTATTTATGTTGGAACTCAGCTAAAATGGGGCACCTACCAATAAAATGAATAATATTCTCTGGTTCGTTGAGGTTACACATTGCACAAATAAATGTTCTATCAGCTCGTCGTGGTATACAGATATTGCTAACTAACCAAGAGTCATTCAAATTCATATAACTGCCGGCAATAATTTCAACAGCAAGAGAGGCATAAATTCTACTGGATTCTTTGGCTTGTTGTTTGAAATTCTCGGCATTTATTCTGTTGACTTCTTCCGAAATTCTGGAGATAAGAGCTTGGTCTAGGTTTTCATTACTAACAGAATAGTCCTCTAAAACGTTTTCTTGTAGATGTAGCCAATTTTCGTACCAGAAACATTTTTTTCTAATTCCTTCTAATGCTAGTATTTCGTTAGACGGTGATCTGGCTGAGACACGACTTTTTTAATATAATCTAAATGCAGTTTTAGCGTATATTCTGATAATTTGGAAATGTCAGTTTCGAGATGTAGCAGGTAAGTAGGGCTGTTTTTTATTTGACACCGGACCGCATCCCACGCTGCCAATTTCCCCCTCCTTACATCCCGGAGAACCATTGGTTACGAGTCCGAACCGATCGTTGCTATGTTACACATTTTGTGCACATTTCATTTTCACCTGAAAATTTGTTGCTCAGGCACTTAGGTCGTTTTGCCACTGGCACCCTTCAATTGGTGAGTCACCTTCCTACGTAATCGCGCGGCCCCCTGGAGCTTAAGAGATGAGAGAGGAAAGCCAAAACCTTTTCAAGGTACATCACATTATAGCCGTCAGGCTTTAAGCGGAAATCATGCCTGGGGTGGAGGAGTTTTTTTTTTGCACTCTTTCTACAGGGTCCGGCAATGAAACGGGAAGATTTCGTAAATAATCTTATTGTTGAAAAATTATTTTTTTGTAATTATTAATACATTATTGGGAAATAAAAGAGTAGCCATTTGATATCCAATGTTCAAAAAAATTATTTTTTGAAAACTCAATTAATTAACCCTCGGAATTAACGGTAACGGCGTTTTCAGCCTCATCCTCAAAAAAATACGGACCGATGATTCCATTTGCCGACATTGCACACCATACTCTCACTTTCTGCGCATGAAGAGGTGTTTCATGAAGCAAACGAGGGTTCTCCTCCTTCATGCGCATTTCAGGAGATAAGCATAGAGCACGTAAATCGGCTCTCAACCAAAATACCTATTTTGATTGATCAGTTGATCATATTTGTGTGTGTCCTGAAATTCAATAATCGCTCTATCACCTGTGAAACACGCCCACTCCAAAGCTTAGTAGAAATTCAAATTATGAATTCAAGCCAAATGAATGAAATTGAATAATAAAACCCAGTGAAAGAATTTGCAGCGTTTTTGTCTACGGGATGAGGAAAACGGAAAATCTTCCGATTATTTCTTCATTAGAAATTGACTCAAATACAACTTTTTCTGCGGCTAGAATGATTAGATTTGATAACCATCAGTCTCCCATAGCTGATCTGAGTCTGTTTTTGACAATGTGAACTCAACTTATTAATCTTTCCACGGAACAACGATTAATTGCTAAGGAGAGTAAAGTTGTATAAACCACTTTCTGAGCAGTTCATTATTATTTACGTTCTATCTAGTGATGTAATGTATTTTCGAATGCCGTCACGTTAAACACTGTTTCAATCAACTTTGCCCCCCCCCCCCCCCCCCAAAGTTTTTTTGGACACCCCCCCTCTCCAACAATTTCAATGACGCAATCTGCGTCATAGCCCAAGACCCCTGGAGTATAACAGGGTGTCTCAGCTTTCCAGCGGACCAAACTTTAACATCAATTCTACAACTAATTTGAATAAACCTCGTAAAATGACGTTTTGATGCGAAATTAAATAAGTTTTTTTTTATCGTTAAAAATCGCAATTTTTTTTTGGACTCAAATTTGAGGATTTGGAAAGAGCGTTAAATTTCCTATCCGTTTAGTGTGCAACGCTTTTATCTGAAGTAAAAAAATAAGCCAAAGAGTCGAAAATCAACATTTTCATTTATACCTATTAATTTTTCCGTTGTGATTCCTAATTTTTTCATTTTTCTCTTTACATTTGAATAAATCTCGTAAAATGACGATTTTTTCGTTTTTCAAATCAAATCAAAATTTTTCACAAACATTGACTTTTATCCGATATGAGTATTCTTCATTGTACCTATTAATTTGTCTTGGGCAAATAAAAAATTTTGTGAAAAATTGCGATTTTTTCGCAATTTTTCGCACAAAACGTCATTTTACGAGGTTTATTCAAATGAAAGATTTTCCGTTGTATCCTAAAGCAAGGGCTAGTTTTTTCCGTTGAAATATTCCAATTTATTACAGGCTATAAATTAGCCTGAAAAATGTTGATTTTCGAAAAAAATTAAAACTTTGACTTTGGCTTATTTTTTTACTTCAAAAAATGGCTTTAAAAAATAGCGTTGCACACTAAACGGATAGGAAATTTAACGCTCTTTCCAACGGTTTCCTCAAATTTGAGATTACTCCAAAAACAAGGGAGTTATGGCTGTTTTAGTGAAATAAAGTCGATAACACGAAAAAAAACTTAAATCGTTAATAACTCGGAAACGAAGCCTCTAAAAAAAGAAGTCTATGGGGCACTTTTTGTCGCAAATGAGTTGTAGAATTGATCCTTAAAGTTTGATCCACCTGAAAGGTAGACACCCTGTATAAGTATATGTTGATGTTTCAAGAATTGTGAAATTTGTAAACTTTAGTTAACAACTGAGATTATTCAAATGAATCACGCCAATTTTCCAACCATGACGCTTATGGGTGTGAGGTCCGTAAGGGCGTATGGCCCAAAACCCTCTGAATCCCATATTTGCGTACCCATTTTCCCCATAGCACTAACGAATGAAGAGATGCGGGTCCCAAGAGCTACACCGCTCACTCTTGAGGTATAAGGACTATAATGTAGAAATTGCAGACTGCTCGGAGTGTTTTTGAACTTTTTCCACCTAAACCCACAGACTCAAAACACTTTGTGAATGAGGTAGATATTTAATGCAGCTAATGTTAATACTTATTCGAACATTCGACTAACCTCACAGTAATCTTACCTTATCAAGCAGTAATTCTTGTATTCAAAATCACCATCTGAGCTTCGGAGCCCGACAAGATTGAACAGAAGTCCTCTTCTAGTGAAGCATTTACGCGATTAAACTATTAGTTTTGATCGAATAAAGATTTGACCGGATGAGAGATCTCACTTCGCTCGAATGCGGATTCCGGAAGAAGTTCGTAATCACGAATAAAGATTCCTTTCGCAATCACTCGGTAGTTATTAGAACCTTCGCAATGGTAATGTGCCACTATTACTCCGTAATGGATTATGGCATCGATTCTCAACCGGTGGGTCACTACTCCCAGGTAGGGATTGGACATCGATATTGATTTCGATGTCGATGTTTGAGTGTTGGCATCGATATTTCGTCCAATATCGGGTGAAAACATCGATATTATCGATATCGGTGTCCTTATCAGTTAACAGCATCCTTATCACACGGTTTTTATGAGGGATATTGATGCAAAATCAACATTTTTATTTTGTGACAAATGATATCTCATTTTAAAGGTATTTCAACGCTGAAGATGATGGTAAAAAGTTCTAGTCATGTAGCATGACGAAATGAGCAAATTTTCAGTTTTGCATGAGGAAAAGTTACGCAAAAAACAATTTAATTTTTCGACTTGTGATAACTCATTTTAATATGAAAATTTTAGAAAGCTAAAGAATCTCATAATTTTTTTCCAATTTTGGCCATCTACCTTGTCTTGATCATCATCAAACTGCTCTAGTTAGAACGGATTGAGATATCTCCAATCCGATTTCACCATCGTGTTTAGCTTGACAAAACCTATATAAAAGAGAGTCACCTACTTGGAGGTTTTCGGGTAATTTCCCCCCATTTGAAATGCCCCAAATCTCCCCTTCGAAAAAACTTGGCCTTTTGAAAGCTTTAGATTTTTCGTGCAAATTTGAGCTTTCTCTCTCAATTCTATCGAGAGTTATCGTCTGGAATGAGTCTTGTTGCTTTTTGACAGTGGATTTAGAATGCTTTGAGACAGATTTTGGTGCAAAACATTTTTTGAAAATATTTCCGACCGAGAACAATAGTTTTTTTTTCTTCGAAAATTTGCTAATACTACAGCAGTTGAAAGAATTGTTAATATTTCTTTTTTTTTCACGTTAGGTAGCAAGCACACTAGATGGAATTTTTTCAGTGAGTGAAGAGTAAACCAAACCGATGTCATCGGAGCCAAAACATCGATATATCGATATTATCGAATGTGTGGCATCGATGGCAAGACATCGTAATATCGAAGCGAAACATCGATATTTCGATTATATAGATGTTGATGATAAGACCTTTTATGCGGACTTGGCCGAGTAGGGTGTCGTTTCGCATATTTTTTTGGGGGTGCTGAGGGGATTATAACGTCATAACACGTTTTAAGGGGACTGTCCGGCACCGAGTGTTCCAAATTCCAAATTTGATTGGTCCCAAAACTTGATAAGCTTTTTTTTGGTTCGGCGAGAGGTGTGTTTGAGAAGATGTATCTTTCCACCAGTCAGTTGCGAAATTCTAACTGGTAATAAACTATAAAACTATAAATTGAACTAGGTAGAATGATTTTGATTACGATCGGTCGGATACAAAGAAGAACAAGATAACGATGACGGAAGGAGATGAAGGATTGTTATCACCAGAATACTTGGTCAGTAGGCTGCGCCAGCTACCATCATTATGTTTTTAAGGTGGGGGGAGGAAGTTGTGTATCCAGTGTCGAGTGAAAACGAAACACAGAGCAGCCGGCGGAGGAGGCGGAGCACAGTGGGGCAAAAAAGGTTTTAAAAAAAGGTAAAAAACGGCAAAAAATCACTACTGACTACAATAATTCTGTTAGAAAAATCAAATTTCACTCACTTTTGGTATTTGAAGTGCTGATTTGAATGATATTGAAATCAGCGCATCAGACGACCGAAAAAGTCAAAATTTTATGGCAAAAGACGAAATTTTAAGAATTTTGAGAAAAAAGTCGTGTTCGGTATCATTTGCTAGGTTCTTTGAAGGGTTGAATCAAGTGACAGTAAAATCAGCGTAATCAGACTATTAGAAAAATCAAAACTGAAGGTCGAAAAGTCAAAAATTCGAAAAAATCGTTCAAGACGTTTTGAGGGGTTATGTATTGAACGAGACAATCGAAAATTGATTTTTTTCAATGAATAATATGCACTCATTAGAGTTGAAAGAACGGGATAACAACTAAGAAAAGATTAAACAAGTTTAATTATTAGTATAATAAAGTATCTGGTGAAGAGATAAAATGAAAATTTTCTTGAATGAAATGTACAAAAACTGTTCAACTGTAGTTCAAAATAATAATTCCAAAAACTGTAGTTAAAAATAATAATTCCAAAGCTCCTTCACTCATTGGAGCGGGTTTCTTTTTAGGGACCGGTCGTAAACTTGAGATAAACGCGTCCGATGACTCCAAAACCCCTTGGTATACATTCTATATAGATGGAACACAGCTATTCATGTCTGAACAAACTCTATTCATACCATACAGAACTGATGAAAAGAATAAAAGGTGCAAAACAAACGATAAGCTGTTTACTTCCAAGCGCCCGATAACACACTTCCCGACCTGTTTCCTTATTCCTACTCAAGTGATCAAAACAGATAAATAGGCAGATATAGGCAGCTGAAAATTGAACTGCAATTTCTTCTTTTGGTTTATCATTCAATAATAAACCATTGCAATCGCTCTGGAAAAAAAAATTCTAACCCCCCCCCCGAAAATTCCATGGTTTACGTTTCAAAGGGTGTAGAATCCGAATCTGCAATAAAAAAATTTTCCGTCCGTCCGCCGTACGCACGATTTCTTCCAAACGGCTGGAGCAAAAAATCTGAAATTTTCAGGAAAAATCCATCTTGGTCCGACGACGCCCCAATTCTTGAGCCAGCTCTCTCACACAATTTAAAGTGCCCTTTAAGGACTGTCAAAGTTTTGTAAAATCCCTAAAAACCTCAAAACAAGTCGAATCGGCCTAAATATTTACCTATTTGAAGAACATACCATGAGGAATCGAATGAGCCCCTCCGCAGGTAAGTAGGTTTAACCATTCCCGATGTATGGTCCGATTTATGGTGCAAACATTTGCGTTTTGGTTTATTATTCAATAATAAACCATTGTAATCGCTCTGGAAAAATTCTAACCCCCCTGAAAATTTCATGGTTTACGTTTCAAAGGGTGTAGAATCCGAATCTGCAATAAAAAATTTTCCGTCCGTCCGCCGTACGCCGTACGCACGATATCTCCGAAACGGCTGGAGCAAAAAATCTGAAATTTTCAGGAAAAATCCATCTTGGTCCGACGACGCCCCAATTCTTGAGCCAGCTCCCTCACTCAATTTAAAGTGCCCTTTAAGGGCTGTAAAAGTTTTGTAAAATCCCTGAAAACCTCAAAACTAGTCGAATCGGCCTAAATATTTACCTATTTGAAGAACATACCATGAGGAATCGAATGAGCCCCTCCGCAGGTCAAACCATTCCCGATGTATGGTCCGATTTATGGTGCAAACATTGCACCATTGTTTTTTGGTTTATTATTGTTTGTTTGTAACCTAGTGATGCCGATAGCGTCGAGTTGTAGTGAATGTTGATACTGGAGTGATAGCCGATGTGGATACTTGTACTTTATAGCCGATACACGGGTTGAAGCATTCTGATATGCATGAATCGCTGATAATATATAGGTAAATATTGTTCAATATTATTACTGGGGTTTATTATTATTATAGCACGTAAATCGGTTGTTAACCAAAATACCTATTTGGATTGGTCAGTTGATCATATTTGTGTGCCTCCTGAAATTCAATAATTGCTCTATCACCTGTGAAAAACGCTGCAAATTCTTTCACTGGGGTTTATTATTTAATTGGCTTGCGTTCATGATTTGAATTTCTACTAAGCTTTGGAGTGTGCTTGTTTCACAGGTGATAGACCGATTATTGAACTTCAGGAGGCACACAAATATGATCTACTGAACAATCCAAATAGGTTTTTTGGTTGAGAACAGATTTACGTGCTCTATGCGTATCTCCTGAAATTCAATAATCGCTCCCTATCACCTGTGAAACACCCACACTCCAAAGCTTAGTAGAAATTCAAATCATGAACGCAAGCCAATTGGATAATAAACCCCAGCGAAAGAATTTGCAGCGTTTTGTATAAAACAACCTAAAACTATCGATGGACCAGAGCTCCGTAAAGTTTTTTTGCCGATCCTATGTATTTCCATTACTGTACTTTTGCTTACCTACTGATTCCTAAAAAAAAATATTTTTTTTTAAAAAAAATAAAATTAAAAATACATCTAATGACCCTCACTTGTGCGTAAAATGTTAAGAGTATAAGAAAAAAATGTCCAAGCCATGATTAATGCCGAAAAAAATGGCTCAAAACCACTGAAAATATGCGTTTTTAGTTACAATCAACCTAAATATCGTATTCAGCTGCGTGTTACATATACTATCAGTTTTTCAAAACCCGAAATCAGTTAGGTAACGTAGAATGAAAAAATGCAAGTTTGGAAGCGGTTTAAAAATATTGAGTTTTACGATTTTTTCCGACTCTGCCCCACTGTGCGGCGTCCCAATGAAGTGATCGGAAGCCTTGCACGTTCCGGCCCGCAGCGCTCCGGCCGCATTGTGATGAATAGGAACCAAAAATCACCTGTAATAAACCCGTCTTGTGGGATTGGAAAAGAGTCACTGTCCATTGATTGGTCAAGTTCGTTTTTAAATCAGGTCGGCGAAATCCGATGCTCGGTCGGTATTAATCGAAAGTGACAGTTGGGAACGCATCATACGAACATTTACACAGGGGTAACCCCCCCCCCCCAGGCTTCATGAAACCCCCCCATTGAAGTTGGTAACCCCCCCTTTACAAAAATGTAAAAAGTATTCGTAAGCACCCCTTATTTTATCTAAAAATAAAGAAGATTTACATAGGTATTGAAAAAATTCCAACCCAGCCGGCAATAGACAAAATGTGTATATTTTTTGAGATTCTCTGCATAGAATGTAATATATTTTTTTGAATGACGTACCGTTAAACACTGTTTCAATCAATTTACCTCATTGTACCTCATGGGTAGAATTATAGCGGTACTGACTATGAAACTCCCTTTGCCACTGCTACCTTCTTACCTATACCCGTGAATGGGCAGACTTTGTTTTGATCATAGTAGGTAAACGTGGGAGCTATGGAAAAGTGAACGTAGCCCATCCGAATGGAAATTTCAAGAGCTACAACTTTTCTTCCATGACAATTTTCGATATCTCGAACGGTTTTCGAGATAATTCAGCTTTACATCGATAAAAGGCGAAATTAAGTAAAATAATGGTGGTGCTCAGAAAATTAAACTCTTTATAACTCCGTCAAATGAAAATAACACTCAAAGCCCGTTGGGGACATTGTAAAACAAGTATTTACAAATATTTTAAGACCTCGAACGAATAATTCTGCTGAGCGACTCGGGAGAAATCGCGTTTTTATGATTTGCGGACGTTATCCGCCAGAAAAACAAAACGGGCGCTATTACGAAGAAAATCAGACCGGGTACGCTTAATTTGATCGATTTGAACCGAAGATATAGTCAAAAAACCATGTTTAGGTCATAAAAAATCGTCAAAATATCATACTGCTATTGCTTCGAAAACCGTTCATTTTTGGAGGAATTGACCTGTATATTATTAAATAATAAACCATTGTAATCGCTCTTGAAAAAAAAAATCTAACCCCCCCTGAAAATTTCATGGTTTACGTTACAAAGGGTGTAGAATCCGAATCTGCAATACAAAATTTTCCGTCCGTCCGCCGTACGCACGATTTCTCCCAGAAGGCTGGAGCAAAATATCTGAAATTTTCAGGAAAAATCAATATTGGTCCGAAAACGCCCCAATTATTTAGCCAGCACTCTCACTTAATTTGAAGTGCTCTTCAAGGTTTGTCGTAAAATCCCTAAAAACCTCAAAAAAGTCGAAGCAGCCTAAATTTGGACTCTTTTTGAAGAACTTTCCATGAGGAATCGAATGAGCTCTTCCCCAGGTTCGTAGCTCAAACCATTCCCGATATACGGCCCGATTTATGGAGCCAACATTTGCGTTTTTTTGGTTTATTATTGTTCATGTTTTCATCGCAGTAACCTAGTGATGTAGTGATGCAGTAATGTGGATACTGGAGTGAACTCCTAAAAGGCTTTGTGGCCGATACACGGGTTGAAACACTCTGATACGGATGAAACGCTGCAAATTCCTTCACTGGGGTTTATTATTCAATTGGCTTGTGTTCATGATTTGAATTTCTACTAAGCTTTGGAGTGTGCGCGTTTCACAGGTGATAGAGCGATTATTGAATTTCAGGAGGCATACAAATATGATCAACTGAACAATCCAAATAGGTATTTTGGTTGACAACAGATTTACGTGCTCTGAGCATATCTCTTGAAATTCAATAATCGCTCTATCACCTGTGAAACACGGACACTCCAAAGCTTAGTAGAAATCCAAATCATGAACTCAAACCAATTGAATATTAAACCCCAGTGAAAGAATTTGCAGCGTTTTTTCCAATTGATCTGTACTTAACTAGAAGGATTGATTTAGGATATTTTGTTGTTTTTGAGTGCGAGCGAAGCGAGTATCCAGACCAGCAAACTAGACAGAACACATTCGAACACACATGGAAAGCGTGGACCTATATCGATAGGAGACATCAGGTTTTTCAATATAGCGACGGTCTGATAAGAGGTGCGTTACCTATTCACAACTTCTACCTAAGTTGGTCAATGAAATAGGTACCTAGGAACTAGTTAATTTACACAAGCCTAAATCTCGCCTAAATTTCTCATTTTTGCCGGCGATTGTTTACTCACCGGTCAAATAGGTCCGGACGCAATGTGTTAGTTGTCCTGTTTTATAGCTGTGTGATTCATTCAACTTCCTGAAGGGAACTAGTTGCCTAGAAAAAGTTGATCGCGCCTTAGTACTAATGATTACCCTACTTAGTACTAATGATTTTACCTGAGCTCAATTTCGAAGATCGTACTTCGTATCGGGTTCTTCTTACAGTGTTCCGAGTACCTGGAGTGATAGATGAATCACCGTCGCTGATACAGCATCTACCGGGTCTATGATTAGCTCTCCTGTTACGGAAATGATCAGAAAGAACTTATGGTCAGTAGCGGTGACCAATTTCATAATTCTACAACACAAAGTACACTCTAACAATTAATATTTGAATTAGGGAAAAACGATCTATCAATGAACAAAAGTCGGACGCTTTACCGACGACGGAGACGGAGGCAGTGAGGACTCGGCCTGAGAGAAGGAATGTTTCCTCCTTACCGATCAGGTTCGCGGAAAACGACACAGGGAAGGAATACTTGAAAACATGCAACGAGAAGATTTGTGGACCATGGAACTATAAGGATTGTGGATCATACAATCTTTTCGTTGAATGGTTTAAAAGTATTCCTTCTCCCTGTCGTTTTTCCAGGACCTGACAACATATTCCTTCTTCGAGTTCATTTTCATTATCTTTCATAATCTCAGTGCCTCACCTCTCCGTTGTCGGTAAAGCGTCCGATTTACGTTCACCAGTAGAAAGTTTTTCGTTTTAAATTAAAATATTGAATATTGGAGTGTACTTTGTGTTGTAGAACAATGAAATTGGTCACCGCAAGTGACAATAATTGACAATAAAGAACCAATTATATGTTCTTTCTGATCATTCCTGTAACAGACGAACTAATCGCAGACCCGGTAGATGATTTATTAGCGAAGGTGATTCAACTATTACTTCAAGTACTCAGAACGGTATAAGATCAAGCCGATACGCAGGTACGATCTTCATGAACCCTTAGGAAGAAGAGTTTGTCTTCGAGGAAACAGCATCGAGAGCTGGCGTAAAATTGTTAACAGGTAAAGCAAATTTCTTAACCCTAGAACTGTACACCTATATTTTTGGTACAGGAACTACACCCTGGGGTCAAAAATGGCCCCACAAATTCTTAATTAAATTAATGTTTCTAAAAACGTCCTTTAATTAAGGTACAATTTTTTAAAAATTTAGAATACTATCTTTGTTTAAAATCATAGGCTCAGATCAGATTTCCGTCTGAATTAGTTTTGCTTCCGAGTCTACTAAAGTAGCGGAAGCATTGTTTTCACTTTCGGAATGTGAAAATTTGTTTGTCTCCAAAATCAAAAATTCCACTCGCATTTTTCGTTTTAGACCTTTCAGAACAATTTTGGTTCCGTGTCTGTCTGTGTGTGTCTGTCTGTCAGCAAATCCTTGTTACGGGCAAAACTACACGAAGTTGTAGTCCGATTTTGATGAAATTTTCAGGGATTGTGCGGGTTGGGGTGTAGATGGTCCCCTATAGGTTTCATGACCCCCGGATCAATAGTAGCCTCTGCGCATGCGCAAACGTGAAATCCTTGTTACGCGCATAACTCTGGGAGTTCTTGACCAATTTCGATGAAATTTTCAGGGATTGTTCGGTTTGATGTGTAGATGGTTCCCTATAAGTTTCATGACCCCAGGATCAATAGTAGCCTCTGCGCATGCGCAAACGTGAAATCCTTGCCACAAGCATAACTCCGGGAGTTTTTGACCAATTTCGATGACATTTTCAGGGATTGTTCGGTTTGATGTGTAGATGGTCCCCTATGAGTTTCATGACCCCCGGATCAATAGTAGCCTCTGCGCATGCTCAAACGTGAAATCCTTGCCACAAGCATAACTCCGGGAGTTCTTGACCGATTTCGATGAAATTTTCAGGGATTGTTCGGACTTATTAGGTATATTTTATAGTTTTTTCAATAGTTGAACATGCCTACCTTTATTTTCTCAAGTTATGCTCCTGCATAACAATAAATTTACCCTAATTCAATATTTACTTCACCTAATTGAACGAAGTTCTTTAGTCAATAATAATTTTCAATGATCTATACAGTCATGTTATGGATACGGGGAAGCTATGTGCCACACCCACTTGGCAGAGGTTTTTTCAAGCTATTTTCTCCTATTGCAACCTAAAAATTGAATAAAGCAGAAATTGTTCAAACCTTTGTTGTGGAATTCCTAAAATGCTCATTTTATTTACAATCATCGATAATAAAAATAGACTCTATGACGAATCGAAGAAAAAGACGCTGCAAATTTTTCACTGGGGTTTATTATTCTGATTTCAGTATAATAATATAATCGCAAAAGTTTATTTTTGATTTCAGTTGTAATACTTGAAAGGAATTGTTATATCAATTCTACGTTTACTTGATTACGATTTCTTAATATTATTCCCTTTTTTGACCTTATTAATTACTAACGTTGTTATATATACAGATATATAAGGTTCAAGAAATAATTACACTCAAGGTTTTGGTTATAGATTGAGTTATTTATTCAATAATTGTATTTATTGCTCCAAGAATAACTACGGGGGCTCCTATTAACCACGATGTGGAAAACGTTAGAGTATTCCTTCAATATCTTTTATTTTTTATGAGATAGCACCGCAGGGGGGTATTAGGTAAGGAGTTCGGTTAATAGGTCATAAAGTTAGTCCCACTTGTAAGCGCACTAACATCCAGTAACTAATTCTAAAAAAAAAAAAATTCTACCTAGTTAAAATATTTCCGGTAAAACGTACTTTGAGCGGATACAATTTCGGATTAAGTTCAAATTCTGACTCACGGACAGACCATGACAATGCGATTAGAGGTACATTTCGATCAATTACCGGCATATACAATGAAGAGTAGCTACACTGTATGACAGACATGAGTAGGCCTAGTTACCACATAAAATCTACAAAAATCATTTTTGGAAAACATTGAACAGAAAATTATTTATCAATGTAGGACAGCGATTGTCCAGTAAAATATTAATCACCCACAAGTACAGCTACAGTAATCCCCCAAGACTGCACGAACTACGTCACTTCTATGTTCCTAGTGTTAAATTGTGAAAAGGTTTAATTCAATTGGGAAAAGGTTTAATTGTTTCAGAAAAAGGTGTAATTCTTTTGGAAAAAGGTTTAATTCAACTGGAGAACGCTGTACTGTAGGTATACATTGTTGTTACGTTATACATATTGTTCTATTCTTTTAAACAAACATAAATCTGAAAAAAATTAGTAGACTTCTATGTAATAATTTGCAGTCTGTCAACTGTTTTCATGTTGAGCGTAAGTTGTTTATGTTCAAAAGTGAATAAACAGCCGAGGGGTTCATTAGAGATTCCTAGAAATCTCATCGTCCTCATCTCATCTACCGGCTGCATTGTTCTCAAGTTGATGTGGGAAACTGCGGACTCGTGCAGTAGACTCAAGCGAAAGGTCGTGGCCCTGATGTAGATCGTAGAGAAACAGCGTAGTTACCTTACGTCTCCGGAGCTACATGCAGGCCTGACCACAACAGGGGGGGGGGGGGGCAGAGTTACTTAGTGGGATCGATTTGGGAATAAATAAAAAAAGAAGCAAACAAAAAGAGATTATTAGAATAATCATATTACATAAAAGCTATATTTATTAAAGAAGGATGTCTAATTTCGTTTATTAGGGGAATAGATATTTGTCATGTTAGTGTCAGCGAATATAGCGCAAGAACCTGTTGAAGAAAACTATTGTATGTTTTTTCAAAACAGTGAAGGTGTGTAAATAAAACAATGATTAAACAAGTATACTGTGCCCTGGTCGGATCAGTACTTACATACGGTTTACCGGCATGGAGTGGGGTATATAGTACACTCTATAATTCTTTAGTAAAAACCCAAAAAGCCATAATTAGAACCATATTTAGGGCTGGTTATAGGGATCATACTGCTGAATTCTTTAAAGAATTGCAAGTTCTATGCTTCGATCATATTTCAAAGGTCAGCCAGCTAAAACAATTTCTTAAAGAAAAATCTTACAGTCACTTGCAACACTTGGTTGAAACTAGGAGTGAAAACGATTACTTGGTGGCCGTGCCATTGGTGAAAACTACCTTGACGCAACAAGCATATGTATATCGCAGTATCACTTCTGTATAAAATACAAGTATTATGTATTCAATATTTTTTCGTTCTGTTCATGATTGAAAAATAAAATAAAATAAATAAAACTACCGAAGTATGTTTTGCTCTCATCTTTCCGCGAGTAAAAGCTAAATTTCAGAATTTTTGTGGACACATCTATACCAAAATTATGATCAAATAAAATAAGAATAATAATTATTAAAATCGGGTGAAAATTTTAACCTGAGTAGAGTCCACAAAAAACACGTTTATTTAGCATTAACCCCTCCAATTCCTGTCTTCCGTTGTGAAACTAGAAATTTCCGTAGTTTCTTGCACAACTAGAGTAAAATTGAGATCGAATCAGATCAATGGAATCATGAAAATCGGTCAGCAATTTAAAGCTGGGGAGCGATTTGGCAGGGATTTGGTCTTGATGATAGAGTTAACAACGGCCTCACAGCGGGACTTCGAGTACTCGCGGAAGGACGCCAAGTTTCCCTGCCATTTGAGGGTTTTATGCACTCGTAACAGAACTTTCGATCCTACCGATCGAAAGCTGAGATCATTTCAAGCTCCCGCTGAAAAAGAATAACGTACAAATTCCTATTTTTGCCAAAATCATTGAATTTTAAAATTTGGCAGAATTTTGCTCGTTTTGCCATCCGTTTGGCTCATAAAATCGTTCGTGTGGATCGTTTCCCCCCGTAGATTCGTTGTTGTAACGGTCGTTTCAGAATTGTCGGGAAAATTCAGGAGGGATTACAAAATAAGAAAACAAGGATTTTTTACTCAGTGCTCATCAAGATGTTAGTGCTAGTGGATCGCAATACGCGTGTTCGTGCGAGAGCAGTCTATTCCAGTTCCTCTTTCGGAAAATTATACTTCTCTAGTTTATACCTACTTCCGTAGTTCCAGAAAATTATACTTTTCTAGTCTTTTGTAATTGAATAAACACTTTAATTTTTGAAGTAATTTCTTATTCTATTTTATTGGTACGCCCTGAGCTTTCACCATACCTACTTCGCTATACCTGAAGTTGGCAAGAAATCGTTTTACTTTTGTTTTTTAATTTATTTACTTTTTCTGGAGTATACCATCAAGTGAGCTTAACAGTAATATAAATACAGATAATATGACATAAGACGTGTAGTAATCAAAACTATACTACGATAGCTGAAACAAATATAAATAATATTTCATTTTCCAATAACAAGGTTGACTTGATAGTTGGGCCAAGTTTTGTGTTCTTTGGTGTTAGCTGCGCACTCATAGGAGGTCCGAATGCCACTTTCTTATGAGGCGTCGCGATGATCTTGTTGGACGAGGGACCTCGAGAATTTCTCTCACCAAGGGGCTGGGATGTTTTGACATCCGAGTGCCAAGCTGTGTTTACGAAATTTGCATCTTACCAGCAAACATGAGAGATCCAGGTCACCGTGCAGACAGTAATTTCTGACATACCTGGGGCTTCTTGTAATGAAACGAAGGGCTCGGTTCTGACAGTTTGAATCCTTCTGATTCGTGGCGCTTGGATACATAGTGAAGATCACATATTGAGGGTCCGCAGTCCTTCCGGCAGTACCACAGGTAGAACTTCAAACCTTATGGTAGGACGAACCGTCGAGATATGCGGCCCATGTACTAAAGTCTCGTGGAAGGACTTTCCGGCAAGACAAACCCCTGTCAGAATTCAAAATGTCCACTCGCATTTTGCGTTTCATAGCCTAAGAACTAATTTGGTTCCGTCTCTGTCGGTCTATCTGTCGAACTGTCTGCCTGTCTGTCCGCATTTCCACATTTTTCAATCAATTGAGCTCAAATTTTGAGGGACTATGCGGATAAGGCCTCTTGAGGTCCCATACGAATTTCACCTCAATATATTCAACGGTACGCTCTGCGCATGCGATTACGTGAAATTCTTTAAACAGCCGTAATTTCCACATTTTTAATGAATTTTTGGGGGATAACGTGGATAAGGTCTCTTGAGGTCCCATAGGAATTCTTCAAATAATGTTTTCCCTAATGATTCATTTTTGTATCCCTAAGGTGGAGTATCAAAGCGCTCAGTATGTGTATGTGTTCAGTTCAGATTGAAAGACTATTCACTACAGTCATCACATTGTTGAATAAAGGGTGTAAAAAGTTAGAATAGGCTCATGATTTCCTTATTTATTATTATGTATTATTGAAATGTTAACGCTCTGTGTTCATTTCAGGTAAGTGTCCAGTGTTTGATACGTTTCCCGGAAATCAGATGAACTGGTGAGTGATTTAGACACCAGATTTTACCGTGATCCAAATAATTCCCAATTTAAACTAGAGCTCTCAACTGTGGGTCAGTTCGTTAGACAAGAATCATAAGAAAAACTCTAGTTCTCAACTGTTGATTTCAATTTGTACGATATGAGTTGCTTCGTGAGATAGCAAATCTCTAGCAAAGTGAATTGGACACTAGTTTTACGGGAATGAGAGGAATTTATTGAGCTGTTGTCAAGTTCAACATGACTTGGTACGTGTAGTTCTTAAGGAACAACTTAAATATCTTTATAATTCTACTTAAAAAAGAAAAGCAGAATTGAGAAGAGATTTAGCAATTAGCTTCATGATATGTTGCTTCCGAGTCTGCGAAGCAGCGGAAGCCTTGTGTTCACATTCGAGAGCCAAAAAATATTTGTTGTCCAAATTCAAATTTTGCGTTTCATAGCCTACTGAACAAATATGGTTCCATGTCTGTCGGTCTGTCTGTCCGCATTTCCTTGTTACAGCCGTTATTTCCACGTTTTCCAATGAATTCACCTCAAATTTTGAGGGACTTCGAGGGGCGGATGAGGCCTCTTGAGGTCCCATACGAATTTCACCTTAATAAATTCAGCAGTACGGTCTACGCATGCGCTAACGTGGGATTCTTGTAGGTATAACCTTCACAATTTTGATTCGATTTAGCTCATATGACAAAGGATTATACGCACAACGCCCTTTCATCTGACGATTTCTTCATTTTCTATTTGATAATGTTGTCACTTTGATTGTAACGAGGAAGCTGCTGTGTCCTTGGTAGTTTATTTTCCCATGTTTGGGTTGCCACACAACCATTATAGGTCAATTCTAATCGGCGTCCACTACTCACCCAGCCTTCCTTTTTATTTACTTCTAAAAACTAGAACCGTGGTTTAAGAACCTGTACACGTGGCATAAACTGCACACAACGTTCAAACGGCAGTACAAGCGCGAGTGAGGTTTAAACTAGGGATGGGACATCGGCCCCTCACAATCGATTGTAACATCGGAAGTCAACAATCGATGTCACCGATTGATCGCCCCTCCACAATCGAAAATCGTCTATCAATCGATCATTTTAATCAATTTCACACGGCAACACAATTTTCAGCAAAAAAGGCGAGAAATTCCAGTTCTCAATGCAATCAATGTGTTCTTCAATATGGGCAAGTGGGGTACCGTAAAATGTGTGTCGTAGAGATATCAGAATGGATCCTTTCGTTTTTAGTATCGCTAGTCGGTTCAAACCTCATTCTCTGTCTCTGGCGCCCAGTTCAAAAATTAACTAATATCATGCAAAAAACGCTGCAAATTCTTTCACTGGGGTTTATTATTCAATGGGCTTGGAGTGTGCGTGTTGCACAGGTGATAGAGCGATTATTGAATTTCAGGAGATATGCATAAAGCACGTAAATCTGTTCTCAACCAAAATACCTATTTGGATTGGTCAGTTGATCATATTTGTGCGCCTCCTGAAATTCAATAATCAGAGCATAAATCGGGCCATACATCGGGAATGGTTTGAGCTACGGACCTGGGGAGGGGCTCATTCGATTCCTCATGGAAAGTTCTTCCAAAAAAGTCCAAATTTAGGCCGCCTTGACTTTTTTTGAGGTTTTTAGGGATTTTTCAAAACTTTGACAACCCTTAAAGGGCACTTTAAATTAAGTGAGAGTGCTGGCTGAAGTATTGGGGCGTTGTCGGACCAATATTGATTTTTCCTGAAAATTTCACATTTTTTGCTCCAGCCGTTTGGGAGAAATCGTGCGAACGGCGTACGGACGGATACATTTTTATTGCAGATTTGGATTCTACAGCCTTAGAAACGTAAACCATGAAATTCTTAGGGGGGGGTAAAAATTTTTCTTTTTCAAGAGCGATTACAATGGTTTATTATTGAATAATAAACCAAAACGAGATAAATTTGATCAATCTGGGGGGGGTATCATTGGGGGGTGGTAAATCGATTGGGGTTGTTCCAAAAATTCAATTATCGATTTTTTTCAATATTTTCGATATTATATCGATATTACGTGATATTTATCGTGATATTGACCGATTTAGGTGAATTTATTTGAGTTAGAATTTTAATAAAAATTCGGGTTTTCAATCGCAAATGGCAATGATATTAGTTTGATCCAAATACATTTTTTTAAATAAAGAAACTAAAATTTCATTCTGCCCATGTATGCATGTAAGTTTTGCTAAATATTATCTTTGGGTGAAAAGGTTTGTGTTTCAGTTATTTTCCAACAGCATATCAAAATTCACTGTGTGATTGTTTTGGGTAACAAACTAAAAAAAAATGTTTTCAACCAAATTTTACAGTAAGGAATGAAAATTGCTTCCAATTTATATCAATTTACCCAATTTTCTACATTATAATTCATTATAAAATCAGTTTAAGATTGGGTGAATTTTTTCATAAAATCGTGAGCAATCATAAATCGATTGGTTATTTGATGGTTAATATCGTTATCGTATCGAATTTTTTTCGGAACAACCCTGATTCGATTTTTTTCTTACCGATTCGTCAACAAGCTGTGCAGTTTGTGTGCAATGAATCGCCAGTCAGGCTACAGTGGGGGGGGGGGGGGGGCAGTCAGGCCGCACTGGGCTTATCCTGAATGATTTCTGAGGAAGCTAATTCTCTCTTGATCACTAACAGAATGACAATCGTTTATAGCATTGGTGCATCCTGTTTTCTTCTGAAATGACCTTACCAGGACTACAAGCATGCTGTTTTGAAATAATAAACCATTGTGGAATACTTTGCCGCGTTTTTATTTTCTTTTTTTATTAATTTCAAAATATTTCAGGCAGTTGAGTGAAAGCAGAAAAACGAGCTATAATAATAAAAAAAGGAGCGTTTTTATTTATTTATTTTTTTTTTTTTATCAACTTCAATATATTTCAAAGAAGTTGAGTGAGAGCGTTTTTGATTGTCATTGGATTGCTCCGTGACATCCTTCACTTCACCATTTGGGAGCCGGACGTGGCGACACACGTTTTCAATTTCCCGACACCCGAAAGTTCAAAGGAAAGTTCCGTAATTGACTTGAAGACTTGTCCGAAACTCCCCAACTTCCTACTCAATTAGGGTAATTTGGGCGAATATGCCAAGACTTCTCGGAAAACCGACGGGCTCGAATGAGTTGCAGGTTTCGTTCCCTTCGAGTTTTGTAGGTTTGACGTTTGTTTTATGGAGAACAGATTCTGAGTGGGACAATCTACCTAACGTCATCTCTACCACAATTTACGACATGTATACCAACTACATCTCTCTCATAGCATCCTTGGCCTACCTCATATCCTATCAGCTGATTCTCCTTTTCAACATACAGGTAAGTAATGATCCGTTACAAGGACAAGTTCGGTTTTTATTTAATCTCGCATATCGCTCATAATCCGTTCATTTAAACGAAACGAAGTTCCAATAAAGGTCAGCCTAACCTTTTGGAGTAGTTCAGGGTGGTACCGTTCTTATCATAATCTTATTATTTCATTATATTGTAAGCAAATAAAATTAATTAATTAAAAAATAATACATATTAAAAACAAATATAATAAAAACTGGGAATCCTCCCCATCGTTACGAACAAGTTTTTTATTCAAGACCCCAATGAAACAGTTATTTTTTCTCATGTTTGTGTTATCCCACACTTACCAAGACAAGAAACATTAAACACTAAACAAGACAACTCAAAAATTTAACAACTAAACAATTTAACTCATTTCCAACTCTTTGATTACCAGAAAGCATGATTTCTCCATTCATCGAAAAAACGCTGCCAATTCTTTCGCTGGGGTTTATTATTCAATTTCATTCATTTGCCTTGCATTAGTAATTTGAATTTCTTGTAAGCTTTGGAGTGTGCGTGTTGCACAGGTGATAGAGCGATTATTAAATTTCAGGAGATATGCATAAAGCACGTAAATCAATTGTCAACCAAAATACCCATTTGGATTGATCAGTTGATCATATTTGTGTGCCTCCTGAAATTCAATAATCACCTGTGAAACACGCACACTCCATAGCTTAGTAGAAATCCAAATCATGAATGCAAGCCAAATGAATGAAATTGAATAATAAACCCCAGTGAAAGAATTTGCAGCATTTTTTGTTGAACCTCAATAGCCCCCCCCCCCCCACAATAAATAAAAACATCTATAATTTATCAAGTCGCCCCAGTGAAGGAATTAGCAGCGTTTCATGCATATCAGAATGCTTCAACCCGTGTATCGGCTATAAACCCTTTTAGGAGTTCACTCCAGTGTCCACATTCACTACATCACTAGGTTACTGCGATCAAAACAAAAACAAAAAAACATAAAACCCTGTTGTTTTTGTTTTGATCGCAGTAACCTAGTGTTGTAGTGAATGTGGGTGCAAATGTTGACACCATAAATCGGGCCATACATCGGGAATGGTTTGAGCTACGGACCTGGGGAGGGGCTCATTCGATTCCTCATGGAAAGTTCTTCAAAAAAGTCCATATTTAGGCCGCCTTGGTTTTTTTTTTTTTTTTTGAGGTTTTTAGGGATTTTGCAAAAATTTGACAACCCTTAAAGGGCACTTTAAATTAAGTGAGAGAGCAGGCTAAAAAATTTGGGCGTTGTCGGACCAACATGGATTTTTCCTGAAAATTTCAGATTTTTCGCTCCAGCCGTTTGGGACAAAACGTACGGCGTACGGCGGACGGACGGGAAATTTTTTATTGCCGATTTGGATTCTACACCCTTTGAAACGTAAACCATGAAATTTTCGGGGGGGTTAGCATTTTTTTTTCAAGAGCGATTACAATGGTTTATTATTGAATAATAAACCAAAATTACCCTTTTTTAAAGAGTTTTTCACACTTTTTAAAATTTTAGCACACTGGATGGCAGTGGATCGGACTGAAAATGGTCTCATTTGACTCAGCACCCGAAAAACCATGTTTCACGACACCCCACATGCCCATCTTGCCAAAAAATGAATTTTAGGGCATTTTTTAACCAATAAATTGTAAATTTGGACCACGAATTCCTGTCCAACGAACCTCACCTGTTGATTGCTGGCACCGATTTTTTAGCGCAAGAACGAAGTTTTTAAAGTGACAAATAGAGCGTGTCGGGGGTTTTTTCCGTTTTTAGGCCATTTCCAACCAGTGTGGGCCATATCCAGAGACCCTTGACTTAGTCCATATAATCCTTGCTTCCTCGAATCAAGGAAGGAAAGTTCTTCGAAACTAAACCAAAATTCTATTCATTGTTTAAAAGGTTGAATTAGATGGGAAAATACAATAGTTTATTAAATTTACCTTCGTTGGTACTTCAAGTCTGTTAGTTTACCTTTCAATTCTTTCGAGTATTTAATCTAGTCGATCACCAGAAACCCAACCCCTGGAGGGTAAAACGGGAAAAAAATCCGCGAGGGCTCGGCGAGGCATTTTTACCGCTGGTGGGAACCGCATACTCCCGCTGGGTCCCGTCCACGTGACCAGGAACGCCGTCACTGTAAATAAAAAATTAACTAATTGAAAATTGTAAATATATGGGAACGATAATTGATGAAGATTTACAAGTTTAATAAGCAAATAGACTTGCGTATAAAGAAATTAAGAGAACTTTTTTATGTTTTTAAAATATTGAGAGGATTTGGTAACACGAATTTACTTGGGCTGGTCATTGATTAAATATGGAATTTTAGTTTGGGGAGGGGCGACTAAATCAGCCTTTTTTCAAGCGTTTTTCACACTTTTTTAGAATTTAACACACTGGATGGCAGTGGATCGGACTGAAAATGGTCTCATTCGACTCAGCATCCGAAAAACCATGTTTCACAACACCCCATATGCCCACCTTGCAAAAAATGAATTTTAGGGCATTTTTTAACCATTAAATTGTAAATGTGGACCACGGGCAATTGGGCTGTCCAACGAACCTCACCTGTTGATTGTTGGCGCCGATTTTTTAGCGCAAGAACGAAATTTTTAAAGTGATAAATAGAGCGTGTCGGGGTTTTTTTCCGTTTTTAGGCCATTTCCAACCAGTGTGGGCCGTATACAGAGACCCTTGACTTAGTCCATATAAGCCTTGCTTCCTCGAATCAAGGAAGGACGAGCTTCAAAACTAAACCAAAATGCTATTCATTGTTTAAAAAGTTGAATTAGATGGGAAAATACAATAGTTTATTAAATTTACCTTCGTTGGTACTTCAAGTCTGTTAGTTTACCTTTCAATTCTTTCGAGTATTTAATCTAGTCGATCACCAGAAACCCAACCCCTGGAGGGTAAAACGGCGTTCAAAGCAGGATGCTTCTTATATACCAAGCTGAAATAATGAAGAACCAAAGTTGAACCTTATGTATTTGTGGTTTCAAGTGTAGATTATGGGATATCATGTTGTTTTAGGGTTATGTTACAATTTTTAGGGAAATAGTGAATGAATTAAGGAACCGGGTTTTAATTTGTGGTGCTTACAGTTTTTGTAAGGTACCTCATGGTGGAGGGTTTGAAGGTACGGAGTTTAAAGCGGTGTTTCCTGAAAAGGGAATGACGCGTGATTATGAAGAAGGAATGAGCGGACTTTTACGGACATTTAAAGGGCGGACGGGGCAGATGTTTGGCGCAAAAGTCGCGTGAAATGCCGAGAAAAAAAATAAGGGAATGTTTGTTTGAAAAGGAGGGGAAACGAAAATGTTGAAAAAAAAAAAGGAAAAAACTTTGGGGGAGAAGGAAAGAGAGACTTTGGGGGTTTGGACGGGCGAGGTGGCGACGGGGAGGGGAGGCAACTCAGCTGAGCGCGTTTCTCCCTCTACGAGACTGAAAAGGGGGCGGCAGAAATACGGATCCATTGGGAAGTTGGGAAGGCTGGTTCCCGGCTCCAGTGTCTGCACAAGTTAACCTGATGGAACACACCTAGTCCGAACTCGACGCTCGAGAGCGTCTTGCCGCTAGGGAGTCGGCTATGTTCACCGGTTTTTACCTGCGTTCGCCTCACTTTAGTGTCGAGGAAACTTTACCTGTTTTGGGTATAAGTAGATTCCACCTATAAGAATATCGGAAGGATTTACTCGTGAATAAATGGGACGCTCTACCTACTATCTGCAATAGCTATAGTCCTACCCTACTCCTATAACTAAATTATAGTACACCCATGCATTAGAAATGTCGTGATATTTAAAACACCACGTCCTACATGCAGCTACGCAATTTAGTGCGTAGGCTTAGTTCGTATTGTAGGCTTTACCTTGTCGTAGAACTAGTTAGTCTGTTGTGACTGGTACGAAAGGATCTACCTACTCGTGAATTCGAGCACCTATAAATAAATTGAAAGTCTACCTACTATCTGCAATACCTATAGTCCTTTATAGTTCACCCCTGCATTAGAAATGTCGTAATATTTATAACAACATGTTATTCATATACCTAGACGATTTATTGCAGTAAGGTAGACACACCGGTGTGGTATGTTTGGCTGTACCTTGTCGTAGAACAGATTTGTGTTTTGACTGACTAATGATAAGGTATCGAGATGGTCACCCTACTACCCTACTGTCTACAATACCTGCAGTCCTGCGATACCCCTATCTAAATAATAGTGCTATACGTAAATTACAGTACACACATGCATCAGAAATGCACCAAACAGCTAGTAGGCTACCGTCTGGCCTGAGAACCGTCTCAATCAATTTAGCGTCCAAAATTACAAGAAAAACAGTAATCCACAAGCCCATAACGTTGAAAAGATCAAAAAACTTGAATTTATCGCTTGGATGCCCCCTTACAGGCCTGGCACTACTCTAAATCGATTCAGCGTCCAAAATTACATGGAAAACGACATAGTGTATTCAGATTGCTGCGGGACAGTGGGACTACTACTACTAGTAGTAGCATGCTAGCTGTTTGTGTGGAGAAATACAATTTTTCGTCAGAAGTTAGCTATTAGTTGTATAGCTAATTTTTGGCCAACTCTTTTGTAGTCCTGCCATACTCCAAATAATAGAATATTAGTATATCATACAGCCATGCATGAGAACGTACATTATACATACACCGAAGCAATTCAGCGCAGTATAGTAGGCATACAGGAATGGTAATTTTGGCTTAACCTGCTCCTACAATGGATTAGTGTCCTTTAGCTGAGTAACGATAAGATATCGAAATGATCTACCTACTCTTGAATTCGAGCACGTACTCTTGAATGAATGGGACGCTCTACCTACTGTCTGCAATAGGTAGCTGTAGTCCTATCCTACTCCTATAACTAAATTATAGCACACCCATGCATTAGAAATGTCACAATATTTATAACATCACGTCATACATGCGCCTAGGCAACTTAGTGCAGTGTGGTAGGCTTCACCTTGTCATAGGACAGATCAGTCTCTTATGACTGATGAGATACGAAATGATCTACCTGCTCGTAAATAAATTGAAAGTCCTACCTACTATCTGCAATACCTATAGTCCTTTACAGTTCACCCTGCGTTAGAAATGTAATATTTATAACAACATGTTATTCATATACTTAGGCGATTTAGTGCAGTAGGGCAGGCACACCGGTGTGGTATGTTTGGCTGTACCTTGTCGTAGAACAGATTTGTGTTTTGACTGACTAATGATAAGGTATCGAGATGGTCACCCTACTACCCTACTGTCTACAATACCTGCAGTCCTGCGATACCCCTATATAGACAATAGTGCTATACGTAAATTAGAGTACACACATGCATCAGAAATGCACCAAACAGCTAGTAGGCTACCGTCTGGCCTGAGAACCGTCTCAGTCATTTAAGCGTCCAAAATTACAAGAAAAACAGTAATCCACTAACCCATAACGTTGAAAAGATCAAAAAACTTGAATTTATCGCTTGGATGCCCCCTTACAGGCCTGGGACTACTCTAAATCGATTCAGCGTCCAAAATTACATGGAAAACGACATAGTGTATTCAGATTGCTGTGGGACAGTGGGACTACTACTACTACTAGTAGCATGCTAGCTGTTTGTGTGGAGAAATACAATTTTTCGTCAGAAGTTAGCTATTAGCTATTAGTTGTATAGCTAATTTTTGGCCAACTCTTTCTGTAGTCCTGTCATACTCCAAATAATAGAATATTAGTATATCATACAACACCCATGCATTATACATACACCGAAGCAATTTAGCGCAGTATAGTAGGCATACAGGAGTGGTAATTTTGGCTTAACCTGCTCCCCCAATGGATTAGTGTCCTTTAGCTGAATAACGATAAGATATCGACATGATCTACCTACTCATGAATTCGAGCACGTACTCTTGAATGAGTGGGACGCTCTACCTACTGTCTGCAATAGGTAGCTGTAGTCCTACCCTACTCCTGTAAGTAAATTATAGTACTATAACTTATTTATAGTACACCAATGCATTAGAAATGTCATAATATTTATAACATTACGTCCTACATGCACCTAGGCAACTTAGTGCAGTGTGTAGGCTCTTGTGACTGATAAGATACGAAATGATCTACCTACTCGTGAATTCGAGCACCTATAGATAAATTGAAAGTCCTACCTACTATCTGCAATACCTACAGTCCTTTACAGTTCACCCCTGCGTTAGAAATGTAATATTTATAACAACATGTTATTCATATACCTAGGCGATTTATTGCAGTATAGGTAGGCACACCGGTGTGGTATGTTCGGCTGTACCTTGTCGTAGAAAAGATTTGTGTTTTGACTGACTAATGATGAGATATCGAGATGATCGCCCTACTGTCTACAATACCCGCAGTCCGACCATACCCCTATCTAAATAATAGTGCTATTAGTAAATTACAGTACACACTTGCATCAAAAATGTCAGTTTTTAAAACACCAAGTTATACATACACCTAGGCGATTTAGCGCAATAAGTAGGCACACCGGTGTGGTATGTTTGGTTTTACCTTGTCGTAGAATAGGTCAGTGCCTTTTGGCTGATAAGATATGAAATGATCTACCTACTCGTGAATTCGAGCGTCCACTCGTGAATAAATTAAACCATTTACCTACTATCTGCAGTATCTGTGGTCCGACCTTACTCCTTTAGGTAAATTATTGTCCACCCACGCATTAGGAATGTAATAATATTTATAACACCATGTTATACATAGACCTAAGCAATTTATCGCTGTTTGTTAGACAAACAAGTGTGCTACGATGGGTTTTACCTTGTCGTTGAACAGATCAGTGCCTTTTGGCTGACTAACAATAAGAAAACAAAATGATCTACCTACTCGTGAATTCCGGCACCTACTCGTAAATAAATGGGACGATCTACCTACTATCTGCAATACCTGTACTCCTACCTTACTCCTATAAGTAAATTATAGTACACGCATGTATTGGAAATGTAATATTTATAACGCCATGTTTTACATAGGCCTTGTCTATTTAGTGCAGCATTTTGCCCACACTGGAGTGGTATGTTTGGCTTTACAATGTCGTAGAACAGATCAGGCTCTTTTGGCTGACTAAAGACAGAAATCATAATATTTATAACACCGTTTTTTAGATAAACCTAGACAATTTAGAGCGGTATGGTAGACTCACCAGTGTGGTATGGCTTTACTTTACAGATTTGTGTTTTAACTGACTAACGATAAGATATCAAAATTATCTACCTACTCTTGAATTCGAGCACCTACTCGTGAAAATTTGAACGCTCTACCTATGATCTGCATATCTGTAGTCTTACCCTACTCCTACAAGTAAATTATAAATGCATTAGAAGTGTTACAGTATTTATAACACCATGTTATACATAAACCTCGGCAATTTATTGCAGTATGTTAGGCACATCAATGTGGTATGTTAGGCACAACTACATACTTCCGTCCACTATCATTTGTCGCTTTTCTATGGGATGTTGAAGGACCCACGTACTGAGTTATATTGCTCATAAAAATTATATGGCTAATAAACTATGGTGTAGTAATTATCTGAATCATGTGTACTTGTATCGTGATATCCATGTACTCGTATTTAATGTGTAGCAATACTAACCGTTAATTGATATAAAGCTGATAAAGATAGGTAAGAAATTAGAGACACCTAATTGTTCCCCCATCACTTCCTATTATTATTTACTATCTGAACTACTATCTAAGTCAATGAATCGTATAAATAAAGGTGCGTCGTTACATGAACAGAGAAACTTTACGTGGCTACAGAACCAATCGGTAAGATAAGATAAATTATCTCGTAAATTCAAGTTGGTATCGACTTAATAAAATTATAGGTAAATAAATTATAGGATGGGTTATAATTGGCTTGATACTTAACCGTGTATCTGTTAGTTTTTACACGCACTGGGATATTAACGGCTAAAACTTTCGACAACTAAGCAGTGTGGCACAGTCAATTACTTGAAAATATATAAAGTGGATAAGGAAATTATGATACCTGTCCCTGCTTCACGATTTTAGTCAATGAATCATCGAGCACCTGGTTTACCAGCTCAAGGAAACTTTACGTGGCCGTAGGAAGATCGGTATCTTTTCCCTGTCATCAGATAAGATAGCGAAATTATCTCGAAAATAAATTATACTGCCTCACCTATCTTTAATTCAACTATTTAGTTGTCAAAATTAATTACCCTAAATACCAGCCAGCAAGTGTCCATTCTACTAATAATTTGAAACAACTTTAGTCCTATAACACTAAAAATCTGATCACACTGATTTCACTTTCGGGAGCCAAAAAATTTTTGAAGTCCGAATTCAGAATTTCCACTTGCATTTTGCGTTTCATAGCCTACTGAACAAATTTGGTTAAGTGTCTGTCGGGCTGTCTGTCCGCATTTCCTTGTTACAGCCATAACTTCCACAATTTTGAATGAATTTAGCTCATATTTTGAGGGACTATGCGGATAAGGCCTCTTGAAGTCCCATACGAATTTCATCTCAATATAATCAGCAATACGCTCTGCGCATGCGCTAACGTAAAAATTTTGAAACAGCAATAATTTCCACATTTTTCAATGAATTTAGCTCTAATTTTGAGCGATTATACGGATAAGGTCTCTTGAGGTCTTATACGAATTTCATCCCAATAAAATCAGCAGTACGCTGTGCGCATGCGCTAACGTGAATTTCTTGAAACAGGTATGACTTTCACAATTTTGATTCATTTTAGCTCATATAATAAAGGATTATACGGACAACTCCCCTCAAGGTCCCATATGAATTTCATCATGATCGAACTAGCGGTACGCTGTGGGCATGCGCTTACGTGGGATTGATTAATTTTCGTTTTTACTGCTCGCCTCTGACTGGTAACCTTAAAAGCAACTTGTATTTGAAACGCAATGTAACCTGACATATTTTTGCTGTCACCAAACATTTGTAAGTGCCTACTTGGGGGGGGGTCCCGGTTTGCTGTCAGACACCAACGATTAAGTAGATTTTTAATTTCTAATCACCTTTCATCTCAAGTAATTACATTTACTCCAGTCTGTAAAATTCCACAACGAATCTTTAGGAAGTTGGACCAGTTACCTCAACATCTTTCATCTGAAGATTTCTTTATTTTCTATTTTATAATGGTGTCACTTTGATTGTAACGATGAAGCTGCTGTTCCATCTCCTTGGCAGTTTATTCTTTTCTGTTCTGGCATTTTCAAATGTGCCAATATCTATCTATCTGTGGGTCTGTCTTGGACGGACTTCTTCAATTACCCTCAATAAGGCAAAGGTGATCCAGCAAGAGGCGAACGCGCTCCGCTCTCCGTCATCCGGTTTGGTCCGTTCACGGGCTCGAGGCGCAAGGAACCGCGGACCTGGTGCTGGCTGGTCACTCTCTTGGCCTCACAAGTCCTTGACTCTTCCTGGCGGAGAAGGTCGGGGCACCCTGGCGGTAGGACCCCAGGGCTGGAGGGGAGATCTCCCAGGCCGGCTCTACTTCGAATGCACGTTGTAAGGCGGGTCCACTCTGTCTCACTCAAGCTCGACTTCCCCGAGTCCTTGAGCGGTTTTCGTTTGTTTGTAGTTTAGTTCGATAATGAAGGGGCTTTATAAGTCTGATATCGAGCGAAAAACAGATAGAATGCCTATCATTTTAGCTCCTCGAGATAACTAGCGCTCGGGCAATCTGGGCGTTTAGTATAGACTGGTTTTAAGCGAATTTTCATAGAAAATGTACTATCGTAATGGCTTAAAAAGGTTGGTTTGCAACTGGGGGAGGAGGGTTTTGAGGCCAGCGACAAAAACCGTCGATTGAGCGGCTGCAATTGTTTTGCGCAGGCTCGCATTAATTTATAACATTTCCAACCCAAATTCAACAGTTTCCAAATCAAATTCAACCTTATCACCTTCAATTCACTTTTTTATGGACATGATGCTCCTGCTCCCCCAAGCGTCAATTAGACAGTGTGTCTACTGATGCCATATTTTTTGTCACAAGTATTTTATTACAAGTATCTACTCGTATTTCACAAAAGTACCTACTTGTACTTTTTTCAAGTGAAGAAAATTGAAGTTGGACTTTCTACATGTACGATTTTCAATTTTAAGACTTTGAAATATTAATTATGTGAATTGTCGTCCCCCCTATCGAAATTTCTCGTATTAGTACAACGAATAAAGGAGTTCAATGCTTGATAAAAGAGGGAATTTGGTGATAGTGTCACATGCCAGTGTTGATCAAAATCGTGTTTCACGTGCGCATTTACGAAGCCCATTCTCAAATAATACAAGAGTCCGGTGTTCATAAGCAAGAAAGTAAGTCGGACCGATAAATAAAACTTCACATGATTAGATATTCGTGCAAGAAGCTATTGATGACTTACAAGGCCGACCATCAAAAATCATTAGGCAGATTCTCTCGATTGAAAGTACTTCACTGCACCCCGTGGATGTGATCAATTCGTCATTCACTGTATTGGCGAAAGAGAAAACGATTCCCTGCTCCATCAAAAAGCCGGGAAGAAGCCTAGGAACAAGCGCGATCTTTGGAAGTATACACCGGAAGGGAAGAAGAATTAATTCTTAGTGGTCCGTGACATTGTAGTGTTGATGAACAGTTGCAACTTGAATTGTTTGTGTGGCGAGACCTTCTACGTTTCCTCATGGGTTTTCGTTGTATGTAACGTACGACTTTTTAGTTGTGTTAAATAAAGCATTAATAGCAGAGGTATCTGATGTAAAAAGAACAATTTGTGGACATGCCTGATTCCCCTGGCTAAGATTGGTGCGCGGATTTCAGCGGTCGTTATGGGCCCTTGCATTTTTGGCTCATGTGCGAATTTCAAAGTCATTAGGGGGGTTGTGCGCTTTTCAACGGCACCGGATTGAACTAGGGCAATGAAGAAATCGCCAGAAAATGCGTGAGAGCGTTTGAAAACATTCCGTCGACTCATGAGGCTTGAGAAAGTAAAATTAGGTGCTTGCAAGTGGCAAACATCGTCTTGTTGTCTTCATCCTTAATGAAACAGAGTTTTTCATCATTCACGGTATCAATGTCTTGGATGCCCCTCGATCGGTCGGTTTCTTCTATCGACTGAACGCCTGGTATGAGCTTCAATTCATTTTGAACGTGTACACGCACACGAGTGGATTCAAGTTGCTAAGTTCTTTCTAATCAGTTAATCCGGCTTCTTATTAACTTCATCAACAGCTTCTCTCTTCAGAAAAGTGAAGACCCTCTGCCTTTCTACTCTTTCGTCCGGTGATGGGAGATTATGTTCCAGTTATCAAAACACTTCCGATTATAATTTCGGATTTGCAAACAACTGTTTTTCATTTTTCGACATTTAATCAGTGTATGTATGAAATTCCACGATTATTTCCACTTTTCCGAACTGTGGCACAAACCTTGACTCGATGGACACGTCTTAATAATTATTGTACTAAAAACAGCCTAATGACTGCTTTTGACCGAACGAACCAAGCGATAAGGTGGTTATTTACGTACATAGAGTCCTCCTTATAATTCTGATAATTAACGCCGGACATCACTAGGTTACAAACAAGCAATAATAAACCAAAAAACGCAAACGTTGGCACCATAAATCGGGCCATACATCGGAATGGTTTGACCTACGGACCTGGGGAGGGGCTCATTCGATTCCTCATGGTATGTTCTTAAAAATAAGTTTACATTTAGCGTACGGACGGAAAAATTTTTATTGCAGATTCGGATTTTACACCCTTTGAAACGTAAACCATGAAATTTTCAGGGGTGGTTAGAATTTTTTTCCAGAGCAATTACAATGGTTTATTATTGAATAATAAACCAAAACACGATCGAACGGTGTTTTCATGACTGACGCTGTCTGCCGAAGTTTGGCCTTAAAGCAAAAGCTGTCAGACAATCTAATCTCCGCATGCGCTGCGGAGTCTCTCCTCTGGCGTTATGGCTTTTCTCCATTTTGTGTTTTGATTTAGGATCTTAGCTTTAATTTGACATAATATGTAGTCAAAAGTTGACATTGTCATACGACAATAGTTGTACAACTTTGCAGGGTCTGACCTCAGTTCAGCAATGGAGCCAGGTAAATCTCTTTTTTCGTTAATAGGGTGAACACAAACCTTTCTATCACTTTTAGAGTCTAACAATTGTAGAAAATTCCACAACATGACTACAGTTTCCTCCTCGTCGTCCATTGTAACAAACTATGGAATTGTATTACCAATTACTTTTAAAACAACACTATACTTGCAAGATTGTAGGTCACTGCGCGAGGTCTGGAATACAACTGCCCAGGATTCTGTTCTGTCTTGTTCGATAGCGTTCGATACGAAGAAACATCATCAGAAACCGAAACAGAAAACGAAATGTTTTGTTCTGTTCTGTTCGATTATGTGTGCGTCCGGCCTTATACCTTCAGTTTCGATCATGTCATGCGAGATTTATATTATACTAGTTTAATGGCCCTGCTACGCAGGCTAAAAAGAAATAGGTGAATAACACAATGAGGGAGTATAATAACAATATGCAAAGTCAAAAAATCGTATATCCCAAATCCCAGAGAAGAGGACCACGTCGCTTGCCCTTCAAAGACCTGCTTCTCAGACATAGCTCTAAAACTTGTAATACCGTTGAAAAATTCACTGGCGTTTCAAAGGGTGAGGAACACGAATCCAAAGTCAATTTTTTACTACCTAGCAGGTCGATATGTCTTGGTTCAGTTTTTCGTCCAATTGGTTCATTTCCCCCTACATTTTGGATCGGAGCCCACCTGCGACCAACTAAGACGCTGCACCCCCTAGAATACAAAGTTAGGAAAATATAGACTGGTTTCCAATGTCTTTTTATTGGGTTTCGGAGATGCATAAACAATTGAAGAACTTATATATTGTGATGTTGGATGATTGATTTTATACCCAAAATGTAGGAAATTTAATAACTGCGTCGCGTTGTTGAGGAATGAAGCCCACGGATGAAACGAGCTTTTCCACATCAATTGAACCCATTTTAAAAGAGCTCCGTATAAAATTATTAACGTGCCTAATTCAAATGATGGTTTATGGTAAAGTAAAAAATGTTTTTTTTGAATCTTCATAATTTTTTTACGAAGGATACTCAAATATCATACGTTGCGCATTAATCGGTCCTATTATTTTTATCAAAACTGCAACAAAAATACAAAAAGACATTCCGCAAATCGTTTCATATTGCGCAGAAGTCGACTTTTATTTTAGACCGCACTAATTCTTTCTTATCTTTAAAAATGAGAAACAGAATTTTTTATTGCAGATTCTGATTCTACTCAAAATTTCATTTCAAAATTTGACCCCTCAAAGTCAATTTTTTTGATTGCGCGCTAAATTGGTACAGCAACACGCTTTTTGCGCCACGATAAAAATTGTCAAATAGTGGATGATGGTGAACTCTAAATTGTGATGGCACAAGAATTTTCATTGTAGAATGTTGAAAAATCGGCCAACGCTGATTCACGTGGTGCTATCCGTTTCTTGATTCGGCTGGGAGACAATTTTTGAAAATAATGACATAAATTTGGTTATATAGTGTGATCTTTATATAGTGTGATGATTTTGGGAAACTGAAGCTGGAACCTAGGAACGCCGCCTGCAGCGCGGCGCCTCTTGAGAGAAAACCCTCCTGCAGCGCGGCGCCGCTGGCGCCTGTGTCGGTACGTGAAGAAATCGCAAGGCGCAGACGCCGGCAGCGGGCGCCCCCTGGAAACCATACCTTGACGCCGTTAAAAACGAGCGCGAGTGAAAAACGAACGCGATCGACGGGAGCGAACGGGCGCCCATCGCGATCTGTTTGTGCGATCGAACAATACAATAATTTCTGTAGAATTATTCTACAACAACAATTATTCTACAACACAACGTGGCATCGCGCTCGTCGCGTTTGTTGCGGCAAAACGATCGTGCCGCGTGGTTCGATTTTTCTTCAGTCCAAGAATCATAATATGATTCTTGGACTGAAGAAAAATCGAACAGTTGGTTACAGCCAAACAGCATTGCTTACAATTCAGTTTTCTTTTTCTTCTTTTTTGTTTATTCTCAGTTGTTTGAACTATAGATTCGAAACATAGGTATTTACATTCATTTAAGGAAGGACATAAATGTTACAACCCCTCTAAGAGAACTTGGGTAGCTTATCAAACAATATAATTTGTTCCAAAACTATTGGTAAAACAAAATTAGTAATAGAGAATACATTAAACTGAACATAGTTTCAATTTAAACATATTTTATCTTAAATCAGAAAAGGCGCATATTTTTAATTAATTGATTAGTATTAATTAACTTTTCCTTTTAAATCAAATTTGAACTTCTGCAAACTCAATTGTGGCATCTGGTGGCATACATTTTATTCAACTTTTTAACCAATATTTTTCCAAAACTATCGATATTTTTTGTTCGATACTATCATTAGTGCCTACTATTTATGATTACCTACGATATATAGCTTTTCCAACGAATTGAGAATTTTCCAAGTCGAATTGATGAATTTTCCAAATCAAATTGAGATTTTTCCAAACCAATTTGAGAATTTTCCAAATCAATTTGAGAATTTTCCAAATCAATTTGAGATTTTTCCAAATCAATTTGAGATTTTTCCAAATCAATTTGAGAATTTTCCAATCTAAGAAACTTTCACTACTAATAAGGAAGAGGAAGTTTTCCAAACCGAATTTACAATTTTTTAAGGCAATCCAAGACTTTTGTTGAAAACAAAATTAGTGAAGAAAATGAAAGAATAGCACTTTATGAACAAATTAACATTGAAATCATGAAGACAAAATGAACGAAGAATACTTTATAAAAATTACGCTCTTGTTAAGAACAGAAAAAATCGAGGCCACTCTACTTTTGCCAATGAAATTTTTTTTCATTTCAATGTTAATTTGTTCATAAAGTGCTATTCTTTCATTTTGCTTCACTAATTTTGTTTTCAATAAAAGTCTTGGATTGCCTTAAAAAATTGTCAATTCGGTTTGGAAAACTTCCTCTTCCTGTTAAGTAGTGAATGTTTCTTAGATTGTCTCAAATTGAAAAATTCTCAAATTGATTTGAAAATTCTCAAATGACTTGGAAAAAAATTGGTTTGGAAAATTCTCAAATTGGTTTGGAAAACTCAATTTGTAGTTCGAAAATTTTCAATTCGTTTGGAAAGCCATTATCATATTTTAGGCCACTGAAAACATCGATTGATATTTTATGTTTGATGGCCACATTTCGAATTGGGCTTTATTCAGTTTTCTTTTTCTTTTTTTTTGTTTATTCTCAGATAGTTTGAACTATAGATTCGAAACATAAAGAAAAATTATCTTACATTCATTTACGGTGAAGGACATAAATGGATTACTAGGAGAACTTGGGTAGCTTATCAAAAATCGATAATTTGTTCCAAAACTATTGACGATAAAACAAAATTGTGTATAGAAATACATTAAACTGTTTTCTGGCATAGTTTAATTTCCAATTTAAACATATTTTATCTTAAATCAGAAAAGGCTTATATTTCTCATTTATTGATTAGTATTAATTAACTTTTCCTTTTAAATCAAATTCGAACTTCTGCAAACTCAATTGTGGCATACATTTTATTCAACTTTTTAACCAATATTTTTCCAAAACTATCGATATTATTTGTTCGATACTATCGGTAGTGCCTGCTATTGATGATTAACCTACGATATATATCGGCATCGATATTTTAACGCCGATACTATCAAACATCGATATATCGATATTTCATGTTTCGATGGCCATCCCTATCACAAACTAAACCTAATTCGTTATCTTACCAAAAATATTGCCTGGGAATTTGGGCAGGTGTGAGGATCGGTTGAATGAATCGGCCATGACAACCTGCCCGCTCCCGCCACAAAATCAAATTCAAAATTTCCGTGTTTTAACGCACACAGAGGTTTGTTTGACAAGAAAACATCGGAAATAATGATGACAACGTTTAATCATTATTACTCCCTACATTCACATTCCACATTTAAATTAAAACGATCTCAAATATGTTCCAATACTAAACAAAAATTTCGTATTTCAATAAAATAGGATTAGGAAAACTATTCCCTATTCATTCATTCAATCATTTCATAGAATCAGTGTTAGCTGTATGAGCACAGCTTGAATGGATTGACCGCTTTTCATGATTTTTTTGGTTCTATTCCAATTTTACTCTAATACTAACCTCGGAAACTTGGCTTTTGCTGACTGAAGGGGGAATAGCCAATTCTTTCAGCCTCTGCTAAAGTGAGAATTAAATTCATGTCACTCCTGTCATTCTTCATTTTCCAATTAAGATTTCGGTTTAGCGTTTAAAAATATTTCTGAACATTCGATTTCCACTATGACAGGGAGTGAGCGGAGGGGCAATAGTAATGAATCGCTCCTCATTCCTACTGAAATTTCCAGCCAATTTCCGTACTTTTTGGTTCAATTAAGAATTTGATCTAGTTTAAAAAAATACCCATAATGTGTTTATAAGTGTGATCATCAAAACCCCGGATAAAGAGGGTCGTTCCTGTACTCACGTTTATGTTGATTGTGAATTTGGACGTCCATTAGGGATGGGACATCGAGGCAAAACACCGATATTGATATCGATGTCGATGTTTGAGTGTTGGCATCGGTATGTCGTCCAATATCGGGTGAAAACATCGATGTTATCGATATTTTCGATATCGGTGTCATTATCAGTTAACAGCATCCTTATCACACGGTTTTTATGAGGGATATTGGTGCAAAATCAACAGTTTTATTTTGTGACAAATTATATCTCATTTTACGGGTACTTCAACGCTGAAGAAGATGGTAAAAAGTTCCAGTCATGTAGCATGATGAAATGAGCTAATTTTCAAACTAGTTTTGCATGAGGAAAAATTACGCAAAAAAAAAAAACAATTTTATTTTCTGACTTGTGATTCCTCATTTTAATTTGGAAATTTTTGAAAGCTGAAGAATCTCATAATTTTTGTTTTTCAACTTTGTCCATCTACCTTGTTTTATAATCTTCAAACTGAGGATTAAACTGATCTTCAGGAGGAAACAAATATGATCAACTGATCAATCCAAATAGGTATTTTGGTTGAGAAGATTTACGTGCTCTATGCATATCTCCTGAAATTCAATAATCGCTCTATCACCTGTGAAACACGCACACTCCAAAGCTTAGTAGAAATTCAAATCAATGAACGCAAGCCAATTGAATAATGAACCCCAGTGAAAGAATTTGCAGCGTTTTTCAAAGAATGCTTCGGCTTCACTCCAGTATCCACATTACTACATAACACTACGTCACTAGGTTACTGCTACCAAAACAAAAACAATAATACACCAAAATAACGCAAATGTTGGCACCATAAATCGGGAATGGTTTGTGTTACAGACCTGGAGAGGGGCTCATTCGATTCCTCGTGGAAAGTTCTTCAAAAAAGAGTCCAAATTTAGGCCGCTTTGACTTTTTTTGAGGTTTTTAGGGATTTTACAAAACTTTGACAACCCTTAAAGGGCACTTTAAATTAAGTGAGAGAGCTGGCTCAAGAATTGGGGCGTCGTCGGACCAACATAGATTTTTCCTGAAAATTTCAGCTTTTTTGCTTCAGCCGTTTGGAAAAAATCGTGCGTACGGCGTACGGACGGAAAATTTTTTATTGCAGATTCGGATTCTACACCCTTTGAAACGTAAACCATGAAATTTTCAGGGGGATTAGAATTTTTTTTCAAGAGCGATTACAATGGTTTATTATTGAATAATAAACCGAAATTGTGAAAATTTTAGTTATGTCATGATGGTTTTTAAGCGATGATATGCTATCAATACGGCACCTCTTTCAATACGGTATGTTCCCGAGCTTTGAAATTGCAATCATTGATCCATCTTTCCTCTTTTTCGTAGCCAGCTTTTTTCTTCATTGAGGTACCTATATTATTCTTCATATAATCACCGAATTTCCGATTCTTAATCTTTAGTGGGTACAAAATGAAGGGTTTAGCTACTAAAGAACGCCTTCCTGGTGCAATTCGGGAACATAAAGGACTCTTTCTGGTCCGAACGAGTCGGCAAACCGAAATCTCCAGCGGTCGGTCTCCACAATTTGGCTAAAAGCTCCGAATTCGATTTGGAGCCGGGCGAAGGGCGTTTGATCCTCCTGGAATCGGTCGCCCGTGGGAGGGAAAGCCCATGGAAAAGAGATTTCCCGAGTCACTCGGAAGATTTCAATCGGATGTCTTCTAAGTGTCCGTCACTCGGACCCTCCTGGGGGAAGAGGAATAAGGAAAGAGTCTATTACGAGGATTCCGTCCTCTCAAGTTGTATCAACGCCGCGTACCTACATCTTCTGTTTAGAGGGTCGATAAAACATTAAATTAAGCAGCCCCAGTCTGTAAAAAGGCAGTTGGAATGATTAGAAATCGGAAGGCTTCTGCTGAACATTGAAGAACTTCGACAGCTTCCAGGTAAATATTTCCATCATGTAGACCTCACTGAATACTTACAAATAGTGTGCTCAAGTTCTTTAAACTAATTCTAACCCATTGCTCAGATAACTGAGCTGCCGATGATTATTGAATAGAATGTATGGTCAGTAATATAACGTAATACAACGGGACGGGTACGGCTGTTAAATACGAGTAAGTCAAAAACCAATTGAAAACGTAATCAATAGTACGTTATCAAACCTCGGCACCTCGCGTTTCCATTTTTTGTCTTGTCACTCTAGATATCATAAATGGATTCATGGTTTCATCGCTAAATGGTTCTACTGTACGGTTTACGAAGCGATCGATCCGTAGGTCTATCTATTACAGGCCACCGAATTCGCAATGGAAGGGGAACCTGAACGGGTATCTATCTGGGCTAAAGGATAAGTTGATGGTATGGGGTTACCCACAAAAGTTTTTCCAAAGTAGAATTGTAGTAGAGCGTACCAAATACCAACAAAGTTATGGAAAAGTGTGGTTTTTCGTGAATTTGTCACTGTGTGTACCGTAAACTTACAGAACAAAAGCTTTACCACTTTGAATGTCGCCAAAATTCGGTTATGACACTTACCGTGGTGCGGTTTGTAGCATTTTCCGCAGATATATGCCAAATACGTGGCGAAATTTTATTGGTTCGGCTAAGTATGTAGGTTTTTGCAGAATCGTCGAAGTAGTGACTAAACATCTGAAAGATTAATGAAATATCACGCGTTTTTGGATACGGCAAAAAAAAAAAAAAAAAAAAATAAAATAAAAATAAAAATAAATAATAATAAAAACCCCACGATCGATAGTACTTATCAACATGCATACCTCGCGTGTTATGCATTACATTTTCTACAAGATTAGCACCTGTTCGTTGGAAATTAATTGAGTTGTTACTAGTGAGTTTTTCAAACATTTGGGTAATGTACAGCGGAACCTGTACGTCTCGGGGTGAAACGGACTTCGGATTCAGCCCTTTCGAAAACCCCCTCGGCCGGTGTCAGACATATTGACGCATGAGATGGATGTTTTGTTAGCATGAGATGGATGTACCCATGTTGGACCAAGGAACGTTCAATTTTGGTTTATTATTCAATAATAAACCATTGTAATCGCTCTTGAAAAAAAAAAAAAAAAAAAAAAAAATTCTAACCCCCCTCTGAAAATTTCATGGTTTACGTTTCAAAGGTGTAGAATCCGAATCTGCAATACAATTTTTTCCGTCCGTCCGCCGTACGCACGATTTCTCCTAAACGGCTGAAACAAAAAAGCTGAATTTTTCAGGAAAAATCCATGCCCGTCCGGCGACGCCCCAATTCTTGAGCCAGCTCTCTCACTCTCACTTAATTTAAAGTGCCTTTTAAGGATTGTCTAAGTTCTGTAAAATCCCTAATAACCTCAAAAAGTCGCCCTAAATTTGGACTTTTTTTGAAGAACTTTCCACGAGGAATCGAATGATCGGTCTGTAGGTCAAACCATTCCCGATGTATGGCCCGATTTATGGTGCCAACATCTGCGTTATTTTGGTTTATTATTGTTTTTGTTTTGATATCAGTAACCTAGTGATGTAGTTATGTAAACTGGAGTGAACTAAAAATTTGTAGCCGATACACGGGTTGATAATTCTGATATGCATGAAACACTGCAAATTCTTTCACTTGGGTTTATTATTCAATTGGCTTGTGTTCATGATTTGAATTTCTACTAAGCTTTGGAGTGTGCGTGTTTCACAGGTGATAAAGCGATTATTGAATTTCAGGAGGCACACAAATATGATCAACTGATCAATCCAAATAGATATTTTGGTTGAGAACAGATTACGTGCTCTATGCATATCTCCTGAAATACAATAATCGCTCTATCACCTGTGAAACACGCACACTCCAAAGCTTAGTAGGAATTCAAATCATGAACGCAAGCCAATTGAATGATAAACCCCAGTGAAAGAATTCACAGCGTTTTTGGCGGAGAACGTTTTTTTGTGTGGAAAATCTCAATTCTGAGGAGCACTATTGTTTGGAATAACGTGTAAATACAGAGAGAAAATTCATTTACTTATTGATCATCATATGGGGTGGAATGTTGGATTAGTTGGGTTTGTGAAAAGTATAAATTGATATTCCAAAAGCTCGAAGTGGTATGCTAAAAGTTGAAATTTAGTCGCCGAAACTTTAAATTGAAATTAAAAAGGTTCAAATTAATTTGCCAAAATTTTGAATCTGATAATATACCAAAATATCAAATTGATTTTGCCATGTAAATAAATAAATACACATCTATGTACAAATGAATAAGGAACTATAGGAAACGCCTCAAACGGTATAAAAAGATATCTGTGAAGAAACTTTGGAAAATTTGTATATTATATTTTTCGATCCGGAGTAATCGGTTAATTTACTATTTCTTTCCTTCTGCGCATTTTCAACTCATTACAAGTTACTCTTTAGTTGCTTGGCGTGTTCGCACTTGGATTGAAATGCTCAAGATAAAATTCAAATGATCAATGAAAACATCACATTTTTCTTGGTACAACGGTCAGATATTCGCGACAGGAGGGAAATAATCTAAATTTAACAACCCAAAAGAGGCAAATAAACAGAAATATCAGGGTCAACACACAATACCTGGTGGGTCCATTACAAAAGGAAGGTGGGAACCCGGGCAAAAACTGGGAGGACGCATCGACGCGGCTCTTTGTTCCGCTGAATGGAGAAGTTCCCATTTAGGATTTGAGTCGATATTTTCGTAGATGTTCAAGGGGAAACTTTTACAAAATGGTTCATTTTAGCTTCCGAGTCCACTATAGACAGACAGTAAGTGTTATTTACAAACCAGACACTATTCGTAGATTTCACTTTTATGGCGGATTGTTAGTAATGCGTGAGAATATTTCGTTATTATGGTTTTTCATCGAGCTAAGAAGCTGGTATGATATGGGCAGGATATCAGCGACCTCTGAGATGTCAGGGTTTCGATGTAAAGCAGTGTTCCATGGGGCTCCTGTTATGATTATGAGAGCTCGGTTTTGGATCGTTTACACCCGTTTTATTGTGTAATACCCCAGATTTGACATGCATAGAGCCAAATTGGACGTATGGGAGCGAGGTAAATCCGTCGCTTTTGGTAGAGTGAAAGATTTGACTGCATATTGAGTGGGAAATTAAGCTGCCTCAGGCGTTGCCTTGCACGGGTTAAAGGTGGATTCACACTTGCGGTAACGGGAACGTCTGATCTCAGTCAGGTCAGAGTAACGTCAAGGCAGGCCAGTCAATTCCGCGCTGCAGCTGAAGTGGCACGATCCGAGATGATAAAAAATTGGTATAAAATCGCTAGAATTGCTATAAAATCGACCCGGCATACTTCATCAAGAGTTCTGTATTAAGAAAGTATTAAGAGAAAACGCTGCAAATTCTTCCACTGGGGTTTATTATTCAATTGGCTTGCGTTCATAATTTGAATTTCTACTAAGCTTTGGAGTGTGCGTGTTTCACAGGATATAGCTATTATTGAATTTCAGGAGAAATGCATGGAGCACGTAATGTTCTCAAGCCAAATACCTATTTGGATTGATCAGTTGATCATATTTGTGTGCCTCCTGAAATTCAATAATCGCTCTATCCCGTGAAACGCGCACACTCCAAATCTTAGTAGAAATTCAAATTATGAACGCAAGAAAATTGAATAATAAACCCCAGTGAAAGAATTTGCAGGGTTTTTTTTTATTGAACCTCAATCCCCCCCACATAGCGCTCGTATTGCGTTAAAACTTCCCCAAACCCAAATTCAAACGATGTAGCCAAAGGTAGACTGATGTAGAGGAGGCACACAAATATGATCAACTGATCAATCCAACGTGCTCTATGCATATCTCCTGAAATTCAATAATCGCTCTATCACCTGTGAAACACGCACACTCCGAAGCTTAGTACAGATTCAAATCATGAACGCAAGCCAATTGAATAATAAACCCGAGCGAAAGAATACTTATTTACCCCAGTAATAATATTGGATAATAATCCCCAGTAATAATATTTACCTATATATTATCAGCGTTTCATACATATCAGTGCTTCAACGCGTGTATCGGCTGTAAACTAAGAGTATCCACATCGGCTATCACTCCAGTAACCACATTCACTACAACTCGACGCTATCGGCATCCCTAGGTTACAAACAAATAATAATAAACCAAAAAACGCAAATGTTGACACCATAAATCGGTCCATACATCGGGAATGGTTTGACCTACGGACCTGGGGAGGGACTCATTCGATTCAAAATAGGTATAAATTTAGGCCGCTTCGACTTGTTTTGAGGTTTTTAGGGATTTTACAAAACTTTTACAGCCCTTAAAATTGAGTGAGAGAGCTGGCTCAAGAATTGGGGCGTCGTCGGGCCAAGACGGATTTTTCCTGAAAATTTCAGATTTTTTGCTCCAGCCGTTTCGGAGATATCGTGCGTACGGCGGGCGGACGGAAAAATTTGTTATTGCAGATTCGGATTCTACACCCTGTGAAACGTAAACCATGAAATTTTCAGGGGGGTTAGCATTTTTTTTTCCAGAGCGATTACAATGGTTTATTATTGAATAATAAACCAAAAGGACCTACCAATGTGAAGTTAGAGTAATGTTTTAAAATAACACGCAACATTTCCATCAAAAATGTTATTATGTATTATTCTACACCTACTTACTACTTTAGTACTTTTATTATTGAATACTTAAAGACTTAGGTAGGTATACAACCTACGTTTGACACAACTTCTTATACTTTTGAAATACAGTAGATATTTATACCTACTGATAGGTGGGTATATTACCAATATAACTGGATACAAAATGTGTTACAACCCTCCTCAAATTATTTGAGTGTTTGCCCTATTTGATCCTTTGATTTCCTCTGCACGTCTGAATAGAATGGACGAGAAAAATCGTTAAGAAATCGCTGTTCCCTAAAGCACTCAATCAACTTTTCGTCAGCTATTAGAAATTACAACTAAAGAAGAACGAGGTGGAACGAAATCAGCAAATCAGAACAGAAGTAGTGAGAAAGAGAACGAAGAAACGTCAGGTTTTGGTCGCTCGCCGATCACACCACACACGCCACAAAATTTCCTATGCCCTCAGGAGTCACGTAGTACGTAGAACTGGAAAACCATGCGTGATAGGAAAGGAACTCCAACGGATTCGGATTCAACGCCGAAAAATCTTGAACATCAAAATTCATGCAGCATTGTTTAATAAATTGAATTGAATTGAATTGAATTTTTATTTGTATTAGCCTTAAAGGCATTACAAGGAGTTGCGTAATATAGCTACTAAATTGGTACACATTAGTAAGCACAGAATTAATCCACAGAAAGTAAATGAAAAAAAAAAGAAAATCTTGCAAGGTCTCACTAACAAACATTAATTAATCATGAACGTTTTCCAATACAATATACATAGTATACATACTACATATATATTTTTACAAATCTTGTACATCAATTATGAAGCAAAACCTAAAACAAAAGGCTCAAAAGAAAATCAGTTCAAAAAACCCTCATTAATAATGAATTGTCGCTGCCTAACAGCTGTCTGAATAAAGGCATTTAACCCTTTATAATCCTTGTGCTCTACAACATTGAGCAATCCAACCAGACGCTCCTCGTCCAGCAATTCACCTCCCAGATACCTTCTTCTTTCGCCTCTAAAAATGGGACAGCTACAGAGAAGGTGCATTAGAGTGTCCTTTTCTCCAGCATTGCATATTGGACAAACAGTGTCACCATCAAATTGAGTTTTGATGCCAGTGAGATAAAAGACACTCTCCTCCGACCGGCTAGTCTTATCTGAGCCATCAAACGTCTGGCATATAAAAACCCCTTACACTCCAAATATGCAGACGCATCGTGTGCCTCAGAAGTTAGATTTACAAAGTAGGAGTTAAATCTCGATTCCTGAAGTTGTACAAAATCGCCAGAAAATGATTTCGAAGTCAGCCCAGAAATCAGCCTAACTGTATGGGTGCGAAATACCTTAACATCTGTCTCCTTCAAGGCTCCAACTCCATCTTCACCAAACAACGACCTGGCGAACCCAATTATCTAATGTCAACAGTTGGTGACTATGTTCGTAAACGTAAAAAACATCTTCTTGGATACCGTGAATTCATTGCTAATAGTTTAGCCCACCATGATAAGACTCGTCTTCCTACGTCAACTTTTGTATGCCATAACCCGAATTCTTTCCTTATGTACACATCCGGAGTGTTCCTTGGAAGGAACATCAATGATTTGAAAAATCTTATTTTAACTCTTGAAAGCCGGCCACATACCTCTGCTCCATACAGAGAGGATTGTTTAATAAACCAAAACTGTAGAAGATCGACGCAATTTTAGAACTTTTTTCCTGTACGCTCCGATCAATCAGCTGATTCGTCTATCAATTGACCTAAATGTGGCGATCAAATTTGAAATCGATTACGAGATTACTAAACGAGGGGCTAAATCCGTTGATGTGCAACATGTACCTTAGGTACCTCGTGATCGGGTTGTGAGCTCGTATTAATTTCATCGCACAGTTGGGGCCGTCGAAGTGAGCTCATTAGGGAGTTTGAGTGCGGGGGAAGTTGTAGCGAGAGGAATTCACTCAGATCAACGAGCGAAAGGTGATAACTGTTGGGAGGTACGATTCAGGCGGATTCGAAAACGGCAACTGAGAGCTAAGACGCCTAATTATCAATTACCGCGTCGGCGATTATGTGTTTACTGAGGTGAAACGTTCTTACGATGTAAGTTGGAACTTACTAATCCTCGTGGTACGATAAATTGGAGCGATTCCTCATCCGAAATCCATACGAACAGGAAAATCCGCCTGTAAACTCACATTCGGGGCTTAAAATACATTACCCAGGAAAGCAGAAATTTGTTTTCTAGGAAGTCAGTGGATATTGGTTTAAAATTTTCAATGAAGAAGAAGAAAGTTTATTGACGAAATAAAACAGAGTAAAAGATTCCTTCTGAATTAGAAAATAAACAATGCCGACATGTTTTTTCAAACCGTCTGTCGGGGATGTCAGCAGGTTAAACTAAAGAACACAATGAAAACTAAATTACAATAAAATAAAAAGAAATTAAAAATTAAACTCGTGTACCAATGCAGAGCGATATTGCCGGGCTGTTTTACTGAAAAAGCTACCAGTTGAGCCCGTCCACCACCATCCAGCAAAGCCACAGACGGCCTCGTCCCGAAAAAGCATGGGTTTATAAAAACGTCCATTCTAAACTCTGCAAGAATTGGGCAAGTATAGAGAAAGTGGTGCACGTCTTCCTTTTCATGATCATTGCACAGTGTACACTCCTCAATACGGTCAGTGTCATACGGCTTTGCATTGAGGTGCAACAATTTTCCATTCTACTTAAAAATCCACCTTGCCGAGAAAATATCCAACCAAGCTCGCGGACTTGAAGCGATTGTCAAGCTCCCTATACGGTGTTATTCGAGCTGGGGTGAGTAAAATTTTCAACAAACCAATTCACCTCAGTTCCAAGAGTAATTTTAATGAAATGAAATGAAATATCTCGAGAGGTTCGATACAAACCAGTACGTAAAGTAACTTTCGCAGGGAGCTCCCAACGAGTATGAAATGAGAAATAATTATCTCCTATGAAATAAACCAAGTCCTTCGACAACGATTAAAAGGATGAACAATAATAAGGTAATGAACAATAATTAGAAGCTGCCATTTAGTGATGAATGTAAATATCTGGGTGTACTAATTGACAATCATCTGAGCTATAAGAGGCATATATGTGAACTTATTAAGAGATTACGCAAATTATTTTATGTTTTTAAAGAAGCTCGTAATTTTCTCACGAAAAAACAATTAAAAATTATTTATCATGGGCTAGCCTTTTCGATTATCAAATATGGTATAATTCTGTGGGGTTCTGCACCCAAATCTTATATAAATAAGGTCCAGGTAGTTCAAAATAAGCTGCTCAGGATTCTTCTTGGTAAAAACCCAAGATATTCTTCTTCCCTTCTGTATCAATGTTTTGATGTTAAAAAAATCAATCAAATTTTTCAATTTCAATCCTGTGTTCATGTTTTTCACAATGGCATTGATCCAGTTCATCGTTCTGCTCTGTCCCTCTCTCGGAATTATAATAACTCTGGGATCATTCTACCTACTGTGCACACTGAGTTTTATAGGAGAAACGCCTACGTAACTGCACTTAGATTTTTGTATCAAAATGAAATTAATATTTTCTCGCTCTCTAGCCTCATACAGTTTAAGAAATCGTTGAATAGGTGCTTATAATTAGGAACGTCAAGTTGTGTTCTCTGTTAAATTTTGTGTATGTTTAATTTTTTGCTCATTTTTAAAATTTGTTAAAATTCTTTTCTATAATTTTAGTTCACTTATTTTTTCTTTGTTATCTCCGACTGCGAGCCTGCCTTTTACATTTCCTTTCAGCTATTTTTGGAACTAGGTTTGTGATTTTGAACTCCCCCTAGGAGCACAAGTTTTTAAAACTTATTCCTTGGGGGGCAACTTGTATCCATAGAAGATTTTAATAATTATCTTGTAATATTTCATTTGGTTGCCAAACGAAGGATTTGATTCGATTTGATTTGAGAAGGAAAGTTCTGACCGTTTTGATCTCTGCTTCGGTAGTACGTGATTGTTCAGAAAGCGACGAAGATTCGACGGCACGGGAGGAGGATTCCTGAGCATCCACAGACGGTAAGGTCAGATGTCCGTCGATTTGGGTTTTGGTTTCCCACGTTGAATCTGTTGGGACGTTGAAGACTGTTGAAAGACAGAAACGGAATTTGTGAGCCACCAGATTACTCCAGGAAAAGATACTCACCGGTCGAACGGCAGGAAAATATAAGAATAAATATGGCTTCGGAACTTCGAGAAGGCGATGGTAGTCAAACCAACGGAACTCAAAGAAAACGCTCAAAGCTTGATCGAGCAACACCGTCGTTGAATGAAGAAAAGAAATGAAGAAGAAGAAGAAAACATGTTTATTCAATAAATAATTCAAGATGAACAATGAAGGAAAAAACATGACAATATCACGATTGTGGACTTGATGTCATTTCACTACTGACCGCACGAAACATGCCAAGCCGTCAAAACGTCCAATAATTGATTTTAATTATAATAATGGTTTTTAATGATAATAACAATAAATAAGTGACCTAAACTTCCATTACTATTTAACATCAAACATGACAGATTGAGAAGAATCGAGACCGCTACCAGTTGAACTGCGCAACCAAGAAGGCTTATTTCCAGCCATAGATTCATGGTAGGCATACTGAGCCACCCGTAGCCAATGTTCCTCACCATCCAAGTGCAGCCATTCCCTCCAGTGTCAGGATGCTTCTCCCCAGGTGCCGCCGTCTGAACTCACCGAGCACAGTACAGGTCCCGAAAAATGAAGGATGTTTCCTCCACACCGTTACACATTGAGCACAACCTCCTTGGACTTCCGATCTGGAATAGATTTTCGTTCAATGTGATCAACGCTTTCATCTTCAGAATTCAGCGCAATGTTAATTGGATGCCTCTCAAGTGCCATTCTGCGGGTCATTCAGGGTTCAGCAGAGGGTACAGGGGGTTTTTTGTCTCACGGAACAGATTGAATTCTCCAAACCCCGAATTCAACACATTTCACACACTGCCCCCCCACTCATCCTTTTCTAAGTCCTGAAATGCATCCAGCAGAAATTGCTGAAGCGTGCAACCCCAGTCCTGACGACCTCAAACCATGCTTGGGTACCTAAAAACTGGTGGCATCTTCAAATTGGTTCACATGGAACAGTGCAAGGTTGGACAAAGATTGGCTTCACCAGACTCCAAGTATTGAAAGTAATTAAATTTCTTGGCAGTCCAAAAATTAACTTAACAAAATGTCTTTGCACCTGTTCAAGAGAATTAGACATGCTGTAGCCCGTTGCGCACCATAACAGAGAATTGCTCTAGCCACACCTTGAAAATCCTGTACTTTGCTGTAACTGGCACAGAAGTGAAGAGTATAAATTCCATTAATTGCAATTTTGCAGCAGCAGACAAAGTGCTGACAACGAGAGCCCTGGTTGTTTAATTATTGCTTTTTGGATTTTTATATAGGAACCATCCTTTTTCCATCTCCTTTGTCCCCCCTACCAAGCCTGCAGAAAAACCATAATCTGGGACTTTAGCTAGATTGACAGTCAATCCCCATCTGTCAGCATATTCCTCCAGGCCAAAATTTCTTCGGAATCTATGGCAGATTCAGCCAGAACAACGATGTCATCCGCATACATCAATGCCTTAATTAGGTATCACCCATTTAACCCCACAAGGAAAATTCATTAATGTACAAAGCAAAGTTCACTTTCAAAAGGAAACATTCTAATTTATTTGGGAGATACCATTGGTCACACTTCCACTACCACTGGCATACATTTTCAATAAAACGTTGTCTAACTCGTTCATAGAGTTTTTTAGAGAAATCGTGACGAATCCCATCAAAGGCAATTAAAATCCACAAAGAACGCAAATGTTTTGCCGAAGACCCGCATTGACCTAAGCACCCGTGAGGGTGATAATTGGAATCCATGTGATATCCCCTACGGAAACCGCACTGGTTTTCGAGAAATCAAAATGATTCTCCAATCTTGCAAGAAGCAAAGCACAGTACAGCTTGGCGATACAATTTATGAAAGAAAGCCCACGGTTTACCAACTGTATTCAACCCTTCTTGAACAGGGGTTCTTCAACTTGACTGCAAAGCAGGCAGGAACAGCATTCAGCTCGAAGATGGTTGAAAAGTTCCAGAAGGTTCTGTAACGGAAGGAATCAGGCGCATTTTTGTTAAACTATTGCATTTGTCTGGGCCGGGTGCCTTATCATTCTTCCTTTCCCAATGGGTTTTTGAATTCCTTTTCATCCATCACTTCATTTGTTACTTGTGGCCCTCTGTATTCATTTGAAATTTCTCTCTCTCTCTCTCTCTCTCTCTCTCTCTCTCTCTCTCTCTCTCTCTCTCTCTCTCTCTCTGGACATGGAGATATCCCCAATTCTCCTTTGCTGACTTGGTCTCATGAACGCACCAAACTCCAGAACTCAGTCGCATCACGAACATTGGCAAATTTTGCAGCTAAGCCCCCATGAACTCCACAGCTTTCTGTTCAGATTCCTTAAATTTGGGTTCTGCTCCAGGTATACAGTTCTTACATTTGCGAAGTCTGTTGGGACGTTGAAGACTGTTGAAAGACAGAGAACGGAATTTGTGAGCCACCAGATTACTCCAGGAAAAGATACTCACCGGTCGAACGGCAGGAAAATAGAAAAATGAATATGGCTTCGGAACTTCGAGAAGGCGATGGAAGGGGTTCGAACTCAAAGAAAACGCTCAAAGCTTGATCGAGCGACAGCGTCGTTGAATGAGTCACAAACGACGAATGCCGGTGCATACAAAAGTTACGATGAAGACCCCTCCACACAAGTTCAAGCGACCTGCTGCAACAGGCCTAACCTTTGACGACGATGGTTGGACGATGATCATTCTGACGCGCACGAAACATGAACACGTCATTTCCGAGGGGTCAACCTACCTACATTCTTAACAATCTAAGCGACGGGTCCACCGTGAACCTCCCAGAATTCATAGCCTTCTGCCAGAACCACTGCTTTTTTTGCTCCTTAAACTTCTCAAAGATGTCAGCTGCTTAAACCTGGACGGATTCAAAAGACAAGGAATCTAACCCATCCACGCCCAATCCAGTGGCAAGGCGGCCAAGATGCCCAGCCCATGAAACTCTGCTTCTCATCACTTCCGTGGCAATTTTTTCAACAGTAAAAGCTTATGTGGTGTCGACCCGTGTCTCCAGATACAAAATGTGATTCGGAGATTCCAACAGTAGTCCTAGGAAAACGGAACAGATTTCCTATACACTTCAGATGCACACACACACTACACTCCCTTGGCCTTTGCGTAGTCCTGAAATCCCCAGCATGGTGAAGCGTATCACAGGATAGCCCGTATCGTAGCGATAAAAACCTCTTATTTTCCCTTTAGTGGAACAGCAGGATTGGCAAATAATCTTCCCCAAACATTATTGAGGACAAACTTGGCAGATTGAAAGACTTTGAAACACACTATTTTCTTCTTGTCCAAGACTCTGGGGGGTCCCGAGACATTGGACTAAATTGGAGGTCTGGGAGAAATGTGACAAGGTGGTTGTTGAAAAGTATACATTTTTGGAGTTTTTACATAGTGTAGATCCCAATTCATCTCCTTAGTGTAGAAAATAGGTTTTAGCTATGAATAGGGGCTTTATATTTCAAATTGATCCGAAAAGTCCAAAAATTCCCAAAAAACAGTACTGTACTGTAAAACGCTGTCCTAGTGGCCACTCTGTGTTACAAATGTCCATTGGTCCATTGGAAAATTTCGTTGACCCTCACTTCTAGGAGCCCCCAATATTTAATTTATTTAGTTTTCAATTCACTACCGGCTAATTTAAAAACTGCTAATAGCATGCCACGTTCTGTTTTTTAAGAAATGTATATTTACATGGTTAATTAATTTGGGTCCAGAAAATGTGGAAGAGTTATTGACAAGCATGTATAGGGAATAAGTGGAAGATAATGCTCTTTTTTTTAAATTCTTTTTGTTATAAAATGAAGGAAATTTATGATTTTTTTCTTTTAAAGGAGCAAGTTAGAAATTATTGGTATTAGGTTCTTCAACTCTAGCTCGCCAACACTGGCACTGCCTAAAGGCGAGCTATATTATTCTGTAAATTTATTCGTCTTTATTTTCTGTTAATATTGATTTGATAGATTACTCTATTCCCATGGTTTTTTGTATTGTTTTTTTTTTCTCGAATAAATTTTCTCTCTCTCTCTCTCTCTCTCTCTCTCTCTCTCTCTCTCTCTCTCTCTCTCTCTCTCTCTCTCTCTCTCTCTCTCTCTGGTGTTTAGAGAGTTTCTGTTAGTAGGTTGATAGACCTTTTTCATTGAACGTTTCCAATACGTTCAGAAATTTGGTTAGACCTTAGTAGGACCACGCAGTAAACCTCTCAACGATTCGGTGATTGTGAGCACCGTAACTTATCTTATTTCTGACGAAATAATAAAAAGCGGGAGCGGCAAGAGTCAAAAAAAAAAAAAAAAAAAAAGAGACGGCGGAAGGTCGGGCCAATCCTTCACAAAAGAACCCCTTTCTATCATCAGCGGAAAATGATGTAGTCAAATCGACTGCGATCGCAGGTTCTCCATCAACGAAAGTAGATTTCAAGTTTTCCCTTCGTTCCGTACCCTTTTTTCCCCTCTATCTGACTGGGCTAAGGACCCAGGGCGCGGGGCTTGTTTTGTGAGGCGCGGTATCTTTTGTGCCAAGTTGAATTGAAATGAGCTTCCCTGTCCTTTCAACAAAGGAAAGAGGAGAAACTGGTAATTGGCACCTGTTACCAAGGGCTTTTCTGCCTACTGTTATAAAAGGGGTATTGACCGGGTTTTTCTCTCTGATATCAGGCCGTCTGTAGCTCAAAGCCGGGACCCACCCTTCATTTGTTCCGTCCACAAACGTTTGAAGCGATGAGTTGTACGAACGGATGCGTCTACAGCAATTCTATCCCTCAAAATCGGATCGATAATGGTTGGGTTTATGATGCGTGAATTACTGGACTATTGGGACAAAAGGAAGGGCGATGATGGAAGTGGCAGTTTCTAGTAATGCAGTTGAAGTGATTCCATTACTCTATTTTTGTTCAGATATAAATTTGGCGAAGAAGAACTCGCTTCGAGCTGCCCCATGGGATGTTTCAGCGAGTTATGTCCTCTCACGTTCACATTCCATTCGTTGACTTTATTGCTTCCGAGTCTACCTATAGGTAGTGAAAGCTTTGTTTTCACTTTCAATGGTCGTCTTCAAAATCAAAATGTACACTCGCATTTGACGTTTTAGACCAGTGGTTCCCAACCTGGGGGCGATCGCCCCCAAGTGGGCGATTTGGGTTATCAGGGAGGCTATAAATAAGTTGGGGGCGATGAGTATTCAGAGGGTGAAAAATGAAATAGTACTGTACAGTTGAAGTTGCCGGGCAGTCATTGAAAAGGCAAAATAACACAAAGTTTCATTTTTTTCACGTTTTGACTGGGAATTTTCTTAATTTATCTTCTTTGTTCTTTAAAAAAAATCTATGAAAAATGTATACATTTTAATTTTTGGTTTATTATTCAATAATAAACCATTGTAATCGCTCTGGAAAAGAAAAATTCTAACCCCCCTGAAAATTTCATGGTTGAAAATCTGCAATAAAAAATTTTCCGTCCGTCCGCCGTACGCCGTACGCACGATATCTCCGAAACGACTGGAGCAAAAAATCTGAAATTTTCAGGAAAAATCCATCTTGGTCCACGTAAATCGGTTCTCATCCAAAACACCTATTTGGATTGATCAGTTGACGATATTTGTGTGCCCCCTCTACATCTGTCTACCTTTGGCTACATCGTTTAAATTTGGATTTGGGGACGTTTTAACTCAATACGAGTGCCAAAGGACTTGATAAATTATAGTTGTTTTTATTGTTGGGGGGTATTGAGGTTCAATAAAACACTGGGGTTTATTATTCAATCGGCTTGCGTTCATGATTTGAATTTCTACTAAGCTTTGGAGTGTGCGTGTTTCACAGGATAGGGCGATTATTGAATTTCAGGAGGCACACAAATATGATCAACTGATCAATCCAAATAGGTATTTTGGTCGAGAACAGATTCACGTGCTCCATGTATATCTCCTGAAATTCAATAATCGCCCCATCCTGTGAAACACGCACACTCCAAAGCTTAGTAGAAATTCAAATCATGAACGCAAGCCGATTGAATAATGAACCCCAGTGTTTTTAATCCGATTACTCCATTGGTAGAACGCAAATTTGATGCCACAATGATAGATGAAACAATGTTATCTATTTAATATCGTACGATACAGATGTCATCTATTTAACACTTGCTATTCGCTTTACTTGCTATGCATTATACATCGATTGTAAAAGTGTGAAAGTCCGTAAGTAGAAATTTTTCGAAAATAGCGTTATGAAATATCCTGGTAAATTCTCCTGCAAAATTTTTAGTTTTCGTTATTTTCTGTAAAAAGTGTTTTCCCTTCTAAATCGACTTGTTTTTTTGTAAGGAATTAATTAAACTCGGAATTAATTAAAAGTAATCGTTTTAACGATTACCATTACTGTAATTGGAATGGTAATCGCGATTACTTCCGGAGTAATTTCAATCCCAAAACTTCGGATTTTCAATCTCCTTTTTACTGAAATTGTTACTAGCCAAATATACTAAAATTTGGGAAAATTTTCTACAACCAAAAACAATACCAGAACAGACAAAAAAATTAACATAATATTACCAAGAAGACTTACTACAGCAGGACAGAAATGCTATGACTACGCAGGTATAAAAATTTTCAACAACTTTTCTTTTGAGGATAATAACCCCAGACTAACTTGCAACCAATTCAAATCAAAAATTAAGAAAATGTTTAAAAGAATATAAAAATAATTTAGGATATACGTAATATATATTTAATTGGAATAGAAAACTTAATTTTAAAGAAATATTTCATTTTTCATTCTTGTTGTGCCCATATGTGCGCCTACTGAATTTTTTCTTTGTATGTCATAAAAATTAACTGTAGGAAAGAAAAGATAAAATGAGAACAATATCGTACACTTGTATGCGTTCCGCTTAACATTTATCTTATATCGTAACTACTAGGTACTACTACTACTTACTTGTAACTAACTCCAACCCCAGCACAAGAAATTTTTCTTTTTGGGGTTGTAGCATTTGGTAATTGTTATGTGATTTATAAATGTCTTTTATATTATTAAATAAATGCATTAAAAAAAAAAAAAAATTCGTCATTACAATGAAAGTAATCGGAAAATTATTCATTACTCAAAGTAATGATTACATCTCAACTCTGATAAGTAGTCTAAAAATATTGAGGTAGATCGCCAGCAGTTAAAGTTTGAACAGTTTTTAGCTTGCACGAAAAGTCAAACGAACACTGTCCCTGAACTAGGGATGTTGGTATCGTAAACAAATATCGATAAATCGCTACTTAAAAAGTATCGTGTTAGTATTTCGATATATCGTGATATGATATATGGGAAGTGTTCTCTTACAACAGTACAGGAATGTGGCAATTAAAAATATGAAGATCTCTATAAGTGAGAGAGCGGGGACGGAAAAACACTCCCGTTTGTGAAGCTCAACATTTTCTTCCATTCCGCCGTGTACGCCGTACACAAGATTTCTCCCAAACGGCTGGAACAAAAAATCTGAAATTTTCTGGAAAAATCCATGTTGGTCGGACAACGCCCCAATTCTTTAGCGAGTTCTTCAAAAAAAGTCCAAATTTAGGCCGCCTTACATTTTTTGAGGGTTTTAGGGATTTTACAAAACTTTGAGAACACTTAAAGAGCACTTTAAATTAAGTGAGAGAGCTGGCTAAAGAATTTGGGCCTTGTCGGACCAACATGGATTTTTCCTGAAAATTTCAGATTTTTTGCTCCAGCCGTTTGGGAGAAATCGTGTGTACGGCGCACGCCGTTTGGGCGCCTAAAACTTCGAAAACACGAACTTTCTGGGCACCGCGGCGACCGCCTATCCCTCCGCCGGCCTGCTCGTATCGGAGAGCGGCCGCCTCGACCAGTTCTTTCCTGTCCGTCTTCGGGCGGGGCCGCCTCGACCAGTCCTATCCTGTCCGTGCTCGGGTGTGGCTGCCTCGGCCAGTTCTCTCCGGTCGTTCGGGCGTGGCGGTCTCCGGCAGTCTACTTCGTTCCGTGTTCGCGCGAATACCGTTCTATCTTCATCTTCCATCTATTTGGAACAAGAATCTTCATGGATTGATACAATTGAATGCGGGAACATGCAAACACTGGTAAGTACCAAGTATTTTCCTACAAAATCTATAATAAAAAATCATATAGGCCGAGATTAGGTAGGTGCCGCATGTTTAGGTAGTTCCCATGCAATTATTGATCAATAGAAGGATAATACCTAGATTATAATCTATCTATTATGGTCTAGGAGAGGTTGTAGGACCAGCTAAGAACAAGAGGAATAAATAACACGATACAAATCCGTTTCAGACTTTTCTCAGACCAAAACCAAAGGTGTTTCTTTAGTCTTCTTTTTTCTGTACTCCTATTTTCTATCGAACCATCTCTGTTCTTAAAGTTTTATTATGCACGTATAAATTCGCTAATGTGATTGTATCTTACACTACCTATGAGTTTAACGATTATACGTAGTTAAACACACACTCGTAACACTTCGAAACAGGCAGCATATCAAAAATAGTTCCCTGATTATAGGAATAAATTCTAACTAGACTACTCCCACAATGTGCAAACATGCTACCTACGAGTTTAACGATTATCCTTAGTCGAACGCACACTCGTAACACTTCGAAACAGGCAGCATATCGAAAATAGTTCCCTGATTATAGGTATATATTCTAATTAGACTATTCCCTCATTGTGCAAACGCGTTCTTAAATATGCATTATGCACGTATAAATTCACTAGCGTGATTGTTGCTTACACTACTCATGAGTCTACTCATCATAACTCTCTAGCAACAGATTAATTGACTAAATAGATCATTGCTGTGCAGTTTTGAATGTGAAATGATTTTAAAAGAGTATAAACAAAACTACACGAAGTTCAAGTGAATAATGCAAATTATTTTAACAGGAAAAGAATGAAATATTCATTTATTTATTTACAGATACCGGACGAGCCCAAATACAGGAAAAGGAACATAAATATACAGATTGAATATATAACAACAACTTCATACACACCAGTCAACAATACCGAGACAATTAAATTGAAAACGAGACAATTACAAATAGTTTGAAAAGCCTAAATACAACATAATATGTTATATTATAATACCTAGGATCTCAACGGATTTTTTACCCTTCCTACGGATTCATTATAAAAGTCACAATTGTGAACAGAACAGACCACATTTGCCTCCCTCGGCATTCTCAGAGTATCAACTATGGAGGTGCGGGCGCCATGGGGGTGCCGGATAACAGAGACTGCCGGTTAAAAGGGTGCCGGTTAATCGAGGTTATTTCGTACTCTCTCTTTACTCTTCTTTCGTACTCTTTCGTTCTTGCGTCTTAGTCTCTATTCTATTATTCAATAATGGGTTGGAATTTTTTCAATACCTGTATAAATCTTCTTTTAGTTTTAGACAAAATTAGGGTTGTTTGCGAGTATTTTTCAAATTTTTGTTTTGGGGAGGGAGTACCAACTTACATGGGGGGGGGCTGGTTCTAAGTGTGGCTGGGGGGGGGGGGGTGCGTCATGAACCTGTGGAGGATGGTGCGTCATGAACGGAGTTGGGTAAAAACTAATTTTCAACTAGAAACTAAAACTACTATAGTTTAGTTTCATTGCTTTCGAAAACTAAACTAATAGTTTCAGTTTGTCGTCGAAACTAACGGCCAGAACTAAATTAGTTCTTAGTTTAATTGGAGAAACTAAAACTAAATTGGTTTATGGATACGAACTAAAACTAAATTAGTTCCAAAATTAGTTCTATTTAGTTCAATTAAATTAGTCCTTAGTTTCCTCTTTAGTTCAACTAATTTTCAGTTAACTAGTCCCAACTCTGTGGTCGAACAAATCGGTCGATTGGTCGAACTTTCATTGAAAATGTTGCAAAAAAAACCGAATCTCAAAAACTCCAGCCGCAGTCCCGCTGTGCTGAAGCCACTTGCGCCTCAACAAACATGAAAAAACGATGCCCCACACGCCTACATGTCAGCTAGGTACCAATTTTGGTTTATTATTCAATAATAAACCATTGTAATCGCTCTGGAAAAAAAAAAATTCTAACCCCCCCCCCCCCTGAAAATTTCATGGTTTACGTTTCAAAGGGTGTAGAATCCGAATCTGCAATAAAAATTTTTCCGTCCGTCCTCCGTTCGCCGTACGCACGATATCTCCGAAACGGCTGGAGCAAAAAATCTGAAATTTTCAGGAAAAATCCATCTTGGTCCGACGACGCCCCAATTCTTGAGCCAGCTCCCTCACTCAATTTAAACTGCCCTTTAAGGGCTGTAAAAGTTTTGTAAAATCCCTGAAAACCTCAAAACTAGTCGAATCGGCCTAAATATTTTCCTATTTGAAGAACATACCATTAGGAATCGAATGAGCCCTTCCCCACGTCCGTAGGTCAAACCATTCCCGATGTATGGGCCGATTTATGGTGCCAACATTTGCGTTTTTTCGTTTATTATTGTTTGTTTGTAACGTAGTGATGTCCGGCCGATAGCGTCGAGTTGTAGTGAATGTGGATACTGGAGTGATAGCCGATGTGAATACTTGTAGTGTAGTTAGTAGCCGATACACGGGTTGAAGCATTCTGATAATATATAGGTAAATTGGCATATATAGGTATTGTGGCATTGTGATATGTTGAATAAATAAATGCATTAAATATTTAAAAAAATTTTTATTTATTCAATATTATTACAATATTGGGTTTATTATTCAATATTATTACTGGGGTAAATAAGTATTCTTTCACTGGGGTATACTATTCAATTGGCTTGCGTTCATGATTTGAATCTTACTAAGCTTCGGAGTGTGCGTGTTTTACAGGTGATAGAGCGATTATTGAATTTCAGGAGGTATGCATAGACCACGTAAATCGGTTCTCATCCAAAACACCTATTTGGATTGATCAGTTGATGATATTTGTGTGCCCCCTCTACATCTGTCTACCTTTGGCTACATCGTTTAAATTTGGATTTGGGGAAGTTTTAACTCAATACGAGTGCCAAAGGACTTGATAAATTATAGATGTTTTTATTGTTGGGGGGTATTGAGGTTCAATAAAAAAAACGCTGCAAATTCTGTCACTGGGGTTTATTATTCAATCAGCTTGCGTTCATGATTTGAATTTCTACTAAGCTTTGGAGTCTGCGTGTTTCACAGGATAGGGCGATTATTGAATTTCAGGAGGCACACAAATATGATCAACTGATCAATCCAAATAGGTATTTTGGTCGAGAACAGATTCACGTGCTCCATGTATATCTCCTGAAATTCAATAATCGCCCCATCCTGTGAACATTTTACTTCAAATTAAAATTAGGCTTACAAGGAAGATTAACGTGGTCTATGCATATCTCCTGAAATTCAATAATCGCCCAATCCTGTGAAACACGCACACTCCAAAGCTCAGTAGAAATTCAAGTCATGAACGCAAGCCAATTGAATAATAAACCCCAGTGAAAGAATTTGCCGCGTTTTTATTTTCTATTTTTTTAGGAGTGACCGGATAACACTGATTTGGTTGTATTTATATACAGTAATACAATTGTTTAAAATAATAAAATTGCTTTATTATTACATTTTACTTCAAATTAAAATTAGGCTTACAAGGAAAAATTAAAGGGGGGGGGGGGGGGGATAGGTGATAGTCAACCAGAGTTGTTAGGAAAGTAATTCGATTACCCATTACAAATTCCAATTACTTTTGAAGACAGGTAATCGCGATTACCATTCCAATTACTGTAATGGCAATCGAAAAAACGATTCCTTTTTCCGATTACATGTAATGGTAATCGAAAAACCGATTTAATTTTCATTAAAGATCATTAATCATTCAAGATTTAATCTTGATTTTTTAGCTGAGAAAAAACTAGAAAATTCGATTAATGGAGCCCTTGCTGTTCCGGTGCGTTCCGGAAGATGGATTTTTTCGAGGAATATCATCAACAGTATGACCAAAAAAAAAATAAAAAATAAATAAATAATCAAATGTGTCGACACGTAGGGCGGACTCTTTTTCAACACATAATCCCGTTAAAAGGCGATTAAAATTGTATTTTCTTACCTATCATCACCAATACCTATCATCATCATCGTCATCAATCTGGAGGTTTGATTGGTCGTCACTCACCTGTCTCTTCAAGGGCTCTTCTGTCTTCTTCCACTTCTCTTCATTATCTTTGCAAAAATTATCTTCTTCATTGATTATCTTTCTTGTTCAGTGGCCACTTGAACCTTTCTAATCCATTGTAATCCTGTTCTTTTCTCTTTTTTACTGTACTCGATAAATCAGGTAAAGTTTATGGAGGTTGTATCAGATAAGATGCGCAGTACTTCACCCAGGTATTTTGCAACCAATTTCCAACAAAAAGCGCCTCCTAGCAATTTTTTTCATCTCGCTTAGTTTTTGAGTTATTTCACTTCTAAGATTTTTTTCGTTTTTTCGACCTTGTCTCAGCAAAACGGCAAAGTAAATGTTGTGGCTACTGTTGGAAAGTGCGTTTTATTTTCTATCTTTTAAGCGCCAAACCGGTTTTTTTGAACACATCAAGTTGGCAAAAAATCACTCTACAAAGCAAACTTCAAAAAAATTTGAAAAAAAGAAGGTTTTTCAAACGTTCAGTGCTCCACTCTAATCTGCATTTGATCAGGTGCCTGTAGCTTAAAAAATGCGCCAAAACGTAAGCATTCGAATGGTATATCAAAAGTAATTTTTACTATTTTATTTGGTCGCGAAAACAGAGAGGGTTTTGCCGCTTGGTAATGGGTTTCAAATAATTAGGCATTTTTACTAGGAAAATTAGTCTGTTTTATCTTCTTAGGTGCAGTTTTAAATTTGTGCCAGCATTTTCTAATACATAATTACAGTAAATTTTCAAAATGCCCTCCATTTTGTCGGATGCACAAATGTGTCCTTTTGGGCATTACATCAATAGCACTTCGAAGCTCTCGTCCGTTTTGTGGTAACCATCTACTTCTCAAAAATACGATTCACTTAAAATCCTACGAATATTGTGGCCGGTCATTTTATTTAGTTCCTTTTCACTTTCATTCTAACAAATTAAACCCTATTCAGATGACTGTCAGTGTGAGATATCTAATATTGTTGGTGCTATTGATACAGTAGGCTTGAGTTGAATATCAAACGTCAAACTATTTACTAACTAGCAGAAGACAGTACATTGTTACGCGCTAGGCGCGTCGCCATGTATAACATCCTACTGTGGCTCATTTCACGAGATTGGAGGAGAAAAAAACCCTTTGATGTTTCATAATGAACAAACCTCTCTGAACCAGGCTTTGATTTCAAGCTCGGAAAATTAAAATTTCGTTCCACAAAGCCTCCAAGCAATTAGAAACATTGGCGACTGCCCCTTTTCCGCCGCGGAAGGGCCGGATTACTTTCAAGTAAATTACATTTCTTTTCGTACCAATAGGACTGACAGTTCTTTGTTGTATGTTTCTTCCGTCCCATAATTCATTCACAAATGCAGTTTACGTTTTATGATAAGGATACACGGGCTTTCAACGGTTTAAAATTGAAATAGTAATAATTAAGAATTGAACGGTTCAGTAATCGAACATGAACAGTGCTTTGCCAGGTAGGTAAACGAAATAAACTACCAATTCTAACCCTCGGGTTTTTCGAATAATTCGTTATCACTCGTATCATAGGGGTTCACTTTTAGGTTTAGAAATTGTTATTATTTTTTATGGGTTAATGTCCACGAATCTGGAACCCATTCCATTCAATTGAGAGTCAAAATTACTAGAAAATCTCACCCCACTTGTCGATTTCAGTAAACACTTCGAAAACCTCGATTTTGGCTCGTTTTGGACAAGTTTTTTGCCCATAGCATCTCTGCGTTTCATACGATCTGGATGGCGACAAGTTGGGACCCCAAGTGGAGATAGAAACGGAGTAAACGTACGTTGTCTACATTTCCACGAAAATAATGGGTACACAGTTAAATCAATTACCGAGTACAAACATGTAAAATTTCGATTTTTTTTTTTTTTTTTTCGAGCACATTGCTAAAAAGAGATCTAGTGGTACAAAAATTCGAAATTTTCAAGAGTGGTAGGTCAGGAAAATGTTTATATGAAGTTATTCCTCAAAATATTTCACCGTTGGTGGATTCATTTTTGCGGTAGGTTTCGCTCCCCTTCTCCGTTATGTTACTGTTTGTAAGCCTAATGTGGCATTGGTTGGTTCCCCCCGCCCCTTTCACTTCTCAGAGCCAATAGGATTCAATCTCCGTTCACTTGGGCCTGTATAAAATGTGCTATCTGTGTTGTACTCGTACTTCCAGTTCATGTTTGTTACTGATGATGACCTAACCGTCGAAATCGATTGAACTTTGCACTCATTATTTTCGTGGAAATATAAACAACTTTCAAATTTTACTCCGTTTTTATTGAAATCGGTTACCTATGTGAAAATATTCAAAACCTTTAATGGACTCCAAATTCCCCAAGCTGCTTTGCGCCGTTGGTTTTTCCCAAGCCACCCTTTTCTGGCAAATGGTCAGTCACTCGTAATCTCCCCCCTACCACCCTGAGGTTTCCCGGGGTAGTTGTAACCCCCTCCCTGATTGGTTTCTACTATCCCCCTCTATCTGCTCCCCCGCGATTCCCCAATCTAATTTTTCTTCACTTGCCCTCCAAACAAAGTTTTCCCGTTTTTTGGTTAACAGAATCTGTAGTCAGTTCTCTCCTTCGTTTTAGCCGGCTCTTACACTCTTGTTAACTTGACTGACTTCGTATCATAGTTATCAAAGTGACTTCATTTGCCTAAGTAGTGGCAAAGCAGCATATTTTGTGATATTGTTGGCTACCCGCGAAACCTCAACTTTGGCAGAAGCGCCCTAAGGTTTTATTCAACAACACCTGTATTTATTTGATTGGTTCGCCGTATCGACGAATACGAATTGAATTATGTATTTCCATACTCGTCCATTTACGTTTTATTATGTATGTTCATACTCGAGCATGTACGCATTCATTTGAAAGACAGCCTCCAACAGTTAACTGCACAACCGTTTATATCTTCCTTGGGTTCACCTTAACAACAATAAAGCTGGTATGCGTCAAGGACGTGGTGTAACTTTTTTGTCGCTTCTCGTGTAAACGTTCTTTGAGAGGTGGTGACAATGGCCGTCCTTTCAAAAGGGTTTCCTACGTTTGAATTGCTTCTTTGGTCGTTTGGTCGACAACTCTGTGCAATTCCGACGTGGACGTACAGTACCTATGTGATTATTACCTGCCGGTCTCCTCTCATTCTCAGCGAAATGGTAGCAGTTCTCAATACTAGAGGGAGATTGGAGTTTTGTGGCCAGCGAATGGAACAATCACTAAATATTTTTGCGAGTGTCCGATCTTTCAGTAAATAACTATGTGCTTCCTTTGTTGGAGTATGCCTCGTTAATCCCTAGATCAGCGGTTCCCAAATGGTGGTCACCCTGGGGGTCCGCAAGAAATAAAAAATAGATATATTTACGCTAGCACTATCTGGTGCTGGCACTGGAAATAGATGGGAATATAGGAATCGGCTTGACATGCGATCGGATTTCTAAGTGAAAGTTTCAAGTTTGGAACCTAACATTACAGAAATAATGGACTCTAAGGTTAAATTGAATGTATCTCATTAATTGAGGAGTGAAAATTAAAACTAATAATGTAGTTGTAGGTACACTGTATTTTCACAAATACATCTTGAGTTGTATGCATAGCATTCGTTTGATTTCTTTTTTCACATATTTTGACTGTTTTCCGGTAATTTTAGGCTTAGGAAATAGTGGGGGTCCTCGTCATTGCAGTACCTTGATGATGGGGTCCTTGGAAAAATTTAGTTGGGGACCCCTGCCCTAGATGATCCGCTTGGAGTTTCATTGCTCACAAATCAACACTTCAGTCTGTGCAATCAATAAGCGCAAGAGAAAGAAATTAACGAGGATTAACAAAATCAAAAGTAAGGGTCTAGGAACTTTTACCGGGTCCGTAGATTCTCGTGGTTCAAATTTAATTATTCCTCAGCTCCAAGCCAGTGCAGTCGAGTTAGTGGGAATAGAGATATTCAGCGGAAATTATGCTTAGGTAACGTAATGCTTTTTTTGAAGAACTTGCACCGGAAGGATTGGGAATTTGTAGGGAGCCATGAGGGTGTGTAAGTACCTTTCCTGTAGGTGCTTTAGCGAAATTTCGTAGGCTGAATAATGCAACCATGCAAACTAAACTGTTGAGAAGAGTACTCTGATTAGAATAGAATAGATAGACAAACTCATGCAGATTACCACAGATGGACAGATAGATAATTTATTCAGTCAGTTAACAGAAGTGATAGAAATGCATATATATGGATGAAACAATTTTAAACAAGAGATACTCGGCCTATTTCACGATAGACTTGTCCCATGTTGTTGAAAAAAGTCTTACCGATTCACTCATGGATTAAACTTAAGGGGAAGCTATAAGCCTACACTTTAGATAAGGGCTTGATGCTTTACCCAAATAATGAAGTCCGGAAATGCATAGGTAGTACAGAAAATGCCTCAGTAACCCACGAAAGGAAACACACCTACCCTGGTTCCATCAAACCCAGGCAGTCAATATTATTGCATGATCACCAACATGAGTTGACAAATACACTATTATACTCCCAAGTGTTTTACTATAGGGAGAAATTAAGACACTTTCCGTATTTAATTTCACTTGAACACGCTCACCTGTTCACTCAGCAGCCAAGTTGAAACAACGCTTCCCAAATAATCTCATCAACCAAGTTATCCAGAAAGATGATAGTAGGAATATCTTTTGTAGTAGATGATAGATGTAGCAGATAATTAATAAGAAACTAATAGTTGCGAAGGGGTTTAATCTGAATGTTAGTTGATACAAAACGATGCACTTGGCCCACCTTCCCCACATAGAAATCAAAAGTTAGCCTACCTAAGTCTACATATAAATTCTTATTAATATTATCATTTAGTGTTAAGTTCGTTGAAGTGGTGACAACGGCCGTCCATTGCAAAGGGTTTCTCAAGGTTTGAATTGCTTCATTGGTCGACAGCTCCGCTCTGTACATGTAAAGTATGCACTCGATCTCCCTTCATTCTCTGCAAAGCGGTAGCGATTCCCAATATTAGTGGAATGGATTGGAGTTTCGTGGGCTGTGAATGGTAGAATCCCTAATTATTTCTAGTATTTCCTGTCCTTCAGTACATAACCGCGTTCTTCCATTGTTGGAGTGTGTCTCTCTCATCCCTAAATTGTCCCCTTGGTGTTTCATTGCTTATAATCAATATATAAGTCTGCAAATTAAGATCAAAAGTATGGCTTCATGGACTTATTTTACCGAGTCCGTGAATTCTCGTGGATCGCAGTACATTATTCCACCGCTCATCCGCCAGTGCAGTCGAAATTGGGAATAGAGCTATCAGCTGGTTTTGAACGGAAACGGTAGCGGATAGAGCCTGACGAAATGACACGTTACCCGGGTTCCAGTAATTACCCGGTTCCTCCCGTGATCGGGCGAACAATGCGGGTGTGAGGGCTCCGATCACTCCACCCAGTAGTAAGATGAATAATGGCTTGGCGCTTCAGAGCTATTGTCGACAGATACTCAGGATCGATCTTATTTGAATGTAAATAATTCGCACGACAGAGTTTGTCCAATGAAACAAGTTAACACAGGTCTTTGCTCGGGCGATCCCCACGGAAAAAGGGTAGATCAAGATGTGAGGAATAGAACAAATTTGTGATGGATTTGAATGTTTCCCTACCGCGATTCTAGATTCTAGTTTTCCCTGGCGCTTTCCATCGTCACGGTATCCTCCGGTTCTTGCTGGCATTAATCGTCCCAGTCCTTGGAAGGGGCGAAGTACCATTCCATCACCTCCATACCGTGGTTACAATCCACTACCACCCCTAGGCAATATTCGTTTTTGCTCCTGATATTATCCTACATCCAAATGAATATTGAATATTACAACTCACCTCTTCTCTGAGTTTTCAAGCCTTTCCTCCCAATCACCCCGCTGTCGCAAACCTTTTTTGTAACTTTAACCCATTTGTTATAACGATTTTCTAACATGTATTTAGCTTCGAAATTGTGCATGTACCTACCCCCTCACATTTCAATAATACAACACGTTACTTATACGACATATGGCAAACATTAGACTCAAAATTAGTTTGCAGGTGTTAAGAGTTGAGGGCTTAATATCTAGAAAAGTTGAAACTTTACAGGAAAAGTGAAAACAAGAAACAAGTTGAATTCATCCTTCAAGTGTTTACTTTACCCTGGGAATGTGATAGATATGGATAGTTTTCCCTTCCAGATTCGTGAATCTGCTTCACACGAGCATAACCTGACGCCTTCTAGCGTTATGGGTGTTCCTCTGGGTGTTGCAGGCATTAATCGCCTCATCCATACTGAATAGACAATAGGAGGGTTCCTAGGGCTTCTCAGAGCCACCAGCATTTGATTTCTTGAAGGCTCACTCCGGGTAACTGTTTCTCTGGTGGCGGTTGGTATCGGTAGTGGCTGAGAATGATCGTTAAGGCACTCCTCAAGGCCTACCAACACAGCACTCGATGATTTAATTAAAATGGTAAAGGCGCCTAAGAATCTGTTATCCTTCGTTTTATAAGGGGTTTGAGGTGGTACTGTTTTGTTTGACGAAGACAATGCTGAATTTGGTGAGGGTTGCTAAAGGGGATTCTATTTTGAAGTCGTGATATAGTGTTTTGTTTCTTACGAATGGTGAGAATTAGGGGTGCTGACTCAGGACATGACATGGCTGCCAATTAGCTCTCAGTGTACCGGGCGTCTTAATACATTTCTCCTGCAGCTCATTCTGCTAGGGCAGCGGTTTCCAACCTTTTTATTGTGGGGACCACCTATTTTGAAATTTAAACTTTGAGGCCCACTTACTAAATATACAAGAAAATAAATAAATAAAACCTTAACGGTTATGGAGTATATATACATTATAACCAATATACCCTATGACGTGCAACTATTAGTAAAATATATATACAAGGATTAAACGAATAACAATTTTAAGAATTCATAGATAAAATAATTTTTTTATACTTTGTTACAAGACCTTAAATACAAGTGTTCAAATCGAAAAGAAAAAAACTCAATGGGACTTTTGACATTGTTTGTCACCTGCGAGAGAGTCAATATCGGGATTGAAACTTGATAGTTTTAATCATAAATCACTTTCAACGTCCAATTTATTTTCTGTATTTATTTTTCAAGAAAACTGAAGATGAAAAGGCTCTTTCACGTAGGTAGGTTGTGGAAAATCCCATCAAGTGCTTTAGAGCAATTTTGGCAATGGCTGGATATTCTTGACGAAGTTTGATCCAGAAAGGGACCAGTTGCGTTGTTTTAAAAAACGATTTAAGAGTCTGGTCACGTGAAAGTTCAATCAACGAGAATTCTTCACTGGAAGACATTTTCAACATTTTCAGGCAATCTTCTTCAAATGGATTCCTGATCCACAGAATCTTATCAATTTTCACTTCGTTCTTCCATTTTAGGGAAGTGCTTCCCTAAAAAGAAGGCTTTTTATTCCAATAAGGGATGGGAGGAGCCCCTGGTCACTGACACCACTAGGATCTGCTGTGACGCTGTCTCCATTTTAATTCAAAACCTTTTTAAAAACCTCTTCGTTCACAAAGTATCACTATTTTAATATTAACTGTTGAACCCAAAATAGTTTTTTTTTTAATTTTTTTATTTCGCCTTATTTTTTTTATCAGAACCCGCGGCCCACAGGTTGGGAACCGCTGTGCTAGGGCATATTTCCAAATTGGACGTATAAGAGCTTAGGACCTGATTAAAAGAAGAGCTTGTCGTGGGGGATAGAGGCGACTTTTCAGGAATTACTTTAGGTGGTTGTCTTTACATTTAATTGGTACGATAGTAGGGATTAAATATTTTCTGGTTCAAACTCCAGTACTCTTGGGAGATCCATCAGGGCTGAGAAATCCTCCCAGGCAGTGGCACCAACCCATGTTAGTGGAATCCTCTTCCATTCAACTTAGGGAGCTAAAAAGGAACAAAGCAGATGTCTCTATAGTACGCTTGAAGCTACCACTTTGGCTACTACTTGGTCTCTCCTTAGAAATTAGGTCACGAAATGCCCAACAAAGCGCGGATCATGAAAGACTCCAACCAGACCTTACTCTGCCGTTTTACCTATTGAATAAAGTTTCAACTCTAAACGGCAATCCCTACCCTTCAAGCGAGCTTGAAATCCTCTTAATTTAGACAGTGTTTACTGAATGTTCCCCTGACTTTCCCCGACGTATTAAATTCCGAGATTCCCCCCCACCGTTTTCTCCAACTGGCGGGCCTCCCCGGAGACTTTTGTTCGGATCGAGAGAGACAAGAGTGCGAACAAGGGAAATGAAATTGATCAAGAACCCGAGGAAAATGGAGAAAAATAAGACACATGATCGATGCTGCGAGGAAGATATACAAGGCTCTCGCCGTAGCAGTAAAATGGTCATGAGGGGGAAGTTTCAATCTTGGTAAGCGCCCACTAAGTCACTTTATCTTCGCCGCGCATTTTTATTCCTTTTGCTCCGCCAATACAGCGGCGGAGAAGAAATATAGAGCCGGCCTGCAAAAACCTTGACTCACATTGTGGGAAAGAAGAAAAAAACCATTGGCTACCTTCGTCAATGTTTTCCGGATATTAGTTTTGGCGCTAATCCACCTTTCCATCCGCTACAGTGGAATTAATACTGGCAGGTACATAAAAATCTCTGCAGAATCGATCAATTTCCAACTAAGGGCAACAGAAGTAAATTGAGCTTCTACCGGTGTGATGAAGGTTTTTCTCATTTTATACTACTAGTTTCTCCTGGGTTGACCTCATCAGGTCAACCTATACATTTTGAGCAAAATTTTCATAAAAAACGCTGCAAATGCTTTCACTGGGGTTTATTATTCAATTGGCTTGCGTTTTTAATTTGAATTTCTACTAAGCTGTAGAGTGTGCGCGTTTCACAGGATAGAGCGATTATTGAATTTCAGGAGGCACACAAATATGATCAACTGATCAATCCAAATAGGTATTTTGGTTGAGAAGAGATTTACGTGCTCTATGCATATCTCCTGGAATTCAATAATCGCTCTATCCTGTGAAACGCGCACACTCTGGAGGCACACTCCGAAGCTTAGTACAGATTCAAATCATGAACGCAAGCCAATTGAATAATAAACCCGAGTGAAAGAATACTTATTTACCCCAGTAATAAAATTGAATAATAATCCCCAGTAATAATATTTACCTATATATTATCAGCGTTTCATACATATCAGAATGCTTCAACCCGTGTATCGCCTATAAACTACAAGTATCCACATCGTCTATCACTCCAGTAACCACATTCACTACAACTCGACGCTATCGGCCGGACATCACTAGGTTACAAACAAACAATAATAAACCAAAAAACGCAAATGTTGACACCATAAATCGGGCCATACATCGGGAATGGTTTGACCTACGGACGTGGGGAAGGGCTCATTCGATTCCTCATGGTATGTTCTTCAAATAGGTAAATATTTAGGCCGATTCGACTTGTTTTGAGGTTTTTAGGGATTTTACAAAACCTTGACAGCCCTTAAAGGGCACTTTAAATTGAGTGAGAGAGCTGGCTTAAGAATTGGGGCGTCGTCGGGCCAAGATGGATTTTTCCTGAAAATTTCAGATCTTTTGCTCCAGCCATTTCGGAGATATCGTGCGTACGGCGTACGGCGGACGGACGGAAAATTTTTTATTGCAGATTCGGATTCTACACCCTTTGAAACGTAAACCATGAAATTTTCAGGGGGGTTAGAATTTTTTTTTCCAGAGCGATTACAATGGTTTATTATTGAATAATAATCCAAAATTGAGCTATTGCAATGGTTATGAATATTTTTCAAAATGACACATGGTTGACCAAATGATGCATTCGTCGAACGCCAGGGTGGCAAAGATTGTAGTGTATTGTACTAAGGTATTCAGGCATTGATGAAATGTTGGCTGCAACTTCACTCACTGATCCCATCACACGAGAGTACGCTTCAGCTGCCTTGTTTTCTCGGCCGGGTCGAAAGAATATATCAAACGAAAGCAGGTCAGTTCGAGTCGCCAGCGCATGATTTTTTCATTTTCAATCTTGCTTTTATGGGTCATGTTAAACATATAAGCAACAGATTTTTCATCTGTTAGCAGTCTAAAATGCCTCCCAAGAAAAAAGTGTCGCCAGTGTTTAATGGATTCAATAATTGCGTAAGCCTCCTTTTCTATAGCTGGATGTTGCTGTTCGCTGTGGTTTAAAGTACGCGAAAAGAAGGCTACAGGGCGTCCGCTCTGAGTCAAAATTCCGGCAATAGCGTGGTCGGAAGCGTCTGTTTCCACTTGTAACTGAGCTGAATCGTCTATTGCTTGTACGGTGGCTTTTGATGTATCGGGCTTTGAGATTTTCAAATGCTTCAACTACCTCCTTCGACAATGGGAAACTTTTGGATAATACTAAAGGCCTTATTTTATCTGAGTATAGGGGAATCCACCGAGAGTGTGCGAACATTCCTATAGCTCTTTGAAGGGCTTTAGCCGAGTTGGGTATGGGTGACGTTAGTGGGGGCTTGAGTCGGTCCGGATCAGGCCTAATCTTACCATCACGAATTTCGTATCCAAGCAGTTTGGTGGATTTTACTGAGAAAGTACTCTTCTCTTCGTTTATCGTGAGTTTGTACTTCTTCACGGCGTTCAGGAAACGTTCAAGGTTAATATCATGCTCTAGCTGATCGCGGTCATAAACAGTCACATCATCAAGGTAAGGGTAAGTTCCTCGAAGTTTTTCCGCCTCTATGATCCTATCTATTGCTTTCTGAAAACACGGTACTCCATTGGTTACCCCAAATGGGATACGAAGAAACTGATACGATTTTCCACAAGCTTCGAAAGTGGTGAATTTTCTGTCTGAATCTAAATTGGTATCTGATGGTAGCCTATACGTAAGTCGATTGTTCTGAATACAAAATGCTTGGCGAATTTTTCTGCTATTGTTTCAACTCACGGTAGAGGGTAGGCATCTAAAAAGATAAACTTATCGTCTGGGAGTCATAAATTACCATACGTCGTTTCTTAGCACTGTCGACGACAAAGCTTGCGCTCTCCAGGAATAATTGCTCTTTTCGATGATGTTTTGACCAAAAGTTTTTGAATTTCACCCTCTATAAATTTTAAGTCTTCTGCTGAGTGCCTTCTCGACTCCGCTGCTATAGGTTTACATCATGGAGCAAGGTTTGGGAAGAGAGAACCATCGAATTTAGAAGTATTCTGAAATGATTCCTGGATTATAATTCTTTCATATTTGTTTGCACATGCTCAACCAAGATTCCTTAAGATTTCATCAAAATCCGATGAAGACTGTTGGAATTAGACTTGTTACAAGGACTGCAGACACACGGACAGACAAGTAGACCCGAAACGAAAATTGTTCAGAATTATCTAAAACGCAAAATGCTTGTAGAAATTTTGATTTTGAAGAGAAAAAATGTCATTCCCCAAAAGTGGAAACAGCTTCCGCTCCCTAGAGGTAGACTCGGAAGCTGTTCCTAACTGGCAACGCGTCTAAACGAAAACAATTTTCAAACAATCCACCTTGACACCAGATAGACGGTGTTGGTCGATAGCCACTTCAGTGAAAAACAAAATACGTGCTTCGTAGTTTTGCGTGTGGTTGCTACTCATAATTCAAACTAAGCGAAGAGTAATTTTAAGTGAATGCGCGCTCCGTTCTACATACGCGGTACTTTGTTTGAAGTTTATTTGCGATAGCAAAAACCGAAGTAGTTTTCAAACGGTAGAACCATTCGAGAAATGTGTTTAAAACGAGATATGGTGCTGGTTCGTCGGCGGTTTCTCTTCTCATCCTGCACCAAGTTGCATTCCGCTGCGCACTCCTGTTCTGTGGAAACTATATCATCAAGAAAAATCTTGGGGCTGTGGGACAGTTCGACTTAATACACGTGAGTAGAAATGTTTCCGCATTTTCGGAGAGGGGTTTTTCTCCTTGGAATTTACAAGGTTCATAGCAAGGTAGTGATAGAATGGACTGGTTTTCCCCTCCATGGGCTGAGGCGATACGCCTGCAACACCCAGAACGGCGCTGGACTGAAGCTACCTATGAACAGAAGCGCTTGTACCGCAGGACAAGAGCGCCATGTTAACAGTGTCGTCGGGCCCGAGTTTCAAAGAACGCATGTTGGCCTTGTTCCATTCGTGTTTATTTCATAGATACTTCAATGAAACAACTCAGGTAGGTGTTATTTCACACCATCGTCGAAATAGTGTATACGGTACAAGTATGTTACTGATTGTATCGATTATCTCAAATACATCGATCCTTGTGGTATCGATTACGGCTCAATATGGCGTCCCGATGCCCACATCCCGGGTGTCGGGCGCCAAATAAATATTGAGCCGTCATCGATACCACAAGGATCGATGTATTTGAAATAATCGAAACAATCGATATTGGCCGGGCTGTAACATACTTGTACCGTCTATACAAACATTATTTTTTCATGTGTTTCCTGCAGAATGTTAGTTTTGAATAGTCGACTAGCTCGCTCCACATGCTGGAAAGGGGGTATTTGGCTGGTGGAGTTCTGTTACCACAAATGATGCTGCTTCTTCCATTTTGACCGAGCGGTGGATAATTCTTTCACTTTGGAATTTCTTCAGGCCGTTGACCACAAGATGCACATAGCCTCGGGCAGACAGGAATCGGTCTTTAAGATGACGGAGGAATGATTAGGCTCCGTTTGTGGTTTTCGGTAGGTCTTAGGTCTTAGAGGTCTCGATCTTAGATTTGTAGGTGAGTATGTGTGTGTCAGAATGTCAGTGTGGGGACCTGCCGACCTCTCGGAGGGTCAGCAAACCGGCAGGTCATTCATAATCTTTATGATTTTCCGTGTTTGCCGTTCTATCAATTCCACTTTCTCCTAATTTCCAGGCCTTCCTGAGTTTTGAAACACCCTTTAAAATATGGAAAAACTAGAGTACGAGGACCAGGGAGGCCATCCAAGGAAGGGTTTGCTCGAGGGCGCCGGTCGGGGGTTTTCCCCAGCTCCGGTGGCTTGTATGAAAATCCATGTTAACAGGTTGTGATGAACGTGACTTAAATTATTAAATTATAGCCGAGAGTAGATCTGTCATAATAAGTGCAACTTAATAGTTTACGAATCTAGTATGTAGGTAAGATTCGTGATAAGCTGGCTAAGCGGGATAAGCTAGCCCTGTCTCAGTCCTTTTTTTGAACAAGATATATAAGTAACTAAAAATGATAATTGATAGTGGGAAGACCACAAGTTAAAAAACAAGAGATGAACTAGTACCTAGGTGTCATTAATTCATGTCCCTAAAAAGTACTGCATCCCATAAAAACCTGGTACCTCCATCTAGTCCATCCTAAGCACACTCATAGAGTAGAGGGGATAGGAGAGAGGATAGGCCAGGGTGGGCCTGCTGTATTGTCAAGGAATAGCGAGGGAAGCCCACTACTGCCGCATCCGTTAAATCCTGCCAGATTATATTTGCCCAGAACGGCCCCGGAATCAATCTAACCCACCCTGATACAGCAGGTTTTCGGTAGGGTTGTAGAAGGTGATGCCCATAACACAGTTGGAAATCAGCTTAACGGGCCAACGGTGTAGTACAGTAACCAAATATTTTTAAAAGCCTCCCAATTCTGGTTCACATGTATAAAAACGCGGTTTCCGAACCTTCAAAAACTTACCCACTCAAGTACGATGAGACGATGTCAATAAACCTCCACATATGCCTGCATTGTTCTCTCATCCCGCTCAGGCGTTTTCGGGCTTAAAAATTCAAATCTACACTTATGGGTAGTAGCCAGCTAGAAAGGCTCATTTTCAGGCTTATGAAAATTTCCTTCATGAGAAAGGAACTACCCATATCCGTGACAGGTTTTAGTAACGCATATTGTTAGTTTCACAACGTAAACGAAGACTAAAGAAGAAAGATACGTAAATAATGTACTCAGGGGTGTAGCCAAAAGACCTGAGTTAGGTGAGCCCTCCTAAAAGCCTTCCATTATTAATGAAGTCACGAATAAAAAATGTGGGAGGCTGTTTTGAGAACGCTTGTCCACATCAACGGACCCCATTGAACCACTAGTTCCACGAAATTCGAAAGGCAGCTGTAAAACTGGTGACTTGTTTTAAGAAAATGTTTTCCATGGTCTGTGCATAAGTATGTTCGCTCTGGAATAAGAATCTGCCCCCTCAGGGCGGTATGATTTTTGGAAAATTGGTTGGAAACACGATTGTTTTGGGGTAAACGGACAGTGTATTTGGGGCACGAAAATGCACGGATTTCTTTAACCCACCCGTTATACAATGGGCTTAGGAAAATAGAAGCTGATGCCTTCCTGAGGTGTGTGTAGCATCAGTGTAGTAAAAGTGCTGCTTTGTGTTGTGTTGTTGTGTTTTCGGTTTTTTAATATAAATTTTCAACAGCTTTCCATCTTTTTTGATATGGCGCAACCAAGCTCGGTGCAAGTGGAACGTGCAACAGTAGATTTTGCTAGCTAGGAAGATCTGTCTTATTGCCTTGTGGGCTGCAATTTCCAAGTCTAAGTGCATCACTTTAAAATTCAAGTTTTCTTTGATCAAAGTCAACGCTAGCGTCTTCAGCTCTATCCAGAAGATTGTTGCTTGTTGATAAACTTTCGGCTCAAAACCAATGATTATCCTACCGATACCGTAAATAATAGCCATCTCATTCATCCTTCCATCTCCAACACCATTTTCCTGGATATTTGAATATTTGAATTGGCACCTGCAGCATTTGACGTCTTAAGCCGCAATGGCAACCCTTTCTGCGGATTTTAAAATCTCTATGCTGATGTTGGTATGAATAAATCAAAACCGACCAGAATGGTGCTCCATTGAAATTACAAATGTCTGGCTGCATTGGTTATGATGAAATGCTTAAGTTCAACTGCAACCAATAACTGGTATACGAACAAAATCTTGAAGAAAAATTATAATTAGTATAATTAACTGGCTAGGGACAACTACTGGGTTGTACCCAAACACAAGTACCACGTAAATTAAATTTATTTATTATAAGAAAAGCTATCAAAACTGTATAATCATTGAGTTGATAATAAAGTTATATATATTGAAAAAAATAATAATAATAATAATTAGTATAGTCTGCCGAAAGGCACTAAGTCTCAGTTCCTCAAGTTAGAGCTGAACCAAATACTTTCTTAACGTTGTTCTATGAGCTTGTAATGGTTAGTGCTTCAGATAAACTTCAATAAACCACTGCCGATGATCAAAAAAGGTATGCATTTCTACTTTGAAGCCAAAATTTTAAAGTCGATTTACTCAAAAGTTGATTTTTGGACTTGGTGCCTTTTGCTTGCTAGCCGACGATATTACATCCAATTTTCTATTCAGGCAAGTGTGAGGATGCTATTGTTCTACCCAATTAGATAATTGCTCCAAGCTCAGGTTAGACCAATCACTGACGTTCATCGTTACTAGTGTTCTTGATCTTGGATAATTCAATGAACTCAGGGGAGTGGCTTGCGGGTGGTAAGGAAAACAACCTAAATACCTAAGAAGATTGTTTCGCGGTCTGGAGAATTCGGGTGATGGAAACTACCTATTGGATAAGGAAAGCAATTTATCAGCTTCTCAGTCTCGCGAACTTCTCACTCGAGTTGAGTGATTGTTTATAGACAGTTAATTGCCGTAGGTCCATCTATCCATCCCCTGCGGGTCCTCTTTCCCGGTGAAAATAATCAGTAAGAGAGTGGAAACTGTCATGGAAAATTATGCTGTACTGTTGACTGTTCGCTACGTGATGGGACATTGATGACTTGTTCGTGTTTTGTTATCATTCACTGATGATTTACATGACATTTTCATATTTTTCCCTCAAGGCACGACACTTCGACCACTATCTTGTCCAGAATTAGTTTTTCTTGGATCGAGTCACAAATAGTTTATTATTACTTGGATCATAATTGATATTTTAACATGGAACATGTTTTTAGTTATACACCTTTATACAGTAAGCACGAAATTGTTCTGATTACGTACAACCGAGCTGTTTCTACAGTTTTCGACGGACGAAATCGTTCTCCATTCGTTGGAAAGCTCTCGATTTATCACGCAGGCCTTGTTGTTGGTATTTATGTCGTGATTTAATTTTATGTATGTTATTATATAGATGTAGTAAACAATGCCGCTTGTTTTCTTATTGTCACTTGGTTGTCATGTTACTTAGAGTAGACGCTCACCGGAATAGAAAAATACCTTGTTCATATAAGTTACATCGTGGGTATTACAAATTTATTGAACAATTTGAAGCTAAAAACATGTTCCATGTATTGATTGTGATGTTAGCCACTAAGGGTCAAAGCAGGTACGAGGCGCGGAGCGCCGAGTTTTCCTGACGCTCAGTCTTGCCAATAGAGAGCAAACGTATGCTCTATCAACAAGTCCTCAAGCCTGGATGGACTTATGGATGCCAGTTATGGGGCTGTGCAGCCAAGAGTAATACTGCAATAATTCAAAATTTCAAAATAAAGTACTCAGGGATGTAGCTAATGCACTCTTGTACGTGAGAAATGAGAACCTCCATCGTGATGTTGGATTGGATTTGGTTCAAAACGAAATACACCGATATTTGAAATATTTGTAAATTTTCAATGTTTCAACCCGTGTATCGGCTATGAACCCTTTTAGGAGTTCACTCCAGTATCCACATTCACTACATCACTAGGTTACTGCGATACAAAAAAAAAAAAAAAAACTCTTGTGTTTGTTTTGATCGCAGTAACCTAGTGATGTAGTTAATGTGGATGCAAATGTTGGCACCATAAATCGGGCCATACATCGGGAATGGTTTGAGCTACGGACCTGGGGAGGGGCTCATTCGATTCCTCATGGAAAGTTCTTCAAAAAAAGTCCAAATTTAGGCCTCCTTGACCTTTTTTGAGGTTTTTAGGGATTTTACAATACTTTGAGAACCCTTTAAAAAAGCGCGCCGGTGCGCTTAATTTAAGTTTTAAATTAAGTGAGAGAGCTGGCTAAAGAATTGGGGCTTTGTCGGACCAACATGGATTTTTCCTGAAAATTTCAGATTTTTTGCTCCAGCTGTTTGGGAGAAATCGTGTGTACGGCGTACGGCGGGCGGACGGAAAAATTTTATTGCAGATTTGAATTCTACACCGTTTGAAGCGCAAACCATGAAATTTTCAAGGGGGTTAAACATTTTTTCTTTCAAGAGCGATTACAATGGTTTATTACTGAATAATAAACCAAAAGTAGATTGTAATATAAAAATAAAGTGTTAAAAACTCGGCGCTACGCGCCTCGCCGGGGGCTTTTATTTATAGCCTGCTGCTACAAGTATACGTAGAATACGCTTTAGCATCGAGTGGACGCTGAACTGCAGAACGTTCAACGGTGATTATGAAACGTGTATTTTTCGCTATTTTCGTTATTTTCGCTTGGAGGGGACTTTTCAAGTGTTTTACGCAACCTCCATTCTTTTTGCCGTTCTGCTGCAGTTTTTGGTTGTTTGAGTTCGCACTGTCCGCCTTTTTTTCGCAACCGCCACTCTCTCGATCGTTCAGCAGCAGTTTTTGGTCGTTTAGGATGAAGAAGACATGTACCTGAAGAGCTCGAAGGAGGACAATCTGGACCGGGGCAGGAGAACATCACCGAAAGACGATTCGCGAACGACTGAAACTCCGATTTACATAAATAAAATTACTCACTTCAAACGGGTTTGTCGCAACTACTACACTCGGATGTAAATATGCAAGTTGTTGCTGGGTGATCGCCTTTAGTTACCCAATGTGCTTATAAACATCAATTATCGGTGTTTTATGATCATATGATCTGTTTCTAAAGCAGCCCAGAACGTTCTAGACTTTTCCGTGTCACATTTCGTTACGCTCAAGCGTTCCTTTTTTGGCTAGTTAGTCCATGGCTAAAGCGCATTCTACGCTAAACATTCCTAATGAGGTGAAATTGTTTATTTCTAAAAGCCTTCCGGCGTTGCAAGGTTGGCAATCAATTCACAGAGATAAATTAATATAGTAATAAACTAAATAAACAACGAAAAAAAATTGATGCGAAAAAAAGAATAATGATTAAGTAAAACTCTTGTCCTAATACAATTACTTATAAAGCCAGACACTTTTTGACAACAGAGAAGAGAGTTCATAATGAGACAATTCATTATATAGAAAAAAGGAAAAACGCTCACCACGGAGAAAATTCCAACTCACAGAAGTTGGTAATTAATATTTACTCCTCCGTGTGATTTTTACGGGAATACCTTTTTCCATTTGAAAGGATGGAGGCCTTGAGACTCGGAGGGACTTAAACATTTTGCTTCGTGGTCCATTGCTTGATTATCGAACGTAATAAACTAAAAATAATATCGTTATTATGTTGGGCCTCTGTGGCCGTGTAATCGAATTCCCTTGAGATCCGGGCGAAATCGTAATTTGTTCGAGTTTGGTAACGCTCGCTGGAAAATATTCGCCATACGAAGTCTCTCGGGAGGTGAACAACCCTCCAAGTTTATGTTTCCAGTTTTTAATTCTCTTGAGAGCGAAGGCAAATTCCCAATTAATCGTCGGATAATCGAGCGCTACCACTGCAGGTGTAGACGGGGGAGAGCCGGTCGTGGGTTTTAAATAAAGAGACGGGCAGCTCTCAGTCGCTGGCTGCTGCTGTGCACGATCTCCCCTCGGAGCCGGCCGAGTCCAACTTCGGCCCGAATCCTCAATTTTCTAGTTGATTGGGAGGACGATGGAGGATGATCGGACTTCATCGAATAACTTTTCTCGGGGCCGACCAACTTGTTTGGATCCCTCGTTAGGTTGTGTTGACTGAGGCTCCCTCCCATTTCCCTGTTTGGTGATTCTCGCCTGCGCTCGGGCAGCTCTATCTGCTATCTGCTAACTTGGGGAGCTCCCAGTTTAGTCGTCGCTCTAGTTTTGAGAAGATAATTGAATGTATTCACACTCGAAGCCCACGCACCATCATCACAAAACTTCTCGTAACCCTATGCTAGTAACACAATTTTGTTTCCGAGTCTACCTACAGGTAGTGGAAGCTTTCTTTTCACATACGGGAAATGAAACAATTTTTTTCTTAAAAATCATAATTTCTGATCTCTGGACTGCTGCATAACATTGATAACTGAGGGTTAATCAGATAATATATGTCTTTCTAACCTCAGTCAAATGCAACATTCCTTCTCTAGTTTTATTTGATTAAAGTTGGATGCCTTTTTTATACCTTCCATTGGATATGTTTCTGGATTTGTCTTCAAAAAGCAGCGACGACGAAGATTCTATCGTAGGAGAATACTGAAAACAAGATTATTAGACATTATACAGGGTGGATGGGGATCAGTGTGAAAATTTTTTTTGGATCGAAAATGGAGTAGAATGCCGCCAGAGTGAGGGTCCTATCTCAGTCCATTGGATAGTTATGATTTTTTTAGTTCTTTCCGGGTGAACTCCGACCTCACGTCATGAAATCTAGTTTTCTGGAACACAGAAGCGTCCATTTTAATTTTATCATACATTTTCGGATTCAGCATTAAATTTCCTATAAGAAAAACATGATTTCAACCTCATAAAATTTCGATAACTCTGTTCACAATCGCAGTGAAAGGGAAAATTTGAAAAAATTGAAATTTTTCGATTAAATTCGAAACAGAGCCGACGTTCTAAGAAAAGGCCAAGAAATTGTCAAATCTCATAAAAACTTCCTCACTTTATGAGCTTTCCAACGGTATACTCAATTTCAGGATTACGACATTTTTTCTTTGAGAAATTTAAGTTTCAAATACAAAAAAAAACCAAGGTGGGAAATCTTGGTAGGGAAGGGGGTGTAAGGAGTTAACTCACGTTCTCATTTCTTTCTGTTTCATTATTCTTATTTTCTGTTAAAAAAAACCTGCAAATTACAACAAACAAAAATGAATTTAGGTTAACATTTGTTCGAACTGACGTCCCCTGTTACGAATGCATTACCTAGCTCGTTTTCGAATAGCTCTCATAGTAACTGGGAGTGTTAACTGCTCCTGAAGTTGTTGAGCTGCTGCTACAATTTTTCCCCTCAACTCTTCTTCTGTGTTCACCTGGGTTTTGTAAACTTTTTGTTTCAAAAATCCCCAAACGAAGAAGTCCATGGGGTTGAGATCAAACCTCGGGCCACGCAATGGTACCACCTCGCCCTATCCATGTGGAAAACCGTTCTGATAGCCATGTTCTCACTGTCGTAGAACAATGCGGTGGGGCCCCCTCTTGTCAATCAATTGTTGAAGAGTTTGAGGTTGAAGAGCGCTGCAAGTGCGTTTCCGTTACACAAGCCGTAGACATAATGCATTTCTGCGTTTTTCCAAACACTAAACTCAGCCATGGTCAAACGTCAACTGTCCCCAAAACGGAAAAATGTATTCATTGCTGTTCAAACAAGTGTAGCCAGATCAGTGTTTATTCGTAAAGGTCCAGGAGCTGGAGGAAATGAGAATGTGAGTTAACTCCTTGCACCCCCTTCCCTACCAAGATTGACAACCCCACCTTGGTTTTTTTTGTATTTGAAACTTAATTTCTCAAAGAAAAAATGTCGTAATCCTGAAATTGAGTATACCGTTGGAAAGCTCATAAAATGAGGAAGTTTTTATGAGATTTAACAACTTTTTGGCCTATTTTTTGAACGTCGGCTCTGTTTCGAATTATATCGAAAAATTTCAAACTTTTCAAACTTTCCCTTTCACTGCGATTATGAACAGAGTTATCGAAATTTTATAAAGTTGAAATTATGTTTTTCTTATAGGAAATTTAATGTTGAATCCGAAAATGTATAATAAAATTAAAATGGACGCTTCAGTGTTCCAGAAAACTCGATTTCATGACGTGAGGTCGGAATGACCGTGAAAGCACTAAAAAAATCATAACTATCCAATGGAGCCCCACTCTGGCGGCATTCTACTCCATTTTCGATGTAGTTTTACCCAAAAAAATGTTTCACACTGATCCCCATCCACCCTGTATAATAGGTTTCCGTGTCGATCACCAGTAACTAAAATGGGACGATAGCGAATTTTTATTGGGATTTTGTTTGGTGAGAGTGTTTTTTATATTTTAACGAAGATGGAATTGAGTCCTCAACTGGTTGCAACAAATATGTACATCTGATTTGTAAATTACAACTGGCTCAAACGTTCTACGGCTCGTTGCATAAAAACGCCGACTTCTGAGGAAGAATTAGTGCAATCTCGAATGATATTCAATGAAGGACTACTTAAAATTCTGGATGTGGTTGAGAGGTGGCCAGGATCGTGTCGTGACCACACAATCTTGAATAACTCGACGGTTTAACAGTTTTTCAATCATCGAAATTCGATAGAAGGTGGTTCCGCAAAAAAAAGTGGTGGTTTCTTATCTACCGAGCTTGATTATACGATGGACACTGGTGTGGAAATAACGTCCGACCCCGTTTTTTCGGTTGATCCATGAAGAAATGTAGCCCCCACGTGGAAATCGGCTTTGTTTCTTAGTCAACGCACATCGACGACTGTGCTAATGGTGCTATATGAAAGACAATGTTTATCTGGGAGGTAATGTTAATCAGTAGGTTATTTTGGCATTGGTTAACAACTCTCATTCTTTATCAAGAGTTTAGGACTATACTCGGCAAAGCTACCGTAAATTTGTGGTTGTAAATTGATAAACTGGCCTTGAGAATTCACCTGCTCTTGATGTCCGTGATGTCTCTGGGAAATCCTTGAGCCCTACCTTTATTCAGATAAAGAAATTTAAAGATAACAGAGATTAAATGCGATTGAACAGTAATTATAGATTATTTGAATGAGCAAGTATGAATATAGGACCAGATTAATGTTATTTTTTGGAAAAAGGACTTCTAAATTGCAATGAAGAAGCCTTGGGGCGCCTGAATGCTGTATGTAGATGATTGGAGTGTGGCTCTGGAAGTTTATCCTCACTAGACACTCGAACAATTAACTAGTGGCACACTAACCTAATTGGGGAAATGAAATGTTCTGGTCAGGCTGGTGGTTCCTGTATGGCCGTCCACAAAAGACAGGCTGGGTACACAGGACAGCAGGGATCTAAATGATTCATGAACAGGGTCACCAGATAGAGGAGATTACGGTCCAGCTTGACCTGGAGCGTGCGAGAAATTGAATGGAGTCACTATATCACATTTGTCATCTTGCTTGCTGTATTTAGATGATTACAGTGTGGCTCTGGAAGTTTATCCTCACTAGACATTAGAACAATTAAGCATTTGCTAACCAACAAAATTGTGAAAATGAAATTTTTTGGTCAGACTGGGTGCTCCTCATATGGCTGTCCACAAGAGACAGACTGGGTGCACAGCAGATAACGAGGATCTAGATGATTCATGAACAGAGTCCACAAACTTGTAAATGATGAGGAGATAATATTCCACCTTGACCTGGAGTGTGCGAGGAAGTGAATGGAATCGATAAATCAGAGTTGTTATCATGCTTGCTCATTTCTTTAAGTTTGAGTCGAAACATAGACATTATTTTGATTATGAATTCAAGTTTTACAGTATAAGATATTAGACATAAAGATATTGGGATTGGTATATTCGTTCGTATGATTGTAATTAAAATTAGCTGTGGTTGTTTATCAATTTTGTTAGAATTAGAATTGATTGAAGTAAAACTTGAATACCTATAGACATTCGTTGCATTGGTTTGTCCATTGAAACCGGAAAAAACCTCCATGTTTTATCTGAACAGTTTTGGGATACTTGAATTACTTTCTCCAAGTACTTGAAAAATATACCTACTAATTTTTATAGCAGTCGAGGATGATTGATCATTCAGTTCTTCTTATCGGCAGTCATAACAATGATGACATAATGTTGCACAAGAAGCAAATACTTCGAAACTACTTGCCCAATTACATGTACATAACGTGCACCTGACATGTACGTTATTTGGACTTGTATCTGGGTGATAGAAGTTTAATACAAATACTTTTAAAATTTACGAGTTCTTCTATCACAAGTGTTTTCACTGTCAAATACAAAAGTGGGGTTTGAATCGATCTAAACTTGTGTTATTGCTTTCATAGCAATTCTGTTAGCGCAGTAAAAATAGTTTTAGAGCAGTAAAAACAGTTATGAGACTAAGAGAGTGACGATTTAATGTTCGGCTGGGGAATTGTGAAAACACGAACAAGATTGAATAAGTCATCAGAAATGAATTGACGAGGTTTTTTGAAAATCACTTTTAAACGGCGTTTAACCTTCAGCACACAAAGGGGTTTCACAAAAATAGGTGATTTACAAGGCACCTAACCGAAATAATTGTATTGGCTTTTAATTCACGAAGAAATATCACTGACGTTGTTGGGGTCTTTTGATCTATCATTTGTCGCTGGAAGGAATCACAGGCGTATTAGCTCGGGCGGCATCTTGAGGTCGTGTTTATAGTCTGCCGACAGCGCCACCGGCCTCTCCGTTGACCCCGATATAATTGCGTTCAAGGTTCGCTCTCTGCACCTTACGACGTTGGATGTAGGTCGGTGGGTTCCGGACAAGATAATTCGCGCCTTGTCGTCTCAGGCCGATCTCTGGCCGAGCGGGCAATTTCATTTAGTTTCACAAACGCTGGACAAACTCTCTGAGCCCCGTGTTTCAATACCGGCGATGCCGTTCTTGTGAAATCCTGAGAAATCACGAATGCTTTTGGTTTGTTGTTTTCAATCATGAACCTTCGTTATCAACACAGAAACATATTGGTAAGTTATCTCATATCTTCCCATCGAACAGTCCCTCTGGGTGCTTCCCTCCGTATCACTAGTGCAGGTATACAAAGTGTTCGGGATAAGAACGATGCAACTTCAGGTATCCATTCAGCAACTAATTTGCTAAAATTTTTATCTCAAAGCCATTTTTTTTAGTCCGCTCCTTTTGCTTCCGAATCTGCGAAGCAGCGGAAGCCTTGTGTTCACTTTCGGGAACCAAAAAATTTAGCTTGTCCGAATTCAACATTTCCACTTGCAGTTTGCGTTTCATTGCCTACTGAACAAATTTTGTTCCGTGTCTGCGGGTCTGTTGTCTGTCTGTCCGCATTTCCTTGTTACAGCCATAACTTCCACAATTTTGAATGAATTTAGCTCATATTTTGAGGGACTATGCGGATAAGGTCTCTTGAGGTCCCATAGGAATTTCATCTCAATATAATCAGGGGTACGCTCTGCGCATGCGCTAAAGTGAAATTCTTGAAACAGGTTTAACTTTCACAATTTTTGTTCAATTTAGCTCATATGATAGGGGATGTTACGAGGAAGCTTCTGTGCCATCTCCTTGGCAGTGTATTTTCCTTATTCTACATCAACGTTTTTTTCCCGTATTTCTGACTTTACTTCTCTGAAATGGCTATAACTCCCTCAATTTACTAAAAAAATTAGTTCTAAATAATACCGTTGAAAAGATAGTTACATTTTACTCAATTTTTATTCCATAAAACTTTCTTCTAATCACGTCGTACATGGTTTTTTCCAGCCTAAACTTGATTTTTTTTTTGAACTTCTGCTTTTTAACAATTTTCACTGTTGTTTGCCACCATACCATCTACAGGAAAACGGATGAGACGTACAGTGAAAACATCTGAATTTTCTTTAAATCGGCCTATTAATTTCGTATTTTAGCGCAATTTTTATTTTACTCATTCGTAGGAGAATTTAGAACTATATTCATCCAATTCGGTGAGAAAAATTCCCCCCTTCAATTCCATCTAACACCAGAGGCATTATCTCGTGCCAAAACGCTGATTTCGTTGAAAAAATTCAAGTTTTTCCACGTTCAAACAACAATTTCTCCGTAAAAAATTGCTCTAAAATAAAAATTTAATAGACCGATTGAAATGTAGATGTTTTTACCGTAGACCTCATCCATTTTCCAGTGGATCGTATGGTGGTAAATCAACAGTAAAAATTGATTAAAAACTTTGTGGTCTCAACTGCGTTAATTAAAAAAAAATAAAAAAAAAAAAATTATGAATAAGAAAGGGGAGAGAGGAGAGCTGCAGCAAAAATTAAAACTCTTCTTAGGAGTTGACAAACATTCAAGTTTGTGCTAGAAAAAACCATGTACGACAAGACCAAGTATTTATTATTATACAACCAAGTATTTATTCAATATTAACTTGCTATTGTTTAAAGTGTTGTTGAAACGTTTCGGGCTCGATGAAGGTGTCGGCACTTGGCAGATGTTTTAGTTCTGTTTCCCCGTGTTTCGGGAAGAGGCTGTTGTCACTTATACCGGAGGAGGTTGGGGTTATGACCGACTCTATTGTTGGGACGCTGGGTGATTCTCGTCTCGTTGGTTATAACGGGACGCGTTCGTGAAAGGGAGCGTCGCATTGTAAACGTCACGCGGTAAAAAACGGCCGAAAGTCTTCAAAAGTCATAATTGTCAACAATTTTTCTCCATTACAGCTTTTGTCAAGTATTTTATTCGTCTCTGAACCAAATGAACGCATTCCCGAATCTCTATCTCTAACCCTTGAACCAGATCTGTCCAAAAATAAGTGAATTTTACCATCTCATTTGAGCTGGGAATAAGTTCTTTCTATTCTTCCCTCTTTACCACAACATAGTTTCTGCATATTTCATTTAAAATTACTCTAAAATCATAACGTTAGGGAGAGAGTAGCATCGATTTATTGATAATATAACTCGCACTTAGTAAAACCATTCAATTTTGTTCGGTTACGAGTAAGTAACTTATTTCCAATGAACAAAATGGTCACAGCATCATACATCAACAGGGTTAAATACAACAGAAATCATGTTTCATCATATCTGACTACTTAAAGTTAGACTTAAGCCTGATATACGGTGGAAAATTATTCTCCAATATAGGCTGCTGCCGAAATCGGTATAACTGATAACAGAAATAAATAAGATTGCGCAATACTTTTTAAAAAAGTGTTGAATTTAAAACTATTATTAATAGAAGATTTCAACAATTTGGCTCGTTAATTAGAGGGGAAAGTGTTAATTATGTTTATCGGTTGATAAAAATAGAAGTTTTGCTCCAATGTGGTGCGGTACCTCGGAATTGATAAAGTGCTGGTTTGAGATATACGAGTAAAATCACAATGTTCGGAATTATGGCCCGGTAACTTTTTAAAAACGGTTCATCTGATCTCATTTTAAACGTATACATATCCCAATATCTTCGTAATTTTTCGAACAAACTTCGATACTGCTTACTGTTACGTTCAAAACTTAGAATCATTTCAAAATAACCGCATGAAAATGTAATTGCTGTGGCTTCGTTGATTTATATTTAGTAACTTATTACAGGAAACAACCAAACGCAGCCCGCAGGCAGAGGGTTAGTTTTCTGGAGTATAAATACTGGGAAAATGTTAACCCGGCAATTTTTTATGCCGTGGAAAAATTCTGCTGAAAATATTCTATTATGAAATAAAAATATGTTATTAACAATATAAATTGAACTAAAAAAGTTACACAACCCCACAAAAAAAAAATCAAGATCCGTAATGTAGTCTAGGGTATCCTTAAGTATTTTTCGATGATGAATTCGAATCCAATGTCCAAAAAATCCCCTGACCCCTAAAATGTTGAGCAATGGCCAAAAAACTACCCTTAAATTGATGCCAGAACCTTTCTTTGAGTCATGAGACTGGGAAGAACTACGACATCTTTTTAAGTGAACTTCAGACAAGGAGAGTACTTGAGGAAACTACTTCCCCCTCAATCACCCCCAGCCACCCCTCCTAGGGGTTGAAATTTGAGTTCTCACGCCAAGTCGAGTGGGGTATGGATTTCTATGTTTTGGGGGTTCCTGAGATAGAATTTGAGCTTCCAAGAGTCCGTAGAAACCTCGGGGGTAAGGGGCTTGGGCTCGCGAACGTGTAAAGGCCCCATAAAATACAAGGGGTTTGGGCTCATGAACAGAGTGAGACGCGAGGGTTTTGGGCCTCTTGTTTTTGGTGAGATAAGCGATGTCCTGTGAACCATCGATCCGAACAAGCGTGCGGATTCAATCAGTCGTTTATATTCATTTTCCAAACCGATCAAGGTCATTCGAAGAGTACTTCAGTAAGCCACACTAGTAATTTGGAACATTCCATCTTCAGAAGCCTGAGGGAGAGCATGTATGACGTTGAAAGGTCACTGTTACCGGCGGCACCTCGATCATTTGAGGATACAATTGTGCACCTTAGAGAATCGGAAGTTCAGGTGGGTAGTTAAATACCCATTTTGAATGTAATTTTCCCAGTTTTCTAAATCAATTTTCAAGAAATTTTTGACTACATATGTGGACTACATCCATTCTGAGGATGAGGACATCATGGCCTATCTTATCGGCGTGAGCAGTCGGAAGGGAGAAGAATGCAACGAAAAATGATGACAAACACTTGAGCTTACACCTATCAATGCGTACCTTCAACGCCCATTTCATTTCGTTTTTCCCACGGGCCCGAACCCCTTGCGTTTTCACCCCTGCGGCCCCAAACCCGGATCCCCCGTGGTGTAAATCCATCGTGGTGACGATTATGACAACGAGATGCACAAGACCGATCCCAATACTTGAAAATAACTTTTCAAGCCAACCAATTATCGCATGTTTATTATACATACGAATTCCCTATACGGGAACAATACATACTCGTTACAATTCAGGAGAATCTTGGAGGAACAGAATTTATGAGGGAACCGCATTCTTCTTCCAAATTTTTCGGGTTTCGTCCCTGGTGGGAACAGAATAAAAGTACTTCGGGCTGTTGCTTGAACCTCATGAACCTCAATGAACATTATGTCCGAAAAATGACGCCCAGTTTTGTACTATCAATATGTGGCGAATTATACTCTCCAAAAATAACCCATTTGAGTCGAAGTTGATAGTTTCCAATGATACATTTACCGTTTAATGTGGTCGAAACTTGCGAATTCGTTGAATATCCTCTGCACCTCTATAACCCGAGAAATATTTGTTCGGTGGGTTTGACGTTTGCGCATGTGCAGACTAATTCGAGTAAATTGATTTCTGGACAAAGAAAAGAATATTACTTCTACAGCTTAACCCGTTAATAGAAACGGTAGAAATTAGGGGTGTCAAAAAGATTTCACGTTCGCGCATGCGCAGACTGATGAATTGGCTACATAGAGATGAAATTCATAGAGGACCTTCCACTCTAGCATGTGATAATAAAGCATACACCATGTTCTTAGCGATCAAATGTCTCATGTTTAATGGTTGCTCACAAACCTTAATTTGGTTTTTGTTTCCAGAAATATCAAACCAAAAGATTTTCTTCATGCTCACGTTCGCTTCAAATGATCAGTAATTGGTTGTAATTTTGCCAAAATTGCCTTATTTAAAAAATGTGGACATTTTTCTTGTTAGAAAGCTCCCCCATCACCACCGATTCTCTCTAATAAAACAGAGGACTCTGGTTGAGAAGACAGCAAGGCCATTTGTTTTTTTCTTGTTTTGAAATGACAAACACCAACTTGTATTGTACCCCTTTTTCTGGCCGTCGGGACAAAAATAAACACAAAAAATCTCTTCAACGGAAGAGGGCAGAAAGATGAATTATTACCGAGCGAACTCTGAGAGGAACTCAGAATTACCATAAATAAACAATTAGGATAAAAAAAGTAGTAAGGGTGAAATAGAATCATAATCCCAACAAATGAAAATCCCCAGGAAGTATCCGTGTTGTGGGTTGAAGCGTCATTTTATTACCTTTTCCTTTATATTTCGTTTGTGTCCTTGTATTCATCCCTTGAAGAAAGAGAAAAGAAAAGTTGGGTACACAGCTTGAAGATGCCTTTCCCAAGATGGATTGTCAAGATCGATGACGAAGGCTTGAAGTAAGTAAGAAATGATGACCTTCCCGACTTGGGGAGGGTGCGGAGTGACTTTTGCTGAAGCCGAGAGCGGAGAGATAAAGTACCGGCAGGGGACGATCTCATAACAGAAGCCCGTTATGTAAACCACACCTCCCTCCTACCCTCTTGACACTGGGGCTGCAATAACGTTTTCCCTTGTATGAGACAGAAAGCACACACGGGGACCCCGAGGGCAGGAAAAATGAGAGCTCAACTTGGGCACAATATCTAGCTTGAAGTAGCAATTAAACGCCGGAGAAATGACGCATGTTATTTCGTCGCCCGAGTGCCAACAACTAACGTAATATTAGATTCGAGGGAAGATACAAAGGGTATTTGTTCCTCGTCAATGGTATTGTGGAATTGACAATGAATCACAGTGAAATACTACATGGTGTTTGAAATTAGAATCAGAGGTAAATTAGGTACAAAACCGGAATTGCAACAGACTAAATTAAACCTAACACTCCCTCTATCCAAGTCTCTCCCTCTATCCTATTTTGCGTTCCTGTAAATCCTGATTTAGGGAAATAACGAGGATATCAGTGCCTTGGGGTTCTTCTAGAATCTAGAAGCGCATTGATGAAGCTTTCTTCCATCTGGCCTTAAGAAGATGGTTGCAGACGTTATCCGCGAAATGGAAAAAAGCAAGAAAAGTTACAGAAGAGTGACATTCATCGAATAATTTATTTATCATCCCGTGAGATTGATGAAAAATTCCAACTAGACAACCTCCCGGGTGCACTTCAATTTCCCTAAAACATGTAAACGTGATAGGGTTGGCGCCCCAGTTCTTGCCGTACATCGTCCAGTTACGGTCACCATTATGTGATGATATTGTCGAGGCCTGGAGTCCCAACGGAGAGATGCAATTTGGCCGGGGATGTCTGTGGCTGGGGGCCTTCACCCCCTAAAGTCCCCTATTTTGTATGCCGCTGTCGTAATATTACGGCTACCATTATCTCTCCTGGTGAAGCAATATTATGTATTTTTCACGCTACAACCGTTAAAGAGATAACGCTCGCCTTTGTTATCACTTTATCACATAAGTTGAGTACATTGTTTTCTCCGACATAAACCAAGGAAACTTGGCTGTGCCATTGTTTGCGATCGAAGTTCCTCTTTTATCAGAGAGGTGTTTTCTCGTGATCTATAATACACTTTGTTTCCTCGTCTCACACCGGAACATCAACTTTCTTTTGATCCTTTTAATCGTCTGGAAAACACCATTCTTCTGCCAATTCATTTAATAACTAACCAATCTTTCCAAAGAGTGTAACATTTTGTATCGTATTGCAAACATTTTCTATCACTCCTCTCAAACTTATATCTCACTTATATATCACGCTTCAAGGTGCGCAGGTTTAAAATCCGCAATGTCCATCAAAATATGGTCAAAATCTAGAAAATATTGAAGATAATTGGAGAAAAGCGTTTTTTGGTTTATTATTCAATAATAAACCATTGTAAAGGGCTGTAAAAGTTTTGTAAAATCCCTGAAAACCTCAAAACTAGTCGAATCGGCCTAAATATTTTCCTATTTGAAGAACATACCATTAGGAATCGAATGAGCCCTTCCCCACGTCCGTAGGTCAAACCATTCCCGATGTATGGCCCGATTTATGGTGCCAACATTTGCGTTTTTTCTTTTATTATCGTTTGTTTGTAACCTAGTGATGTCCGGCCGATAGCGTCGAGTTGTAGTGAATGTGGATACTGGAGTGATAGCCGATGTGAATACTTGTAGTGTAGTTAGTAGCCAATACACGGGTTGAAGCATTCTGATAATATATAGGTAAATATTATTCAATATTATTACTGGGGTTTATTATTCAATATTATTACTGGGGTAAATAAGTATTCTTTCACTGGGGTTTATTATTCAATTGGCTTGCGTTCATGATCTGAATCTTACTAAGCTTCGGAGTGTGCGTGTTTTACAGGTGATAGAGCGATTATTGCATTTCAGGAGATATGCATAGACCACGTAAATCGGTTCTCATCCAAAACACCTATTTGGATTGATCAGTGGATGATATTTGTGTGCCCCCTCTACATCTGTCTACCTTTGGCTACATCGTTTAAATTTGGATTTGGGGAAGTTTTAACGCAATACGAGTGCCAAAGGACTTGATAAATTATAGATGTTTTTATTGTGGGGGGGGGGGGGGGGTATCAATCAATAAAAAAACGCTGCAAATTCTTTCACTGGGGTTTATTATTCAATCGGCTTGCGTTCATGATTTGAATTTCTACTAAGCTTTGGAGTGTGCGTGTTTCACAGGTGATAGAGTGATTATTGAATTTCAGGAGGCACACAAATATGATCAACTGAACAATCCAATCAAGGTTTTTTGGTTGAGAATAGATTCACGTGCTCCATGTATATCTCCTGAAATTCAATAATCGCCCTATCCTGTGAAACACGCACACGCCAAAGCTTAGTAGAAATTCAAATCATGAACGCAAGCCGATTGAATAATAAACCCCAGTGAAAGAATTTGCAGCGTTTTCGCTTTTTCGCTAAAAAGAATTCTTCGATTACTATTGTTTGCAAAAAGTGAAATAACTCTGAAACGAAGTCTCTAAAAATAATTTTCAACGATGCATTTTTTCTTCCAAATTCAACGTAGAATCGAAAACTAAAATAAAAAAGGGGGTCAAGAGGTAATTTCAAGTTTCAATCGAGGTTTGAGGCACTAAAACATCGAAAAATGAAAAACGGGTTCCACCACCTTCAAGCAGAGTGAAAATACTATAGAAAAGGTCCAGTTCATTTTTAAAAGCTCGCACCGTATGGCTGTAGTTCCTTAATGGGCCCATATAAATGGGACACCCTGTATGTTATTACTGCATGTTATTCCTGTAAATTCATCACATAGTTTCTCTGACGAACGAAGCAGGATTCCTGCTTGTAATAGTATTAGTCCTTGTGCATTGTTTATGAAGAAATTAATTTCTATGGTCATATTTTTAAAGTATTCGTCAAAAGTGCTAATTTTTCTATTTTTGTTTGTTTCAGGTGAGTGAGTCGCAGTGAATCTCGTTTACTGGTTTTTCATGGCAAATTTAGAAACTATCTTTCACGACGTGAGTACATTATCAATGCCTTGATTGAGAAGGCTTGCATGCGTTAGTATTTATATTGACTCTGCAACCTAATTTGCTCATAAAGTCTACCATTACAAATACAGTGCCTCAGTAAATGACCTGAGAGGATGTGTGCGATTTCCAACTTATTTTCTAGGCGTTCCAAAAACGCTCCATTAAACATTTCAGCGCATTATTTCAGTGAAGAAAACAACAAGTTGGGTGCGCCGCATAGCTTAATCGTATGGTTAACAAGAATTGATAAAGAATCTTCAAATATTTTCAAACTTAGAAGACGGAGAATAAAATCTTGTTACAACGATTCAATAGGCGAAAATGTCACGTGAAATGTTCGCAGGTTAACGCCTTCAAATGTGCGGGTTGACATTAATTGCGGGTGTTAATTCCATAGCAGACACAATAAAGAGAGGAGTTTAAAATTTAACGAGGTGGAACAAAGCACCTATCTACGCTTCACTTGTCCTCATATATAAAGTTGAAATTAAATCGATTTTTAATGGAACTCTTGAAAACGAGATAACATTAAAATTATATCGGCTGATGCGACACGTTTAGACACGTTCACATGCGTGTTGACGTTCCTTTTTTTCTCTAGGGAGAGCGATCATTAGAGTTGAACGTAAAGCGGTTCGAAGAGGCACATTTCATTCATTGAAGCGATTTCTAAAAATAACGAACGTGAAAAAATTGGTGTCAATTCAAACGTTTTCAATATTTTGATTTTGGAATACTTTACCTCTTTGATTTCTCCCTTTAGTCAAGATTGAAGCTGGTGATTAAGGACAATCTTTCGGCCATTAGTGATTTTTGATGCAAATGTCATCAGGTTTTATCCAGTTGTTTCGCAGAGCAAAGCTCTGATGTGGTAGTAAAGTAGAGGATAGGGCAAGACCTGGAGTACGGGAAGAGGGTAGGAAAGGATAGTGACTCAGTAAATACATATTTCAGTATATGTAACTACTCTACAAAGAGAGTGTACATGCATTTGATACACCTTATTCGGTCAGTATATCTGTCAGTTTAAATGTGATACAGATATTTATGTTAGATATATAAGATGTATGTGTTATATGTCACTACAAAGAGAGTGTACATGCGTTTAAAACACCTTATATTGTCAGTATATCTGTAATTTTATGCCAGATTCAGATGTTATGGGCACGTACTCTGCAAGGAGAGTGTACATTTAGGTACCTTATTTGATAGGTATATCTTACAGTCTCAGTAATATCACTGTATAATGTATCCATGCCATACTCGTTCATATAAATGCTTGTTACATCAATCTAGTCCTACTCCAATGCAATAACCGATCATAAACATTCAAAAACTAAGTTATACCAACCATATTGATCATTAACTAGATGTTAGTGTCTATAATCCCTGTAAAACATTAGGCCTATCGCCACAAGTGTGTTAGGAGAAAAGCTACGGTTCAATTTTCGGCTTATTATTTACCATTACAAACATTTGTAATATACCAAGAAAAAAAATGTTTAACCCTTCTCAAAATTAGTGGTTTTACGATCCAAGATGTGCGAAATCACGAAACTAGAAATCCCAAATCGAATAACAAAAATTCTGCCGTTCGGAGCTTTTCCCCGAAACCACGGAACTGGAGTTGATCGAACTGAGGTTTAAAACCACTTTGGGGGTCTAGTTGGGGCTGAATTGACGGTAAAACCCTCAGTCAATCCTGAAGGATAAAATCAATCCGCTTAACACTTTCGTAATAATACTATAAACTGTTTTATTTTCGTCATTGACAGACGTCTCTTCAATGAATCGAGTGAGCTCACCGGACTGCTTTACGTTAATCCTTATGCTCTTCCTCAGGGTAAATTTGACGAATGCGGAACTTGAACACGATTGCGTTTGTGAACGTTCTTAGGCATCGGAAGAACTTAACTTTTTTTTAACCTTGAAAAGGTTTTTGCGATGCTTTCCCCCCGCCGGAAAGCGTCAGGAAAAAGTGAGACAAAAGTAGCGTATTTTTATAATGATTTTCACTTTTTTTTATATTGATTTTTCAACCGATCGTTGCTAAAGAAATTTATTTTCGCCATTTTTCATCGCACAAAAATTGTTCACCACTTTTTGAAAAGCTGTGAATTTATTTGACATCAGACCACATCCCACGCTGTCAATTTCCCCCTCCTTACATCCCGGAGAACCATTGGTTACGAGTTGGTTTTTTTTTTTTTTAAACTTTATTTAAACTTTCAGTAACACATACTATATGTTTTGCTTATTTAAGTATTAAATTAAGTACAGGACGTACAATGGCACATGAGTTGGGGTTTCTGCCCAGCGACAGTCCCGCTTCAATTGTAGGGTAAGTGTGGATGTTTCTAAACAGTGAATAATGTGAGATAAAAGTTCAGCAACGTAATAATGTTCAGAGTACTCAGATGAATGATGTTCAGATGCACTTCAGTTTAGTAGGTCATCAGCTCTTTTTCGTTTTAGGCGTCTTGGTTGACGCCTATCCCATAGTGACAGTAAATTATCAAAAATAGGAGTAGGATGGCTTGAAATAGAGACGTGGAGGCGGGTGATGGTCGTTTTAATAACTTCTTCCACTTCGGGGATGTCGAGGTCTTTGTGAAGAACAGCATTTCTGACATACCAGGGTGCATTCGTGATGAGGCGAAGCGCTCTATTCTGTTGTGTCTGGACCTTCTTTATGTGGGTTCTGCTAGCCAGACCCCAGACAGAGCAGCCATACTGCCAGATCGGACGTACTAGAGTCAGGTATAGTAATAGTTTATTATCGAGTGACAGAGGGGAATCACGACCGAGCAGGGGTTTGAGGAGGTTCAGTCTCGAACGGAGTTTTTTGACGAGCTCTCCTGTGTGATGTTTGTACGTGGGTCGTTGTTGTAGGTAGAGACCCAGGTATCGAACTGCGTCAACTTTTGGTATTGGGGAGCCATTAAACGTCAGTGGGTTGGAGTGGAAGTCGGTTTTGAGGGTAAAAATGGTGGCACATGATTTTGTTTCATTGATTGACATTCGCCATTCTTTAGTCCAATGTTGGATTTGATCAAGATGATGTTGGACGTTATCCGATGCCACAATACCGGACTTATTCCGCGAAAGGATGTCCTCTAACGAGTTCGTTTTGTTGACAAAACTTCTTATTGGAGTGAAGTTCTCGCTTAGTTACCTATGCTTTTCAGTTACAACCGATCGTCGCTGATATGGTACACATTTTGTGCACATTTTATCCTCTCCTGAAAATTTGTTGCTCAGGCACTTAGGTCGTGTTGCCACTGGCACCCTTCAATTGGTGAGTCACCTTACTACGTATAAGCCTTTAGATTCAATTCGGAAAAATCTTCAGCGGACCGCTTGGTTTGGGCAACCATCCTGAATATTCTCGGATTTCCCAAATCGTTTTGGGGTCTACGGAAAGATTCAGGATCGATTGGATAAGTTCCAGGCCAGTTACTGGGGTCAGATTCTTCACATCTTCAAACATCGAACTACCAATTTTTGAAGGTGTTAAAACGGGTTCGAATATGATTTTTATTATCTTTTTATTGGGTTTTAAATTGAGAAAGTACGTATAGGGAGATGGAGACTACTAAAGTAAAAATCACGGATGACCCGAAGAACAGTACAGTTCAACAACTAGTCGAAGAGAATTCACCCCATTCATTACCAAATAAATACACCATCTCGTTAACCAGTGGCAGTCAATTATTCACGAACCTTAAGTATTGCCAACCATTACCGTAATGTGCGTGCCTGTCAGTCTTGAAGCTTGTGTTCTCAACTAGAAAATCGACCGAAACAAAAAGGAATACCTAATGAAATTATCAACTCGAAGGAGAAATTTTTTTTGTTCTTTTCCCCCACCCTCCCGTCCCTTTAATACGATTTAATTCGTCTTTAATTGAAGCCGCCCCCCTCTCTCCTTTTTCGCAAATTGTCAAAGAAGTCTTTCCTCCTGGGAGGAAAGTTATAAAAAAAAGAAGATTTGATAGAAGGGCTAAAAATAAAAGGGACTTCTCAAAACGAGATACCTCCCTTGAGGAAATATAATTTTTTTCTACTTCGCCGGCTGAAAAATGAATAAAAAAAAGAAGAAAGTGCGAAATCTGATATAAGAAGTCGCTTTTCCTACGGGGAGGGAAAACTGGGAAAGTTGCATCGCTTATTATGGATGAGGTGTTTGTAGGCAGAATCGATGGTGGACTGGTTATTTGCTTCCTCTTTCACGCCGAGTCGCGCGTAGGTTTCGAAATTAAGTCGGGCGACCGGAGCGCTGTAGACGGCGCGGCGGAGACGGCGGACATTACTCTGTGAACCCCATTTCCCGATTGTAACTCTCATTCTCATTCTTCCACTTTGTCGTTTTCTTCATTTCCTCCGCCGCGTTCACTTTAGATCGGAATGAGAAAAAAAGGAAGAAAAATTGTGGTAAAAACCGTGGAAGTAACAAAAGATCGTTTTTTTTGTTCGTCGCGCCTTTTGAAAAATGCATACGACGACTCGTCGCTTCTCTTTCCTCTCCCCCTTCATCCAGATATCTCCTTTCCCTTTTTATTTCCCCCTCTCCCTTCCCCCACTTCCTAAAGCTGTCTTTCACGTTCAATGCGGACTCGGGGAATTGGCAGTCGTTGATCCACGGTGCGCAATCTTATAATGGAAATCGCAATATTTCAAACGGCTCCGGGGTCGTGGTCCATAACCTCGTCACGTACTTCGGACGTTTTCCGTGGGATTTATCGGCTCCCGTTTTTCATATCCAGCCCCGTGAACTTGGTTTTTCTTTAAGGCTCCTCGCGGAGAAGTAAGTCCGGAGTTCGGGGGTTCGGCGCCGATATCATTTACGCGTCCGTGAAGAATCGCATTGATGGAGAGTTCAAACCCTGTTTCGTTCATCACGAAATTTTCGTAGAAAGCCTGCCCTGAAACCTGGTGATGCACCGAGAACATAAGGGACAACCACGATGTGGACGTGAGACAAAAATGTGCTTTTCTCAGCTAAATTCAATTTTCAACTACCAATATGCAACGGAGATCAATCTTAGGGGTGAAAACTATTGTAATTTGATAGATTCCGTATATAATAATCTACTTTTGGTAAAAAACTGGTTCGATTCTAATTGTATGGCATTGAATGTAGATAAAACCTCAGTTCTACGTTTTAAAGTAGGTAATACAGTTTTCCCCCAATACCATGGAATCAAGTTTTGCCCAACAGGATTCTCCTCTAGTCTTGATGGTGAGTGTGCTTGTATTCCTATACCTTTTATTGAGCAATGTAAATATCTTGGCGTGGTAATAGATCATCACTTAAATTATAAGCTCGATTGCGGAAACTGTTGGTTTATTATTCAATAAAAAACCTTTGTAATCGCTCTTGAAAACAAATTTCTAACCCCCCCTGAAAATTTCATGGTTTGAAGAACGTATTTTAGTAAATTTTCTGAGCCGCGGAGAATTCTTCGAGGTATTTTTTGTAGCAATCTCACAACTCTTGTCTTCAAATTTTGATTGTAGAACTGTTGTTCTTGAATCTCGGTTAACCCCATTAGTAAGTGTATTGAGTCAATAGTAATTTGATTTTCCAAAATTTTCTGCTGGTATTGTCCACATATGCGTTAAATCATTCAATTTTTGATTAAGGCACAAGCATAACAACCCTGATTTTAGATGTCGTTATCTTGGAAATTGCTAAAGACGACTTAAGAACCTTAAATTATTGCCGCGTACGAAAACCCAACGGTAGGTAATTAATTGGGTTCACTTGATTAGGGAATACACCTTCCCCCTGCATTTACATCGCTATTTAAATTGAATCAATGCGGTTCTTGATTGATGACGCTTCCACGTTGAGGGAACGCCGTTGAAACCTTCTTGGTATTTCCGCGCTACCTCGCGAAATGTCTGGTCCCGTATCATAAATAAATATTGATCTCGAAGGCGTCAAAGAGCGTCGCTCCTTTGAAGAGGTAACCTACAGCAGTCGGAGCCTCCGGGCACAGTCGAAACTTCACATATCCCCGCTCTCCGCCTAAGACGCAATTCGGTATCGTGTTCGTGGATTCGCAATTACCGTGAAGATCCCGGCAGGTTCGTCAAAGCATATTATCTAAGTGGTATTTTCCAAACCGATCTCAAACCCGAAATTTCCCAGTTTTCCGGATGTTTTCACAGGATTTTTATTTAGGTTTTAGGAGAGATGGATTTCTGAAATTGAACTCAGGAGTTCGGTTTATTTATTTACCATAACGAACATTCCGACCAAGAAAGGAAGCATTTTTAGAGAAGTTGCACCGATTGAAACTATCAAGCAAGAGATTGGAATTAATTTTGACTAGAGCCCGTGTGGGTGTGGTTGGAAACGAAATTTCTGATGCCCTGTTGAATAAAAACGGAGTAAAACAGAACGTTGTCTGTATTTCCACGAAAATGATGAGTACACAGTTGAATCGATTAAGGAACCTTATCGGAAAAAGGTTCTTAGAAAAAAGAGTAGCGAAGGGGTGTGTAATTTAGTGAAAAAATTAAATTGGAAGAGAAAAAGTTTTTTTTTTTTTTTTTTTTTTTTTAAAATAAATATGCATAACTTTATTATCAATTCAATGATTATACAGTTTTAATAGTGTTTCTTGTAATAAATAAATTTAATTTACATGGTTCTTGTGTTTGGGAAGTAGTTGTCTCTAGCCAGTTATCGAATAGTTAATTTAGTAGTATGATGAGCTTGTAAAATAAAATCTTAAACTAGGAAAGAATAACAATAACAATAAACTATTATAGGAACTTTTTCTTTTTAATTCGAAACTTCGGTTATTTTGATTCTCAGATTGGAGTAATGAATCTTGAGGCCTCTTCCGTTTTAATCTTCTTGCTGTGGAGGGAGGTGTTACTGATTCTGGTATCGATGCTATTAATGGATTTTCGTGCTGTATCATTTTTGTATTTAGTGCCTTGTATGTTTCTTTAATGACGGCGTTCACTTGAGGAATGTCGAGGTCAGCGTGCAGCCGAGAGTTGCGCACATACCAAGCAGCATCAGTTATCATCCTTAGAACCCGATTTTGAGTGACTTGGATTTTGTTTGTATGAGAATCAGCAGCACATCCCCACAACCCACACGAGTAGCTCCAGATCGGCCGGATGAGTGACAGATACACCAGCCTTTTCGTGTCTAAGGTTAGCGGCGAGTCTGGGTTCAAAAGTGGTCTGAGTTGCCGGATGCGTTCGCGAATCCTTCCAAGTTGGTGCGTAATGTGGCACTTCCATGTCAACTTGGCATCGAAGTACAGGCCCAGGTAACGGACCGACGAGTCAACCGGTATAACTGCCTCGCTGAGCGAGAGCCCTGTAAGTGTGTCTGCAGAGGGGGAAGGGAATGATGACTGATTTTTGCGGGTTCATGCTGATCCGCCACTCCTTACACCAGTTACTTTTCTCTTCGACAGAGCCGCGTAGTGCACTGCTCGCTTCTGGGAAGGTGTCTGCTACCCGCAGCAGAGCCAAATCGTCCGCAAACTGGGCTGTAAAAAGTGGATTATTACACCTTATTATGGGAAAATTTCTGATAAATTTGGTGAAATTCTGTCATCCAGGGGTTTCATTTATTATTACTCCGCATAATAAGTTACACCGCATAATACTGTACCGACTAACCAGTTCGTAACTCTTGACGTTGTTGCTATCAACCCTGATAGGCACTCCCACAATGAGGGGTAATGATAAATTCTTACATCTTTATGTGCTATATCTCATCTCGGTGGACACGGTACATATTACATTTATTACAAGTGTTTTTTGTGCTTATTCATCACTCGTTGACATTGATCTTCATACCTCGTAAATTCGCGTTCAGAACCATTTTACTGTCTTACGAAAGAACTGTACATTGATACCTTAAAAAAACGCTTATTTCTCAAATACGAAGATCGGCAATTGTTCCAAAACTTCTGTATCATTTTATTGTGATTGTGATCGATAGCAGCGGACTTGAAATTTTATTTGACAGGAAAAGTGATTGGGAACATTAACGATGCAATTCTCTCTTTGCTGAATAATAAAACCCCGACGGAAATCCCATTTAGTTTACAAGTGTGATCCTTGTGCTCTGACTAGGAATGTTCATGTCCATTTGTTCGCTTCTAATTGGTAACAGGACACAAACATACGTTTTTCGCGAAATGGGGTTTCGCATTTGAATCAATCCGATTTCCACGAATGAAGGGATCTCTCATTTGGTACCCCTGTGGGCAGAATTTATATTGGTTCCATCAAGAGAGATTAAAATCAATAGAATATAATACGAACGTATCACGTAACATGGTGGAAGCGTGGGCGCCAATGACTTAGGTTGTATTCCATTAGGTAGCAACTCATTCAGTATTGTTTCGTACAAATAACGGTTTTCAAAAAAAATATTCTATTTGGGTGTAGCATAAAGCCATTTAACCATATAAAACATATTTTGTAATCATTTACAAATGAAACCCATTATAGGCTAAAACTCAGATTTTTGGAATTTTCAATCTTTTTTGTTCGGCCTTGTTCAAATTAGTTCTAGGAGCATGAAAATCATTATGCCATACTTTTACGCTTAATGGGGAGGGGATAACAGGGTGTAACATATATGTCACACAGCCTTACGCATTGTCAAAATCAATTCAGCATCAAAACTAATGTTTTTCAAAGGTTGGTAGATTTTTGTAAAAACAAGTAGGTATGTAGCATTGAAATATTCAAATAGTTAATCAAAACGAATTTATTGAATAAAGGAACTCCATTTTTTACATCGTATGATAGGGGATGAAACATTTCGCGCATAAACACACGTCACATTTGACGTAGACAGTGTTCACAGTAGAAGAGCAGTCATCAAAATTGCACATTCTTCTTTTGGTTTATTATTCAATAATAAAAAAAATCGCTCTTGAAAAAAAAAAGTCAAACCCCCCCTGAAAATTTCATGGTTTACGTTTCAAAGGGTGTAGAATCCAAATCTGCAATAAACATTTTTCCGATCCGTCCGCCGTAAGCACGATTTCTCCCAAACAGCTGGAGCAAAAAATCTGAAATTTTCAAGAAAAATCCATGTTGGTCCGACAACGCCCCAATTCTTTTGCCAGCTCTCTCACTTAATTTAAAGTGCCCTTTAAGGGTTGTCAAAGTTTTCTAAAATCCCTAAAAACCTCAAAAAAAGTCAAGGGGGCATAAATTTGGACTTTTTTGAAGAACTTTCCTTGAGGAATCGAATGAGCCCCTCCCCAGGTCTGTAGCACAAACCATTCCCGATGTACGGCATGATCTTATGCTACCAACATTACATTCACATTCACTACATCACTAGGTTATTGCGATCGAAACAAAAACAGCAGCGTTTTTTTGTTTTGATTGCAGTAACCTAGTGATGTAGTGAATGTGGATACTGGAGTGAATTCCTAAAAGGGTTTATAGCTGATACACGGGTTGAAGCATTCTGATATGCATGCTCCGTCTTGCGAAATTTAAAATTTTCAAATATAATATTTTTCCATTGTAATGGCTCTTAAAAAAACGCTGCAAATTCTTTCACTGGGGTTTTTTATTCAATTGTCTTGCGTTCATGATTTGAATTTCTACTAAGCTTTGGTGTGTGCGTGTTTCACAGGTGATAGAGCGATTATTGAATTTCAGGAGGCACACAAATATGATCAACTGATCAATCCAAATAGGTATTTTGGTTGAGAACTGATTTAAGTGCTCTATGCATATCGCCTGAAATTCAATAATCGCTCTATCACCTGTGAAACACGCACACTCCAAAGCTTAGTAGAAAATTCAAATCATGAATGCAAGCCAAATGAATGAAATTTAAAAATAAACACCAGTAAAAGAATTTGCAGCGTTTTCTATTGGAGCAACTAGATGGCCAATATTGTCATATTTGGTGCAATGTAGAACTTTTATGACCCTCGACTGTGACAACGGGCCCCGGATGTTCGCTGGTTTCTTGAACGTTGTTGTATAATAAGCGGTAGTAACTGTCCCCCAAATGGTTCTTGAAGCTCAGAAATTCGGACGATTTCAGCTCTGCCTCCACGAAGAGGTGGTTTCTGGACAAATCGCCAATAGATCCATGCACGACATAAAGGCTGGTGAGATCGTTACCGACTCATTTCTTTCTCAGCCACTTCTTTACACTGCCCTCAATTGTTTACTCTAAAAAACTCGAGCTAGAAGTCCATGTATATTGCTGCTGATCTTGACTCCAATAGACAGCAATTGTGCAACACCGATTGCTCTAAAACCTTGATTGCCTGCTGAGATGCCTGCAGTGCTGCTAGAATCAATGAATGATAGAGAATTCAGACTTGTTTACTTTTTAACAGTGGAATCTGTTCGTCCGCCGTCAAGAGCTTTTATAAAAAACTACTGGGCTAAACCTAATGAAACATCGGCATCACTATCGATTCCACGGTTGAAATATTAAAAAATCAAATCCGTGCTTCCATAACTTACCGTAGAATGGTGGAAGATAAAACGTGAGATCCATTACGCGGACCTTCCAATGTTACAGTTCCCGACAACCGGCGAAGAATCAATCTCTTCCATTAACACCTGGGGCATGAAAACAAACCGAAAAGTTACCTCGGGAATTTATTGTCTGGCGTAAGTCCTCCATAAATTCGGTGTAACGGCACCAACGGGCGAAGCCGTATGGCCCCAATCAGCTCGAGTAATAACCCCACCGGATATTGTGCTCCCAACCTTCCCAACACCTCCGCTCCTCTCGCTCTAGTTTACTTCGGTGATTTATTTCGTTTTCAGAATTTCGCAAGTGCCAGCGAACGCCCGTGTTGTCGCCGAGGTTCTTTCGGTACATGTGGTTCCCTCTCCTCGGATCCCTTTTGACCCAGTTAACTGAAAAGTTTGTTCCGTTTCGGCCGTCGATTTAGCAAGTTGACGGACTTTTGAGAGAAAAATCTCTGTAATACTGAGTCTTTGTCCACCCTCCATCTGTGATTTTTACAAACGAATAGCAACCAAATGTATCTATCATCTCTACAGTAAAGAAGGTCTCAAATCATTTCGCTCTTCATCAACAAGATTCGTATGTACAGCATTTCCAACTCAAATCCAACCTTTTCACCATTATTATCGAAATTACGAAAAATGCTCACAAGCCTTAAATTTAGTACCGAATGCTTGTCTGTCGTTGGTGACTGGGCTGGAAACAATCTTCCAAACGCTACGTACTTGCAATAAATTGACAGAAGATATGACATTAGTTCATTTCTTTTTTGATAAAACCTGATTTTGTTTTATGTATAGGTGATTGGGTAAGACGCTAATAGCTAGCCGATTGATCCCATTCCGCCTCTCTTTAATAGTTGGGTCACGGAAGAGCCAAACGGGCCAGAGATTCAGACTAACAATGCATTGGTCCAGTGACTGGCAAAATTGCAATGGAGATGCCACCAATGACTTTCCTTGCAAGAGCATCAGCAAATGCTACGTTTTTCTTTTGTGATGACAATTACCCTACAAAACTCCAGGTTTATTCAATTGAATTGACAAAAGACAGCTTCCAATGAGAAGGAAACAACCCCCGCTGCCAGTGATTTGTTGAACATTACTGTTAGGGGATGCACCACTGACGACGTACACAATTTCAACAAGATGGGAGGAATGGCATCTTTTCCCATTTGTTTAGAGATCTCTAGGGCATTGCTCGAATCATTTCCGATTCAAAGACACTCAGGCATCTCAATCTTACAACATCTACGTGTGGTCTGTTTTACTCAGCAGTATTCAATTCAAAAACAGAAGAGATGAAGATTTTGACTGACACACGGAATTGGAATCGTTTTGTTAGGTCTCAAACGTCAAATACGAATAGAAAAATCGAATGAAAATACGGGAAAAGGAAAAAATAATTGGCCCAATCACCGCAAGCCGATGACAAGTCAATCGCCGTTCAACAAAAGCGTTCGAGCTTCAAAAGTCAAAACCAACTGGAACTCGATCAAATCCGACGTCACGTCAAGTTGAAGCGACGGGCTCGTCCTCAGACCGATTCGGCGGATCGCAATTAACGTCGGTGACGTCGCGCGGAATTAACGCAGTTGGCGTCGGCGTCACCCACAAGTCGCAAAGTGTTCGGCGAACTGTGGTCATAACTACTAACTATAACTACAGTAGTTACTACCACCAACTGCAATAGTAGCAATTTAAACTGCGTATTGGTAGCTTAAGTGTTCAACTATCAACTACTAATTAAACTATCAACTACTAAATTAAATTTTGCAGATCAGTAATTGCCAAAAATAAATTTTTGCTTGTTTTTGTTACTTACATTAAATATAATGAAATATAATTGCTAAGTATTTAATACTAAAAACTATTTACAGTAATTAAATTTTAAATTTTCGATAGAAAAATGTCAATCCATGTTCAAACTAAATACTTTACCCTTTGCATTTATGTTTTATGTGTAAATAAACGGCATTTAATAATTAACAAAAAAAAAAAAAAAAATTGGTATTTGAAAAGTGTTTGACAAACTGTAATCATAGCTACTAACTATTACGAAAGTAACTGCAATGTAGTTACCCCTATCAACTGCAAAACTGGCAGTTAAACGTTTGCACGTGTGTATTTTAAACGTGTTCAAATTGTTAGTTGCAATGTTTAACTACTAACTGGTAGCTAAAAAGTGTTGGACAAACAAATTTTTTCCCCCCTTCATTTGGCAGTAGCAAGCAGCCATAGCCATGAAGCTTTTATTAAAAAATAACAACTTTACAAAATTTATTATTAAATTAAACGGGAATCGTATCTACTAACTAAACTAGTTGTAATTTAGTTACCCCTAGCAACTACAAAAGTAGCTTTTCTACCTACCTTTTTTTACACTACTAATTGCTATCTAAAATGTTCAACTATCAACCACTAATGGGTAGTTGAAAAGTGTTTTGGAAACTGTAATCATAAATACTACTAGATAAAAAATAGAGATTAAAAGATTTTAATGAATAGTTTAACTGCTACGTTTATAGTAGGTCGCTGTAACTACATTGCAACTACTTTAGTTATACTTAGCAGTAGGATTACAGTTTGCCCAACACTTTGCAACTTCAAGTATCAATCGATTTTTATTATACTTATTTTTCGGGCCCTATTGTACTGTTTAGTTTAGTTGTTGTTTAGTGTAGTCAGCACACTGTTAATACCCTACACCAACCCTCATCTCCTCGGCACCAAACAGCACCTGCCTTTTTTTTTTGTTGGGGAGGCGGGAAATAAAACCGTAAAAGATAATTATTTTCGCGATATTGTGCATTTCTCTCCCTTATAGACGTCGGTATTATTGGAAATCCCCCTTCAATTTAATTAAAATGCGAAACACGGAAAAATTCGCAGCCAGGATTTCTCTCGATTACTTGAGGCCTCGGTAAATATGTGGCGATCGCCACGCCGTAACTTTTCCGCTAGTCACAATTAAGGAAAACAAAAAACAAATAAAAACCTTCCGCTATGGGTGGGGGTTGTTTTTTTTTTTTTTTTTCGTTTAACCCTCTCGCTCCCATTTTAATTAAAAAAAGCCCCCGGGAGCCGCGTCGGCATCGACGAAACGTGAGAGTCCCGAGTAATATTTCAGCGGTATGTGATGCAGGGAGTCGGGGGCGGCGGCGGCTGGTCAGAGGGGGCGGCGGCGATTGCCTCGGCTTATGAAAGGCCGGAAAACCGCCGGCGCAGTTGGCAGTTACGTTCGGCGGCCCCAAGTTGGGGAGCAGTTCACTACATTCTGTAGTTAATTACATTTGTAACTACTAACCACGTAATTATTAGTTGGAAAATGTTACTACCAATTACGTAGAAATTATTTAACATGTTTCAACTACTGTTGTATATATATTTTGTCAGTGGTTATAGGAATGTAGTGTAGTAGGGAGGAACACAAAATGGGGAAAAACTCAATACAAATCCGTTTCACACACACACACACACACACACACACGTGTGGGTGTTTGCTACTATACAGGGTGGAAGGGAATAAGTGACGAAATTGTTTTTCTGTCAATCTGCATAAAAAATGTAGCAAAACCCCGCCAACCGCACTTTTCTGTCTCAGCCCATTCTCTAGATATAATTTTTTAAAGTTTTTTTCCCCAGAAAACCACGTTCTTTGGCCTAAAAACCCACGTTTCTCCTCTTTAAAACAATTTTTTCTACTTTTGACCACATTTTTCGATTTAGCGTGAAATTTCCTTTACGACCAATGCACATTCATAATCATAAACGAACCTCTAAGGACCGCAATTGCAGTTCAAACAATGAACATTTAAAAAAATTGCTAGGTTCTGAATTACTTTTATTTTTACTGCACTTCCAAATAACGTGCTGGAACTTGTCAAACCTCAGGAAAACTTGCAAATTTAATCAGCTTTCTAATGGTATGGTCAACTTGGCAATTCCGCGTCGATCTCATGGAGGAATTCCAGTTTGACAGGCGAATAAACTTTAGGAACCTTCCGGTCTTAAAAGGGTTATATTCATGTTTTCTCTTGCCATGAGTCTGTAGGTAAACTACCATTCGCAAGCCAATGTTTCAAGACTAGTTCAAGCGTGAAAGCGAGTTGAGTCGACATAACTTCATGAAAGTGTTCAGTTTCGTTAAAATCATGGCAGGCATCACAAATGAGGAATACGCGGACATTTTCTAAGGGCGAGGATCATAGAGGCAGCCGCAACATTGCGAGATAGTCTAACGCACGACATAACAGTTAGAGCCGTGCGGAAAAGAACGAGCCCTTGAAAAAGTAAAGATAACTTCAGTTTTTTTATACAAGACATAATTTGTGAGACTTAAATAAAAAATTATTATATTTAACAAAATTTTCATATAATCAATCATACAAGTCAGAAAAATCCTAGTTTAAAACATGTTATTACAACAAAAAAAGTAAATATTAAAAATGTGTTTAAATAGAAAATGATTACATCTGTGCTTGCTTATCTTCGTTCATTTTAATGTGATGGTTGCGCTTGAGTTTGTTCAATTAATTTCTCCCATCGTGGATCCGTTCTTGCCACATTAAGTATTAAATCGTTTTCCAAATTTAAGCGATTTCTTAGTTTACATTTTATTCGCGCCATTGATGAAAATGCCAACTCGCACAAGTACGAGGTAGAAAATGGAATCAAACACTTCAAAGCCTCGGATGTTAATTCCGGGTATTCTGTTTTTCTTTTTAACCAAAACGTATCCAAATTTTCAGACTTGAATTCCAAGTGTAGCATCCCATCGGCAGACAGTTCCAGCAGATTCTCTTTGAGCTTAGTTGCTAAACTAGCCTCGTTTATAGCTGCATTTAGAAACGGATTTAAGATCCATCTTTGCCCAGTGTTATACGATATCTCTTGCAGTGAGAAGTAATGACACAATTCTTTCTTCAAATTATGTAACACCATTTTCATGCCGGTTATATACGAGTTGATGTTGATTTCGCTTCCGACTTCTTCAATAAAAGACTGTGTGGACGAAAATGATTCAAAGTTGTTTTGATTTATAGATGATGACCACAATTCAATTTTTTTTATGAAGCCATGGAGTTTGTCTTTTGCTGTAATGACATTTTCATCACGCCCTCGAAGACTTTTATTCAAGTTATTTAAATGTTCAAATAAGTCAGAAAGAAAAGCCAATTTCAAAAGGAATTCCAGAAATGAATTCAGAGTAATGTGACTTGGTTTGCTGTAAATATACTAATAGTTCAGCGCGAAGTTCCATAACTCTGGTCAGTACTTTGCCTGGGAGTCTAGGCACAAACGATATATTTTATTTATTTATATATATCTAATATGTTTTATTTGTGAAAAATTACATTTAATATTAATTTTATATCGGATGCAAATCAACAAACGCCATTTGCATCGGAAAAAAGGGTTGGGGGGTCGCGAAATATTTTTTTATACTAGGGGGGTCGTGTCACAAAAAAGGTTGAAAAACACTGGTCTAACGCACGACATAACAGTTAGAGCCATGCGGAAAAGAACGAGAGCCTGCATAAGAAACATTGGTGGTCATTTTGAGAACACATTGTGACCGCGACTTCTTTTAATTTTACTAGTCTGATTTATTTAAACTTTACTAGTCTGATTACTACAAATGTTTTTCGATCATTTTGCTAGATAGGTAGTATCACTTTATTTTTGCAACATACCTATTTTGTGGATTTAATCATTTTCACAATTCATACAAGCATCCATAATAGCAAAGTTGACCATACTATTAGAAAAATGATTAAATTTGCAAGTTTTCCTGAGGTTTGACAAGTTCCAGCACGTTTTTTGGAAGTGCAGTAAAAATAAAAGTAATTCAGAAACTAGCAATTTTTTTCAATTTCTTTTCTGAATTTTCAATGTTTGAACTGCAATTGCCGTCCTTAGGAGTTCGTTTTTGATTATGAATGTGCATTGGTGGTAAAGGAAATTTCACGCTAAATCCGAAAATGTGGTCAAAAGTAGGAACAAATTGTTTTAAAGTGGAGAAACGTGAGTTTTTAGGTAAAAAAACGTGGTTTTCCGAGAAAAAAAAAAAAACTTAAAAAAAATATCTAGAGAAAGGGTTGAGATGGAAAAGATTGAGCGAAAAATGAATCGGTTTTTTGGAAAAAGCCTGAAATTGTTGGTCCTATTCATAAGTCATAGACGAATATACTTGTTCTGTGAAAAAAGACCCCACGTTGTAGAAGTCATTGGTGTTACCATTAAAAAAAGCTGAAAATCCATCAGAATTTGGTTTTAGCCAGTTAATAATGTGTGCCCGCTAAACTGTTGGATTTATGTGTGTATGAGCAGATTTCACATATGAATCGAAAATAATCTCTCATCTCTCCCCCTGTATTCTCTCTCTATGAATTTGATCAAAAATCAATACATCACTCTTCGCAGTTTCGGCAGGAGGCTATTGCATTTAGTTATTAATAAATTCCTCACTTGACCCTTCGGTAGTCGGCATTTACGGAACAAAGCCCTCCTGCCCTGCCATCCCCGAACCCGTGTCTCCAAACGTCAACCCTTTTCGGGCAATTTGGTCGCAACTTGTCGCAGGTTTACCCGTTTCGACCTCCCGGGGAGAGAAAAAAAAATTTATGGCGTTTCCGACCGATCGCCTGAATATTCTGTCAGTCGGAGCGAAGGTGGGAGGCGGTTGCCTTGGTCACAGCTAAATCTGATTTCTTTCATATTCACCCACTTGGTTCATCCACGTTAGGTTCACTGAGTTCGGACCCAACTCTCTGCTCTCGGCTTTGAATTCATTCCACTATTTATAAATCAAGAAATCAAAGATTCAGTCGGGCCTAACGTACAGGCCGATCCTTCGGTCGACGGAATTTTTCAGTAAAATTTCGTACTTCCCACAACCAACCGGGACAGCATCAACAATTTTTCTTCATGCCCCATTTTCCAGCACGTTTAAATTAAATAGCTTATTCCAGAAACCTCATAAATCCAGTTTTTAGCAATTCGAGATAAACAAGAAAACCAGCGACCCTAAATATGGTTTTTCAAGTTCCCAAAAATGACTATAAATAAAATAGCTAAGACAGACTACATAGCTATTTTATCTCCATGTTTTAGGGGAGGGGGTTCGTTTTGTCATTTGCACGTACGGTGTTTCTACAATAAACTTCCGAATCAAACATTGGTTTTCAATTTTTTGACTAGTAATTGAATAAAGAATCAATTTAAAAGGGTAAGTAATGAAAAACAGCAGTTCCTGACCATATAAACTTGTTTATTAACAAAGAACACTGTTTGAACATGTTAAGGACAAACCAATTTTCAACTATGAACTACTTTCGACGGTACTTCTAACTCTAAATAAAAACAATTGAACAGACTTCAAACAAAAAACTACCTTAGTCATAAGTAAGAAATTTGAACGGAAAACTACTGGAGTGACTTTAAAGTAACTACTTTTTACGAAAATTCATTGAACAGTAGGTACATCAGAATCACAAATACCTATTACGAGTATTATCATGTTTTTTGTTGTTGTGATTGTCAATATTTTTCGTAATCAGGATAGTTTTGAGTGTTCTCAGCCTCGGATATGGCCCAGGCCAAAACTATATCATAGAACTTGTGATGGATATGGTGAGTCAGAGATGAATCAGGCGGTTTCAAGCGTCTGGGTATTCTTCTGAGCGTGGCGGGCATTACCGCATTCAGCTCAATGGAAGGGGCAACTATACAATTTCATCACCTCACAAACGCCTCATAACCGGTGACGTACTGTCTCAACTTTGCCACATTCCCGGATCTTCATCGTTTGATAGGAAGTCTTTCTGCGGGGTAGGCACAATTGTTAGGAATGTCTGGTGGTCTGTCGATCTTCGCGAACGTAAAAGTGGAAGATATGAAGCCACTGATGAACTCTTTTACTTCAAGTTGACCTGCCCCTATGTGCTGTGACTAAATAGGTTTCTTAGACAAACGCTTATTTCAAGAAGAAAAAATGAGGGTTCCTATTTTAAACGATGCGCCTACCTCTACCCGAAAATGTAATAAAGTCGATTTCGCATTTCCTGGCGTTTAGGGGATTTCTGAAATGAGCGATTCAATTCATCCATTCTCGTTGGCGTGGTCCTTGAAACTTTTACGCCGTAACACATATCCAAATTTGGCTTGGTGGGTTTGGGTGTGGATGACTACAAGAATCACACAACCCTTACGGCCCTCGATAAATCAATACGAGAGATCATTTGACAATAGATGAAGCACATGTTTTTTAAGCGCTTTGGCAGAGTACAAATTACTGACATTAATTTGATTATAGATCAAAAATTCAAGTGCTGCAATATAAGGATTTCGCCAATAAAGTTCCGTACGACAACGGGGCAAGGCAATATTAGAAGTAGCTGAAGTTGAAATATGGAGTGGTGAAATACGTCCGTGTGCATTGCTTAGTGTTATCAGTTTTTGAAATGACTTATTTGGAAGCGAGTGGTCACTTGAGCCGCATTGGCTAATTGTCTCCAACACTCTCTACCTCTGGTAGAAGCAGGTACGAGCAGATGGCATTCGGCCCGTAATCGTCGGACGATTGTGTTCGTCTGAGGCCATTTCAATTTGGATTCCTCCTCAACCCCGCAGGACAGGGGTTTTCTCGCAACAACCCCGACGTGAAACTGTCGAGGCGCAGCCAGGGCGGAAAATGTTCAGTCATAATAGCCCGTTTCCACGGACAGACTTTAATTGGATTGCAAAGGCGTAGCCTGCAGAATTCAGCGGAGTCGCTGGAAGGGAAGGGGGGCGTCTTTGAAATCAAGTGCTGCTTACAAATGAGCGTCGGTGGATTAGTGTTCGTTCTCCTTCAACAATATTCCCGCCCTCTGCCGCTCTCATTTCACGTGTGTTCTTGGTCCCTTTCATGCTCTGCTACTATGGAAACCTCGTATTCTGCTTATGACGTCTTCCCCTCTTACGACGCTTTGATTGGCTTCTGACAATTTATCTGACGACATTCAGTTCTGGAATATCGTCGATTTCGTATTAGGTTGGGGTTCATGATGTATGGGAAATTCTCCTGCATTCATAAGAAGAACATGAAACGACCAGTCAACAAGATGATTCTACTTTCGACGGAATAGCATAAAGGGTGCCAGCTTATCTTACCAAAACCGTCAACAATGGGTTAATAGAAGGTATAGAAACGTAACAACTTCGTTAACCAGTGTACCTACTTACAATAACAACAGGTATTCAAGGTTTCTCGAGCTAAATGTTATTAGGTCGACCACGTTGTAACCTGAGAATCATTAACCTCTTGTTAAACACGCTCTGGTAAACTTCCCAAGTACTAAGCGTCGACAGATTTTACGATGAGAGTGAAGTAGATGGTGGAGTAGAAGGTCTTTCAACACTGACAAAAGGAAAACTATTTTTAATTTATGCTGACTCAAAACAGCAGACCTCATTTTTTTCTGTAAAAACCCCAAAAATGCATAACCATTGGTACTCGTACTCTTACATCAACTATGGACGAGAATAGATAGAAATAAATACAACTCCTGCAAGCCAGAACTACATCAAATAATACAAATAACATTGACCCCCCCCCCCTCACAAAAAAAGGATTGGGTGTATTTTTGAGGTATCAATCAATTTTCTAGCTACGTTTGGAAATGAAAAATAGCACATCAAAAATCCCAATTAGTTGTTCACTTTCAACCACTATTTCTACGTTTTAATAGGTGCAAAATTCGAATTTGAAAGCCGATTTCAGCTATGTTCTTTGCTTCCCCGAGAAACAGCAAGTAACAGAAAAATTGGACAAAGTTCCTAAAAAAATATTTTATTTATGAATGAAGTGTTTGAAAAAGAAAAAACAACCGAAAACAGAAATCTGATTCCGAAATCGGATTCAGCATAAAATATCATTTAAGAATTGCTCTCTTTCATTTGTCAAATCTAAACAAAGTAGAGCTCCCTAAATCAAGTGGCAAGTGAGGCAGGTATTTCTGTTTTATCGTATTTTTGCGTAATGTATCGGAATACATACCGTACCGTACTCGAATTGCGGTACGAAAACGGGAATTGAAGTACGGTTGTCAACTCTGCGTATTTATTTAACCAACTAAAAAGTTGTGTTAATGGTACTATGATTGTTGTATCTTGATAGCTCGAGGACGAAATCGAAACTAAAAATAGCCAGAAACCGATGGTCAACTAATGAAATGATAAAAAGGTCACCGTGAGGAACGGTTGGAGTAGCGGCTCGCTAGGCTCAGGAAAAACAAATGAACTCGAAACAACAGACGGACTGATATATTCCGGGTGACCCTTCCTTGGGACGACGAACCCCAGTACCGACCTAACCTCACAATAACAGCGTTGTAATTGGCTCTTCTCCTTTTCATGGCGGCCAATCCCATCACTCCAAAGTGTGACACTCTTGGTGGTTATCGTTAATTTCTTATATCTGTGTATGGTTTCCGTATATCATTTCTGTTTACTTATACAGAACGTCTACAAAACAGGTCTCATTCCTGCAAGGGATCGACTCTACAACTAATTCGCAATAAAAAATGCATCTTATAGGTTCTTTTTAACGCTTGTATCCTTAGTTACTCGCGATTTAAGATTTTTCGAATGTTATCAATTTTTGCTTTCCTGAGTAATCTCAAATTTAAGGAGACCGTTGGAAAGATCGTAAAATTTCCTATCTTCATAATACCAAATTACATTTTTTCAGTTGAATTTTACTTGGAATAAAGCAATTCTGAAAAGAATACTTAGTAGCTGTTTGAAAAACGCGTTTTTCAAACCCATAGGTCTAAACCAAACCCTAAAGTCTAAATAATTTTGCAGAAAAGACAGGCAGGAATGATCAGATTGATCGTATTGCTGTCAGACATCCGAAGGCGGGTTGAATTCTGCAAAATTTGCATTTTAATGGTACCGTTTAATGTTCCCTTACCGAAGAGGTCACGAGTTACCCAGACCGTTAGGAAATTGCGAAGGGTGATCGAGTGTGTCCATGTATTGGATTCAGCGTGAAAAAGAAAAAAAACTTTGGATACAAAGTCAAACTCATTTTTTCATGACGAGTTATTTTTTGGCATATAACGTATATTTAACCGTGTGAAACGACGTTTTTTCGGTCTCAAACGCAACTTTCTCCTCTAATCAGCAGAGTAAAATCTAAATTGATTAAACCGTTGGAAAGCTGTGGTTCTGACGCAGTTTTTAGGCTTACCGGCAATAGTTCATTATCTCGAATTATTTGGTTATCATTGGAAAACTTGAAGTTTCGAAAAGTTTCTAAGTTCACTTTTAGGTTGCTTCATTCCAAGTAAAATTCAACTGAAAAAAATTTTATTTGGTAAAAGGAAGTTAGGCAATTTTACGGTGTTTCCAACGGTCTCTTCAAATTTGAGATTACTGTGGAAAGGAGGGAATCATGTCCTCTTTAATGAAGTAAAGCCGATAACAGAAAAAAATGTTAAATCGTAAATGGGTCATTTCAAAATTTCGGTCACATTTATGTCACTGATCACTATTGCCGTCAAATCTCAACTACATACAGTTTTGTAAGTGTTTTAAATTTTCTCCTATGTGGATGTACATGTTCCATGGAAAAGTATGTAAAAGTTGTGCCTACAGGACCCAGGAGAAAATACTCAAGTCCGTATTTATCACTCCCTACTGCTGTCACAAACCAGAGGTATACAACTTCCATCGTCACTACTCAGCGAAATATTTATTGGGGCTGTTATATCCACTTACACTATGAAAGAACATACCATCTACAATGGATATCCGCCTCAGGAAAAAAAATTGGATCAAATCGAGTAGCCTTATCAGCCCATTATTTCAGTGTCACACGGTTTTCCCTACTCCCTACAATGTTTTAGGGTGTTTTTTTGACAACAGGCAGGAAAGGGTGTTATGAAGTTGCTTCTGTTTTTTGACATTCCTTATTCAAGATGGTCCCAACGCTGGGTTGGATTTTGCCTAGACCTTCTCCAGTCAGTTCTACCGGGAAAACCATCTCTGGAGGCAGCAGTGTGGGTTTTTTAACTCTCACTCCCTACTCCAGTAACATTCTGACTGTGGCAAGTAAAACTTGATCGCACTTGTCGACAATTAGTGTATTTGTTGGAAGTTCGTTGAAACATTAAATGTTTTTAATTAACCATAAATTGTTAACCAAAATTTTTGGTTCAACCAGTTTCTATTAATATGCGGCCAATAGCCCCTTAAATTGTAGGGAATGAGATCTGCTTGTAGCAAGTGAGATTTTGGCAAGGAACCCTCAGTATTTACTGTAGCTAAAATTAAGCTAATTTTAAGGTTCAAGAGGGGAAAAAACAGTAATATATACCTCACTCCCTACAAATTTTTGTTTTCCTAATGGCGTATCAGCAGTACGGTTCAAGATTATGTGTGCTCACTTGGGTAATATGACGAGAGCACCGCAGTGATTGATTAGGAATAAGATAATTGATCAAGTTTCAACTTTTATTTTTTGGAAAATTTGATACCAAAATGTGACCGAAATTTTGAAATGACCCAAATAACTCTGCATACAAGCGTTTAAAAAAATTATTATGCAAAGGTCATTTTTTGTTGCTCGTTAGTGTTAGAATAGACCCCTTGAAGGAATGGAACCTATTTTGTAGACACCCTGTCTAGGTACTGGTTATTAAGCGAGATTCGAAACCTAGTCACTCTGGAAACTTTAATGGCAATTTCTTTAAATGTCGCTCAAAGATAGGTTTTAAAGGAGGGACTCGCCGTCTACTCTATTGTAGAGGTATTGTATTCCATTCAATTGGAAGTGAGAAGATACCGCAGAGGTAAGAGAAAGTGAGGATAGCAAGGGTTAATAAATTCGAACATATCAAGGTATGAGTTTCTCACTTCATCCCGTTTCTAGAATCTGAGGAAGTGATGCTTGGGGGATTCCTCCTTTGCGAACGGCTAGACTGATTCTGAGCAACGAAATTCAAAGGAAACCAACCGTACAAAGCGGCACATTCCATGAAAACTTCATCGAAATTGGATGGACACCTTGGGAATTAAAGGTTAATTCAATGATCTGCTGACAGAGAAACAAACCGTCACCAACCCATCGTTATTCAGAATGTTCTAATTGCGTGTAATGTGAGTGCCTGCATGTTCCGAGTTGTCGGAGAACATTCAGGAGTTAGCTGGATTTCGGTCATAACGCCTAACACCCAAATGGCACCTTAAATGACACTCTATGTAAGAGCTAGCCAGACATTTCGAGTGGAAGTTTTTTTTATCATTCAACAAGGTTTAAAGTATAAACTCATTTGATGTACGTAGGGAAGTTGTGCAACCAACGTTTTCAAGATTTAAACATCAGTTACTTCCACAGTTTGAAAGAAGCTTCGTAATCGCGAAGCGTTCAAGTCGATCTAAGTTCTAACAAGTAAACAAAACTTGAAGCGAGGAGATCGAAGAGCTAAGTAGTCGAGTTTCCAACAGCTAACGGCAGCTGAGATCCCTTTGAGATAGAATGATCAGGGTCGGGTTATAACTATGATCCATCAAGCGAAATATCCCAGAAAGTTTGTAGGACTCGGGCTCGTTCGTTGCACCAGATCGATAGCATCAGATAAAAATCGAACGATATAGCGAGTTGGTTTCTATACTATCGTAAAATTGATACAGCCGACGCACAGTGATCCGAATCGCAAATCTAGCTGGACAAAGTTCTGAAAATCCGTGTGACTCAAAATGGAAGGAAAAAGGTTCCGCTCGATACGGTAGGGTGTGAAATATACAAACCAACGAGATGGAGTTGTTCGACGGCCTTTAAGTAGGTAAACGTAGATTTTTCTCAACAAGGAAAGCTTACAGGTCCAACGTGAGTTTAGTTGCAACATTTATCGAGTGCAGTTCAGTTCATAAAATTTTCGTCTGATCCTGCTGTTTCCCCGATCTCCTGAAACTGAATAGAAAATGTTCAAGTTCAACGCAGTCAATATAATAGGCAGTTTTAGAACTCGCCGTGTGCAAATCGAGAAAAATGAGTTTACAACCAGAAAATATATTTTGATCATGGTTATATATCCAAACATTGAATTAGAATAATTTAACTTACTATTTCGCATGACATTGTACCCTCAGAATTATAAATTAGAAGTAATAAGTTGTTTGTTTATACCTATCTATTTTTCATTGAAAGTTTTTATACCTTCTTTCCATTACCTGTTCAGGACCGGTTTCTTAGTTTCTCCGATTTGACACTGCTATTCACTCTTAAATTCAATTTAAATTGCATTCTTGTTGAACCAGAACTATAAACTATTCGCTCAAGCCACTGAATGAACGAAACGTGCTACCAACTCCAGAATCATATGAACGAGTGTTTTGGTTTTTTGAGCGTATAATCTTTGAAAAAGGTCACAATTTGAAATTAATTGTGCTTTCTGAATTCAGAATTCGATTTTATACCACTTTCATTCCCGACTCTTCTTGACCAGAGCAAGTTTTCCAAAGATATGAGCGCTAGAAAACGAGAGTACTCTAATTTTGCGCCAACATGGGAAAAATGGTCGAATTTCGGCTCGCAATTATGCCCATACTACTGGACCAAATTTTAAGTTTGAGGAACCCATTCAACGCAGAATTTAATTCCAGAATGAATAGGACAATCTTTTAGATATGATGTGTACTTTCCGACCTATACCTAAACAAAAAACTGGGAAAAGTGCGAAAATTTCGTGGTTTTTCGCAATTTTCCCAGATAGGCGGCGAGAAATTTTAGTTGCAAACGTCAGATTCGTGTTCGGCACCTTCGAAAACATAAGACTCAAGCGAGAAAAAAACTTCTTCAAAACTTTCCATACCAAAACCCCTGGGGAGTGGACTTTCTGGGAGGGCGTTATTTCTCACAAATTTTTGTGGATGTCTCCAAAAAACAACAGCTATTTTGAACCTTTGTGCTCCATAGGCAACACACGTATCTATGACAGACGTTATCTGGACCCAAATGATTTCCCTGGGCTGTGATACCGATAACGTTGAAACACATGTATCACGATCAATCCGAATCGAAATGTGTGTTTTATGGCTAATATGAATTGTGGAATTTCGCTTCTGAATCGTGTTACGCCCACTTTGCTCAACCGACTTTATATTGTGGTAGAATCAATATTGAAAGAGCGATACGACCGGACGTCCCCCGACGGAAAATTCCATTGTGTTCTCCCTTGAACGCAATAACCCGCGAATCATTGTCTCTGAAAACGTCTCTCGACAAGAATCGGGATCCTAAAAGTCTCCCACGATATTTTATTCAGTGATGATAGGATCAATCGTCAATTAATCATATTTCAATATAAATGATACTATCGGAGTTATGTACGAGGGTTATCCAAAAAGTAAGTTTTGTACGGTATGAAAAAAAAGTATACATAAATTACAGGTATATGATACATGCTTTACAGGGCCGTTCCTGTGTCAAGTTTTTATGCGATCACACTAAGTGTCTTGTAAACTTAGGTATAAACACATAATTCTAAAACGAACAGAAAAGTACGAGTATCAGCAGTGTTATCTGGTCACTCCTAAATAAATTAGGAAAATAAAAAATTAGAATGTATTTTATTTATTAAAATGTATTATTTTTTATTTTCTTAATTTACAAATTAAGAATATTCACAGTTAAAAGGTGAGAAAAAATGAAAGTTTGAAAACTTTGTGCTATTTTGTCTTTTCAATGGCTGCCCTCCTGACCCTGTCACAAAAGTTGCTAAATTTAATCAAATTGGAGGAGGAAAGAAATCTGAAGGAATTGGCTCAAGTCGGATTTTTATTGCTTTTTTACACTTAATGTCCGAATATGGAATCTCGTGTCAAGGGATTTCAGCCTAAGGTTGTGAATTTATTGTTAAAGTCCGCACCGAGCAGTTGCCTTTGAACAGAAAATTTTTACAATTTAGTTGTGTAATCTGAGGATCCTTCCATTTCCATGTGCTGTTGTCCAGCTTAAAAGGTTTTTATTTTTTCGAGAAAATGTTGAATTGAGATGAGTTTATTGTAAAATTTTTGTGTGAAGCGCTGGATCATATTATTGATAGTCTTTTCAATTTTGGCCAGAAGAAGAGTGAAGGTCGCTCTTTTCTTTTCCCGAAGGACAATATTGTTGAGTGAACTTCATAATAAAGAAAGTATTAAAATATAAGGAAATATGTCAGTTTTACTTGAGTTACTTTCTTAATCTTTTCACAAGGCTCAAAGAGCCAATATCCTATGATGTTGGTGTAATTTTTTTTTTTTTTTGTAAGAAGTATGTACTTTTATTTCAATAAACATCTTTCTCTCTCTCTCTCAATGGCTGCCTGGAAACTTCAACTGTACAGTACTATTTTAAATTTTCACCCTTTGAATACTCATCGCCCTCCAATCGCCCACTGTGCTAGACCAAGTAATTCTTCTGTACTTCTATACATGGGAACGTGATGCGGAAGGAATAGCCATGTAACAAGAGCATGCTATTCCAAGGTTGCCGGCAATACAAACCTCCACTATCAATCAATGAACAAATCTTTGTTGACCAACGTAATTATATCTATTCAATGCATGGGATAATCCCACAAAATAAGTACGTACTTCCAAGTAGCTCCTTTCCAAGCAGCTCCTTTCCTAAAAGGAGTGAACCGAACATGGTGAGTGCGTGCTCAGACGGCAGAGTTCCATAATGAATGTATTATCTTCTGTTGTCCGAGTGACCCCTCAATTTACAAGCACGTCAGAAGTAGGTGAACAATTTACAATTCAACAATCAACATTACTCCGAAGAAAAAGAAGCAAGCAAATCACAACGTCAGATTCAACTAATTATTTACACTCGCTCACGTCTCAGTAACATTAGCTAAAATAAATCGACATCCTCCAATAGCCTTATTTTAAATTTCCTGAGGGCCAAATAGGCATCATAGAACTTAACATACCATGCGGGTTTCAACCGCACTCTTCCCTGACAGCAAATTGTAACGCATGTGATCAGGGCTCACTCTTGGGAATCCGAAATAGGGATGGGACATCGACATCGATATGATCGAAATATTGATGTTTGGCATTACGATGTTTTGCCATCGATGTCACACATTCGATAATATCGATATATCGATGTTTTGGCTCCGATAAAATCGGTTTGGTTTACTCTTCACTCACTGAGAAAATTCCATCTGGTGTGCTTGCTACCTAACGTGAAAAAAAAAAAGATATATTAAAAATTCTTTCAACTGCTGTAGTATTAGCGAATTTTCGAAAAAAAACTATTGTTCTCGGTCGAAAATATTTTCAACAAATGTTTGATCCAAAATCCGTTTCAAAGCATTTTAAATTCACTGTCAAAGGCACCAAATTTCATTCAAGACGATAACTCTCGATAGAATTGAGAGAGAAAGCTCAAATTTGCACAAAAAATCTATGTAAGCTTTCAAAAGGCTAAGTTTGAAGATGGGCACAATCGCCTCACTCGAAGGGGAGATTTGGGGCATTTCAAATGGGGTAAAATGACCCGAAAGCCCCAAGTAGGTGACTCTATATTACATAGGTTTTGTTAACTATCACACGATGGTGAAAATGGATTGGAGATATCTCAATCCGTTGTAAGTAGAGCAATTTGAAAGATAAAACAAGGTAGATGGGCAAAGTTAAAAAAAAAAAAAATTATGAGATTCTTCAGCTTTCAAACATTTTCGAATTAAAATGAGGTATCGCAAATCAGAAAATAAAATTGTTTTTTTGCGTAATTTTTCCTCATGGAAAACTACTTTGAAAATTGGCTCATTTCATCATGCTACATGACTGGAACTTTTTACCATCTTCTTCAGCGTTGACATACCTTTAAAATGAGATATAATTTGTCACAAGATAAAACTGTTGATTTCGCATCAATATCCCTCATAAAAACTGTGTGATAAGGATGCTGTCAACTGATGAGGACACCGATATCGATAATATCGATGTTTTCACCCGATATTGAAAAAAAAATGAAATGAAAAAAATAATTTATTCCGCTGAATACATAGGTACAAAGAAAATTTATGGCAGTCGTTTTTCTTAACGAATAAAAACGGACGACTTGGACGACATATCGATGGCAACACTCAAACATTGACATCGATATCAATATCGATGTTTTGTCTCTATGTCCCATCCCTAATCCGAAATACTTCAGGCGAAGATTAGCTCCAATGCAATCCGCCACTACTGAAAATTGAACCTGGCTAAAGCGACGTTCAAAGTGAGGATACAGATCTGACAAATGTTTGGTTCGATTCGAACCGTTGGAAGCTGGAGGTTTTCCAGAGGTTTTCGGAAATTAGTTTCTGTTATCACTCAGAACTCGGGACCGTTCCATCGGTATCTGGGGGCGGGGGCGCCCTGCGTCGCTTACGCCGCTCTGACGTAACGTTTTATGAGCCTCCCGTCTCCAATCCCATTGTGTCGTCGTTCAGTAATCGATTCTTCATCCTCACATAACCCGTTGTGAAGAGCGCACCCCTCGGGTATCGATGTCCCCACGTTATTTCACCAATTATATCACCGAAATCCGATTTCCGCTACTATCAACCGTCTGAAACCGTCGAATTGCGTGGGAGTCGAAAATTGATTTCATTTGCGAAGAAATTGGACCGCAAAGTCGTCAAGGATCACTTGTCGGAGGTCACTTTCCGCTAGTTGGTGCAGTCCCTTATCCAAACTGTGTGTAAACCAACTTAATTGTGATTTGTGTTGGTAAACATCAATGCTGATACTGTATGCTCATCCGAAAAATCAACATTTTCAAAAGAGTTCATCAAAAGAGTAAGATTTGATTGACCAGGTACAAGACTTTTTGGTTTATTATTCAATAATAAACCATTGTAATCGCTCTGGAAAAAAAATTCTAACCCCCAGAAAATTTCATGGTTTACGTTTCAAAGGGTGTAGAATCCGAATCTGCAATAAACATTTTTCCGTCCGTCCGTCGTACTCACGATTTCTCCCAAACGGCTGGAGCAAAAGATCTGAAATTTTCAGGGAAAATCCATCTTGGTCCGACGACGCCCCAATTCTTGAGCCAGCTCTCTCACTCAATTTGAAGTGCCCTGTAAGGGCTGTCAAAGTTTTTTAAAATCCCTAAAAACCTCAAAACAAGTCGAAGCGGCCTAAATTTATACCTATTTGAAGAACATACCATGAGGAATCGAATGAGACCCTCCCCAGGTCCGTATGTCAAACCATTCCCGATGTATGGCCCGATTTATGATGCCAACATTTGCGTTTTTTGGTTTATTATTGTTTGTTTGTAACCTAGTGATGCCGATAGCGTCGAGTTGTAGTGAATGTGGATACTGGAGTGATACCCGATGTGGATACTTGTAGTTTATAGCTGATACACGGGTTGAATAATTCTGATATTCATGAAACGCTGATAATATATAGGTAAATATTATTCAATATTATTACTGGGGTTTATTATTCAATTGGCTTGCGTTCATGATTTGAATTTCTACCATGCTTTGGAGTGTGCGTGTTTCACAGGATAGAGCGATCATTGAATTTCAGGAGATATGCACGGAGAAGTAAAAAAATTTACATATAGCTTTGTACACAGGTTGATTTTTTTAAAAGACTATTTGGTGATAATTCACAGGATTGTCCACTTGTGAAGAACATATTTCCAGCATTCTTGGCTTTCGGCGGCATAAGTTGGACACATCATCAGGATGAGCTCCAGGGTCTCCGTTTCGACTGCACATTTCAGGCAAAGGGCTGAACCGATTGTTCGATCTTATGTTAATTCGCCAAGCAGAGATTATGATATGATCGAAGTCGATAGATTTTCTATTTCTAGAAGCAAAAGCTTCATTTGTTTCAAAAATTTTGGAATAGATATTGGAAGAAGGGAGTGCTGTTATAAAGACGAAACAATCGACAATGGCTGCTCCTCTTGTCATCGAGAGGAAATACGCATGCAAAGACGTTTCTTCTCTCGACGGACCTAATTCGCTAATTGACTCCGCGTCTCACCTACTACCCGAGATAATGGCTGGGCTAGTGCATCTGCCTCGCATGCGAAATGACGGGCGGAGAAGATGACTCCGCTGTGTCATCGCAACCTCGATGTTTACCTCGACCACCACTCACCGAGAGGTCGCATCCTGTCCTGCGATACTCGGAACGTGCTCTTATCGGCTAATGTTTCAACAGGTGTACAGGAACAGGTAACGAGAGGACAGAGCTTCTGCTGAAATTGACAAAGCTTTGGTTCAAAAAGATGTCCAACAAACTGAATCAACTGATGTCCGTGTATAGAACTGCGTGTTCCTCGCTTGAGCGATGAGTAGCCAGGATGCCCGGACCCACTCACCATGACGGCTCTCAGTGTCAGCTGATCAATCGTGGTGAAGCAGCTTTTGCCCATTTTCACACTTCCTAAAAAGGCACCGCACCAGCTTTGGAATTAGTTGTCCAAGATGTACGGAAAACATGTATTCAATTTCTGAGAAGCACAAGAACGATCACGTTTAGTTTTATTGATTCCCATTGTGGGATGTATTACATAAAGCTCACTTCCCGTATTGTGCTCTTAATTCTTCAATCGCTCTAAAGGTCGCGTTGCTTTATCCGCCTCCCAATCAAAACCTTTCTCAAGTCGATTCGAATCCGTAGAGATTCTCTCTGATTTGGCCCCCTCGTGGAATCAACATTACCAAAGCTCTCATTCAGAATGTAACAAAACAGCGAACATGAAGCGAGTTTGACGTGTGCCGTCATATCATGGCTTCCTTGACAATCGCTCCGAGTGGTTACCCACCCCAATAACCAATTTGCGACCGCGTTACGCGGTCGGTCTTCAAATATTCATCGAGTTGTGACAGTTGAGCGGAGGGTCTGGAAACATCAATTATGATAAGGAGTCTGAGTTCACCGATCTCCTCGTTAATAAGTAATTTAATTTCCCCTTTCAACCCGCTGGCTTTCTCGCTTCGTTTCGCTCAATCCTCCAAAATATACCTACCAACCTGCCTACCTATTCATTGACGACGAATAAATACCTTCGCTTTTGTATCTAACTTGCGGCCGTTTGTAATGAGATACTTGCTCGGCCTTTATATCCTAAGCAAGTATTGGGTATTTCAATGACCAAGTTCAAGGGTGAGATCCCACAGCTAGAATTCAACATAAGGGAATTATGAATGAAGAGTTTTGCTTCCGAGGCTACCTAGAGAAAGTTGAAGTATTTTAGTCAGGATTCGGTCTTGAAGGAATAATGTAATTACAACAAAGCAGTAATCATTGTAATTTCGCCGTTTCGGTCAACGGGTGGCACCATCATCAGGAGTCAAATCTACAGCAAAGAAAACAAAAGGTGACACTAGAAAGCTATAGGGGTCTTTCTCATATGTAGAAATGGAGTATCTAGTAAGTACATCATTCCATGGAAGTGGAATCTAAATTTTAAATAATTTTAAATCTAAATTTAGTTGTTGTAGGTACATTATAAAAATTAGAAGTAAGAACCAACTCCGGGATGGGCCACAGTATTACACTATCCACACTACACACACAATACACTATCAGTCATCAGTTATTCAATTGAAGAATTTAATATCTGTCTATCTATCTCATATCATTTGACCATTTGATGTACCGGGCCTTTAGATCCTTTTTTCGCAAATTTTTTTAAACCCCCCCCCCTCCCAATTCATTTGGCACCGCTCTATAGGTTTAAACAGTAGTTTTAACAATATGTTAAACCTAGTGCATCCTCAAAAATTAAAAACCTTATATTTAAGTCAGAAAATGTCACACACGTTAGCGTCTCCGTGTGTTAAGGTTTGAATATACTGAGTAAGTCGGGTTTTGAAAAGAGAAACTCTGAATTGATTAAATTTCAATGTACAGAAACTCACTGTTATAAGAGGTTACTTCGGTGTATTTTTATTTATTTATTTATTTTTTTAACTGGCATTAATTGCTTATACAGCCATTAACAGAATCACAGAATTTATCCCTCGCGAGTGTTACCTTTGTTGCATCAATAGTACTTGATTACAATTGTGAATTATTACGGCAGCTCAAGGACTTTTTTTGAAGCTATCTCATATCTGTCCAACGCTTTGTTAGGCTAGGAATAGTGTTTCCATGTGAAGACATCGCGAGTGTTACTCCTGATTCAACAAAATTTATTCAAAATTCAACTGGGTTTTGCAAATGTATTAAAATAGGTATTTATACTACATTCCATGAAAAAAATGTATTATTAAAAAAAAAGTCGTTCGTTATCTAGTTGTTTTCTTATTTCACTAGCATTAGAGTGTTACGATGGATAGTTTTAGGTAATTTAAACATGTCCAAATCAATTAGCGAGATATAATTTTGAATCTAGCTTAGGAAGCTCATTTCGGAGCTTGAAGACGAGAACAATTTAGCGATTTGCTCCCTGCAGACTATTTTGTGATGGAAAGAATACACTTACTGAGTGAAATGTCTCAGTTACTGAGGAGATTACCAATATAGAAATATATACTGATAAAAATACTCTATAGGTCAAGGATCGAATCAAAAATTTTAGGAGCTGATAGACCTAAAACAATAACATGACATTGACATGTCCAAGTACTTTTTTACGCCGGATCGATTGAGATGGAACCTTGTCCCATCCTCAGACGCTTATTCCAACAATTTCGTGTACGTTGTTTTGTTACATCCTGAGTGGGAGCTTTGGTAACGTTGATTTCAAGAGGGGACCCAATTAGAGAGAATCTCTACGGATTCGGAATCGACTTGAGAAAGGTTTTGATTGGAAGGCGGATAAATCAAACGCCACCGACGGAGCGATTGAAGAATTAAGACGTCAATACTGGAGTTGAACTTTATGCAATACATCCTGCGCTGGAAATCTATGAAAGCTTCAGATTCGAAGAGTGGTAGGGGAAGACTTGAATAACAATCACATCAATTTCAGCACTATAGTATCATCAAAAGAATGCGTGACCGTGGAATCCTCTCAACGAATCTAATTCCTTGTTTTCATCCGGCTTTGATCCGGCGAAATAAAGTGAAATAATGGCGGTGCATAGCCCTTAAATTGAACTTCTGTGGTTTTTCTTTAACATGCGAAGAATGAAAAATGAATGAAATGATGAATGATATGAACATTCGGATGTTAAATACACTCGTTCCTGTTCTCTCGTTTTAATTATTGAGCCGTGCATTAACCGGAACATACTAGCTTGTTAGGAAATACAAAACATCGTTCTTATTGATGGAAAATATAAAATCATAAAAGAACAACTCTAATTGGCAGGTGCTCAATTCATTCGATTCCATATAAAAGTTGAATAGCGAAGAGCTGGCTGGAGTGCTGAACCGTTGAAATGAGCTTTTCGGTCTTATTTCACGTTATAGTTACTTGTGTGAACCTTATCGCGTTCTGCTTTTATTCCAGTTTCGAGCAAGATGGAACTTACCTACTTAAAGTAGAAAATGCAGCCATTCATATTCCCGCTAATTGTTCTATCTTCTGCTTATCCGAAGCTTTGTGTGGAAAAGCAGCAAATCGTAAACTTTACCCATGAAACGAAGGAGGTTTTCTTACCCGGGCTCTCTCCACAACTTGGCGGATTTGGCTGTAGGCCAGCGAGCTCGCAGTTCTGGGTCGTTATCGGGTCATCGCGGTTGTTAATTAATTTGCTTGCCCGCCCGTTCCATGACGCGGTCACGGCATAAAGGTTTGGATTCGACGAATCTCTTCCACAACATTGGGCGAACTCGATTGAAAAACCACTGACCTCCACGCTGCAAAGTTGCGTGAATATCGCTGATATTTTTCTTGACTGTTAACAATACGTAGATGTGTAAGTTTGGGAGGTTCCAGTACGTTCTTCAGAAAGAGAAGTAGATGGGATTGTTACCTGTTTACACACAAAACTGAAGGTGCTACATAGATTGTACTCATCAAGAAGTATTGATTGGTGGACCATTCTTTGCCATCCATTTCCTAATGATTTCATCAATGTCTGGTTGAAACTGTACTGTCAGTATTTATGAACAGACCGACAGACTGACACAAAGAAAAAAACCTACGTCTGGTCTATGAGAAATCTTACGAGTGTAATTTTGGGTCCTTGCAAAGAAAAATATGTTGAGCGAGTAGTCCTCTCGCATGCTGCCTACAAAAGCTCCACTGGCCAATTGTGCTATCCACATCCCTACAGTGGTTTATGTTCTGCTACAATTTGCGAATGGAAATTTTGATTTTAGAGAAAAAAATCTTTCATGTCCAAGGAAAACTACAGGTAGGCTAGGATACTTGATGAGTTCCCTACCAGGAAACTTGATGGGTTTCAGGTTTTTGCTGGGATAGCCCATAACTCTTGGCTGAGTTTCCTCTATAGATAATTTTTTTCAGTTCAAGGTAGAACAAAATACAGAGCAACGCTACGAGGATGCTATTGGCGAGCCTGTAGATAGCAACCTTTAAGCAATGAAGCTTTTAGTTTCAATTTGCTCATATGTCGGTATTGTTTAAAGCAAAGGGAGTTTCGTCGCTAAACTCTAAGTTTGTTCTTATTTTCCCTTAGGATGACGTTCAGCAGCTTTGAAAACCATCGATTCAGCACCCAAAAAAACGAATGTATCATTCCTCTCAAAATCAGTTTTTAGCTATTTGGTGGGGTTTTCCCCAAAATACGAAATTTTGCTTCCGAGTCTATCTGTACGTAGGAGAAGAATTGTTATTACTTTCATGAGATGAAAGATGAGGTGAAAATTAAGTCCTTTTCTCACTTATTAGTTCATGCGCCACAAAGTGTTCAAGAAAATAACATGAAAACTGGGATTACCGTTATGTTGTAATCAGAACAATCCTCTGAACTGCAATATGATCTAAAACGCAAAAGCAAATAGAAATTTTGATGTTGGCAAACAAAATCTTTCATCTCGTGCCCCATAACGTAGGCGAACAGCTCTCAGCGGAGTTTTCTCTATAGATAATTTCGTATAGTTCAAGGTAGCTGAACTTTTGAACGCCGTCTTTCATTCATTGGTAGAGTAGAGTGCAGATAAATTGTTATCTTTTGTAGTTTTCTCGCTAAACTGTTAAATTTGTCCATATTTTTCCTTAGGATGACATTCAGCAGCATTGAAAACCATCGATTCAACACCCGAAAAAACGAATGTATTCATTCCTCTTAGAATCAGTTTTTAGTTATTTGGGTTTTTTCTCGAAGTACAAAATTTTGCCTCCGAGCCTATCTACCTATACGTAGGAGAAGAATTGTTATTACTTTCGCGAGACGAAAAATGATGTGGAAAGTGAGTCGTCCTTTTCTCATTTATTAGTCCATGATACCACAAAGTATTCAAGAAAATATAGTAGAACTTATGAAACGATTCCCAAAAACTCGACAGGGCTAGTGATTGTTTTAAAAATTGTTTTACGTTGTCCATAACGGATTCTCGGGCAGGTCATAACAACCTCCGCTACATTCCGTGCTACATTGTCATCACCGGACGTTCAGTTTAGTGTTTGATGAGACACAGTTGTGGTTAGTTGGATTTGATGGGGAGCGGTTAACAATTGCCTCATCGATTATATATAATTGCATACATTAAGTCCATAAATGAACAATTTTAATACTCTAAATAAGCGTTTTTAATAAACTCCTAGTTATTTTTATTCTAATTCCCTTAAACTCGACAACCTTTAGGTCCGCATTGTGCCGAGTTTGTGAGGTTCTACTGTACCATCAACACTGGGATTACCGTTCTGTAGTAATCAGAATATCCTCTAAACTGCAATATTTCTTATCTCTCCTTCTACGTGTTAATCTGGTACAAACCACGGAATGATATCCCGTTTATCGTATCTCGTGTATCCCTAGGTAGTAACGCTGGTCTATTCATTGGCTAAAAGGAAGGAAAATCCAGAAATGAAACCATATGGGACGGCCCAACTCATCGGGGTCATAACCCCATTCACGCTCGGGGGTCGCGTATCTAATCGAACCAACAGCTCTTTCGATCTCTCGAAGGATTTACAACTTCCAAAGCGGACGACGGAACGGATTCTTTATTTCGGACCCGCGTTGGCCGAACGCCAGTGCGAAGGACCGGAGGAGAACGAAAGTTGCGTGAAGCCCCGCGTTCCTTTCGCTGGTGATGAAAGCGATCATGATGAAGAAACAATAACCTCTTTAACATACTTAATCTCAATAATTCTTTAGTAAACAATAGATTCTCTTAAAGGAATTTAATGAGTTAGTCGTGCCTCAGCAAAAGGTGAAATGTATGTCGATGACTATTTTCAACGATACACAGAACTTGTTGCCACAACTTCGAATCCGTAAGAAGGATATAGGGGAAAAAAACCTAGTGACTTCAGTTTCGGTCGAAAATGAGATTCGTAACAAAGAGAAAATGGAATGGTGTAGTTGCACCTTCCATGGGCGGAGGAGATTATCCTGCAACGAACAGAAGATATCCATGAAATTGAAAAGCACCATGTTTATGCTCAGACGTAGCAGCTTCTAGAAATAAGAAGGTGAGAACTTTTCATACCCATCACAGATTGGAACGCGTACCTATCTAAGATTCAAGGAGTGCTGGATCGAATGAGCACATGAAAACATCAGGAAATCCTGACGGAATGCCATTAATCACACGCTCCCAAGCTGTGTTGTCTCTATTTGTATACTTTGTTACATCATAGGTTTGATTTAGTGTCAGCATCAGTGACTTTTCGGTGCTAACTATGTGGTTCCTTGTGCGTTCTGTCTCTAGACTGCCTTTTCATCGTGGTGGCTACAGCGGTGTCGACATCAGCTATCTGGTGATCATGAATCCTCGACTATGCAACAAAAATGGCAAGAAAAAGATCAATCTGAAATTCCAAATCGGTCATCTATGAACAAGCTTCCCATCACGCTTTGCCCAGGCGAATGTTACTCCTCTCTCTGTGCTCATGCTTCAAAACTACCAGCTTCAAAGGAAATAATAAGGAAATACGCCAACCTAAACCATCTGAGGTAGCATCTGTAGCAGAGTTGCATTTTAGCACAACAAAAAACTACATCAGAACGAAAAGATCAAAGAAAACAAGCTTAGTAGTTGGCCCTTCTAATGAGACGCTAACGCTTTAGACGACAATGAATTTGATGTTAACCAAAATTTCAATACCGAATCGCATCATGTTATTTCAGAACTTTCAAACAAATTTGGTTACTTGTTCAACTATCATTTCATTATGAACATATTTTGTGTATATTTCCATCAGTTTTCGGAGAGATGTGGAGAACCGAGCGTTTGAATGCATTTTCAGGTACTAGGGTGGTAGGTAAACGAAGAAGTGATGGAATGGACTGGTAGCCCCTTCCAACAGGCTGTTGGAAGTTCCAACAGCTAGGGATGAGCATCGATGAGAAAAGATAGATTGAAGCAAGACATCGATGCGTGGAAAACATGGGTCTCTGAACATCGATGTATCTTGGTGCAATACATCGATGTTTTAGGAAAAAATCATTTCAAGTAGTTAATTGTAGGAATATTGATACAATGAAGCACTCAACTAATTTCATATTTTGAGAAAATACAATGCTACAAAAATTATTTAATACTAAAAGAATTATATCAACTCCAAGTGTTGAAAACGAAATGAGCTATTTTGCGTTTCTAAAACATCAATGTACGAAAATATCGATGTACAATAAACATCGTTCCCTTACCATCGATGTCAAAAACATCGAACATCGACATGCAAACATCGATTTTTTGAAAACGTCGACTATCGATGCTCATCCCTACCAACAGCTGAGGCTGTTATGCTGCAGCAACCAGAGGTTAATACTTGAGCTTCCATTACAGGCTATCGTTGCACATGTGCTGTTTATGCATGTAATTATCGTAGCGAACATTTCACGTAGTCGATTCAATTCATCCGCCAAATCTCTGTAGATCCCTTTATCTCAATCCGCTAATCTCTTCTTTTTTCAGAATCGCCCCTCTTATCAATTCAATTACGTTACACGAAACGTTAGTGAACCCAGAGTCATTACCAACTTCCGGAATATAAAATGTTTAGTGTATTATCCTATGAGCGAAATTCCCAAAGTTCTATTTACGTTAAATTGAGTTGGTACGTTCAATGTATCTAACAGCCTCGCGCACTCTTGGTTAGTGTTTACAGGAGGACGGAAATTCTTTCGGCACGTCATTTCCACAGCCGGAGAGTCTTCGGCGGTGCAAAACAGGGTGCGATTGTCGTAGATTAGAAATGTTTCTTACGGCCTGTGACTCTCAAGGCGGTGTGAAACTTTCCGTGACAACCTTCACGTTGTCCCTCCCATTTAAACTTGAGCGGGAGAGGACTTGACTAGCGCAATTTCCTTTTGTCTCGGAAGCACCTGAGAATGACCGGATGCGTGTTGGGAGTTGGCGGGCACAAAAGTGCCGAGAGAACAACTTGTTCTTACAACTAGGCGATCCGCTGACCGGGTTCCTTGCGAAGTTTGTGGAAAAAGTACAACCACTCACTCTTTATATCTGTCGTTAAAAGAAGCCTAAAAATAATTTAAATTAAGGTGCATAAGTTTGCGTACGACGTAACACTTGTGGATTATAACTGATATTGCACAAGTCGAAAAACGTTTTTATGAAACATCAAGGCGGAGCGTAGGTTGGTATATTTTTATTGGATACGTTTCGTTCCTCTATGGAAACTTCTTTTTTTAATTTTTTTTTTTTGTTTTTTTTCTGATTTTTTTATTTTCTCATGAGTCATCTTATATTAAAAAAACTCTCTCTAATATCCTTTCTTTTTTTTCTTCCAAGAATTAAGAGTATAGTAGTTTTTCACATAATAACATCAACTGTTCTTCATGAGAAGTCTAACTATAAATATCCTCTCTTCTGGATTTTCAATGATCATCTTATATTACCTGTTTGGCAGATTAAGGACAAAATTACAACAATTACATATATATGTTGTTGGATGGTGATGATATTGATGGCTGGTATACTTACATTACAACAGGACTGAAGAAGTTCCCATAGAGGAACGAAACGTATCCAATAAAAATATACCAACCTACGCTCCGCCTTGATGTTTCATAAAAACGTTTTTCGACTTGTGCAATATCAGTTATAATCCACAAGTGTTAAGAAAGTGGTCACACCACACTCCACAGCCATGAAAAAACGTTTTTGCATCACCCTGATTCAGTCGTAAATATGGACGGGGAAAATTTGGGTTTTGGTGAATTGTATCTTTCTAAGCACAATACAGAAACAACAGAAAAAACGTAGTTTCGATAAATTTCTCCATTAAAGCCAAAAAAACGACTTTTGTCGAACGTCATGGAATACAATTATTGCCATAGTTTCTACTGCCTCCTCTGCCAGTAATTGAACTTATTTATTCATTTATTTTTGGTTTATTATTCAATAATAAACCTTTGTAATCGCTCTGGAAAAAAAAATTCTAACCCCCCTGAAAATTTCATGGTTTACGTTTCAAAGGGTGTAGAATCCGAATCTGCAATAAAAATTTTTCCGTCCGTCCGCCGTACGCACGATATCTCCGAAACAGCTGGAGCAAAAAATCTGAAATTTTCAGGAAAAATCCATCTTGGTCCAACGACGCCCCAATTCTTGAGCCAGCTCCCTCACGCAATTTAAAGTGCCCTTTAAGGGCTGTAAAAGTTTTGTAAAATCCCTGAAAACCTCAAAACTAGTCGAATCGGCCTAAATATTTTCCTATTTGAAGAACATACCATGAGGAATCGAATGAGCCCTTCCCCACGTCCGTAGGTCAAACCATTCGCGGTGTATGGCCCGATTTATGGTGCCAACATTTGCGTTTTTTCGTTTATTATTGTTTGTTTGTAACCTAGTGATGTCCGGCCGATAGCGTCGAGTTGTAGTGAATGTGGATACTGGAGTGATAGCCGATGTGAATACTTGTAGTGTAGTTAGTAGCCGATACACGGGTTGAAGCATTCTGATATGCATGAAACGCTGATAATATATAGGTAAATATTATTCAATATTATTACTGGGGTTTATTATTCTTTATTATTACTGGGGTAAATAAGTATTCTTTCACTGGGGTTTATTATTCAATTGGCTTGCGTTCATGATTTGAATCTTACTAAGCATCGGAGTGTGCGTGTTTTACAGGTGATAGAGCGATTATTGAATTTCAGGAGATATGCATAGACCACGTAAATCGGTTCTCATCCAAAACACCTATTTGGATTGATCAGTTGATGATATTTGTGTGCCTCCTCCACATCTGTCTACCCTTGGCTACATCGTTTAAATTTGGATTTGAGGAAGTTTTAACGCAATACGAGTGCTAAAGGACTTGATAAATTATAGATATTTTTATTGTGGGGGGGGGGGTATTGAGGTTCAATAAAAAAACACTGCAAATTCTTTCACTGGGGTTTATTATTCAATTGGCGTTCATGATTTGAATTTCTACTAAACTTTGGAGTGTGCGTGTTTCACAGGATAGGGCGATTATTGAATTTCAGGAGGCACACAAATATGATCAACTGATCAATCCAAATAGGTATTTTGGTCGAGAACAGATTTACGTGCTCCATGCATATCTCCTGAAATTCAATAATCGCCCTATCCTGTGAAACACGCACACTCCAAAGCTTAGTAGAAATTCAAATCATGAACGCAAGCCAATTGAATAATAAACCCCAGTGAAAGAATTTGCAGCGTTTTTAAATAGTTACTTTATTGTGTTGTACACAATCAAGTGAGATCACAAGTATTTCGTGTACAAATCACCTGAAAGTGTGGCATTCCTTCCCTCTTTCGGAGGGCTACTGCATCTATTTACTTGTTGCTAATAAACTTCTTTCTAATGGAAACGAAGAAAGAAGAGTAAATATTTGGAGATAGTATAACGATTGGAAATCGTAACTAATAATATCAAAAATAAATAAGTAATTCTAATTTTTTTTTTTTTGTAACTGAGCAAGTGGCTTAGTGATCTGTTAGATGGAAATTGAACCTTATGAAGGATTAAGGACACAGACTATCGAAGTAATTTTGCAATGTTGGCGAATTTTCATAGAAAATTAAGCTATTACAATAGTTCTAAAAATGTTGAAATGCAAATTTTCGAGATATTTCTTAGTCGAAATCCGTTTTGAAGCACTCTGAAATGATTCATTTAACTCTTTTATTTAGATAATTTTCGTGTCCCAACAAATTAACTCAATTCCTCGTGACCTTCAATCAGTCCTGGCATCAAGTCTACAGACGCGGGATATTTTCTGTGATACACCGCGAGTGACCTATCGCCAAGGAATAACGATTGGGAACTTGTTATGTCATCGCCAATCCCCAATCTCAGACTTCACAGCCTCGCCACTAAGGTTTGCACCCATGTAGCCGTTCGAGGTGCAAGTTGTGCAATTTGGTTTTCGTAGAGCCTAACTTCAGTTCTCCCAATACAACACACTTTTAGAAATGTAAAGGATCCGATTTGATTGATATGGGATTATCAAACCGATTTTCCCTTACCATCTTTCAAATTTGACTTTTGAATCTTTTGATCTTTTGAATTTGATGGTACATTTGGATGTTTTATTAGCGATCGGGAACACCCAATTGAAACTATACCGAATCATGTATCTACTCTCGGAATCAAAATGCATTCTTCATATCTGAGTGTGCAGAAATCGTTACTCCCTCAAAAGCCCACGAAGCTACCCATCTGCTCGTATTACTGTCGCGATCATTTTAATACAACACGAATGTTCTGGTTCCCCCATTTCCTCGCCGCAGATCTTCGCCGCACGATTCAGAGAGAAATCAGACGGCAGCCGCCAACAATCTTGACAGGCACCTGACAGTCTTATTATTGCCAAGATGTTTCGTCGGTTGCTGACGAGCTCCCCCAGGCGATTTCTCCGCACGGGATTCACTTTCGCTTTCGTCGAATTTCCGATTGATCACTCATCAATACCGTCAATCATCCAATATCACTTAGTGTTGTACGGATGCCAATCTGTTTCATATTTTTGTGCAAAGTGATTCATTTACCCAAATAACAAGGGGTCGGATGTTCTATGACTCGTCTTGCCTTGTTTTCGCGCTATTACTCGTGGATAACAAGGAAAGACGAGTATTAGTGCGGTAACAAACTGATTTCTCATCATTTGGGCAAATGACTCACTTTACACACAAATAAGGAAAAGATTATCATAACTATCCGTACAACACCAAGTGTTATTATTGTTGAAGATACGTAAATAACAGTTGTGTGAGAGATTTGACAATACTGGTTGAATAATTATGAAATTCAACTCTGTGAGATTGAATTGAGAAAATATTCGAACACGAACGGATCAAGTGTGAAAATAATAAAAATTGTCTCATGAACTGGGACAATCGAATACGCTCCCATAGCCGCAGTCAAATTTTCTTGCGTTAAATCCAAAAATCAAATGAAAAATGCTATCCATATTACTTAGGTTGTATAATAATGATAATAATATTATAGTAATTGTAATAATTAATTATTTTTCAACTTTTGGCGACTCAATTTCAACTTTCGGCATACCAATTCGATCTTTTGGCAAATCAATTTATACTTTTCACAACCCCAACTATTCCAACATTCCACCCTTATAATTATCAATAAATGTTTTTTCTCTTCTATTAATTAGGTTTTATTTTTGTATTGGAATAATCCCTCTATGTGAATTTGACGTCGTGAATAGTACACGCGACTCTTTAAATTGCATTTTAGGTGCTATAAAAACAACCCTATTTACATGGGTGTCTTTTGGCTAGGGGTCAAGTAATTTTTCACGACACTTTTTTTTCTCCACACAAAATGCAACGCTCCGGCACTTTAAATTATTATTAACGCGAAAAGTGAAGGCTAGGTAGAAATCAATGAGTTTCACTTTTTTAAAAATAAACTGTTGTTTTTCTATTGATTCGCACGTTTCTATTGATTGTCACGTACGACAATGTGTGATCCGCGTGGAATTGCAAGAAAGAGAACTCAGTGTTTCGTATCAGTAATTCCAGGAAAGAAACTGGTCTATCAGTTGAAGCTCTCAATTCCTCCTGTACAGCATTCAGTAATGTGCGTATTGTGTTCATAGACGAGTGTGGTGTGATAGGCTCTGGTCTACTTCAAAAATGAACCATCGTCTCCAACACATTCTCCGCTACCACGATAATCCATTTGCTGCGATGAATATGGTCTTTTGTGGTGATTCACGCCAGTTACCACCCGTGTGTCAAACACCTATACATCCGAGGAATTGTATGGCATCTTTATAATACTACCCTCTCGTTCAAGTTATGCGTCAAGCTGACGTTGCATTCTCTAGGATCCTCACCAAGGTTGGTAATGGAGAGAGTCTGACGCGAGAAGAAGAATACGTCGTAGTGTCCTGATTTTTTACAAGAAAGTACATTGAGTGATCTCAATGTGAATTTGAAGACCTCAAAAGGTACAGAATTTTTAACTTTCTTGCGTGGAACATTCACTCTAGAGGTGAATAGTGATCCAGCTATCTCGACAACCCGAAATAATACAGTCACTGATGCTGTATTCACACGATATATAGATCAATGGAAACAAGGCATTTTTATATTTAGTCATGCAGATCGATTAGGGACTACAGTAGCCAATAGGGTTCTTCCACTGTTTAGGCTGTCTCTATACCTTGATGTAGGGATGGGCATCTAAACATAAAACATCGATATATCGATGTTTGATAGTATCGGCGTTAAAATATCGATGCCGATATATATCGTAGGTTAATCATCGATAGTAGGCACTACCGATAGTATCGACCAAAAAATATCGAGTTTTAGAAAAATAAAAAATTGAATAAAATGTATGTATTCAATGCACTTAGTAGACCAGATGCCACAATTGAGTTTGCAGAAGTTCAAATTTGATTTAAAAAGAAAAGTTAATTCATACTAATCAATAAATTATAAATATAGGCCTTTTCTGATTTAAGATAAAATATGTTTAAATTGAAACTATGTTCAGTTTAATGTATTATTATTTTTAATTTTGTTTTATCAATAGTTTCGTAACAAATTATATTGTTTGATAAGCTACCCAAGTTCTCTTAGAGGGGTTGTAACATTTATGACCTTCCTTAAATGAATGTAAATACCTATGTTTCGAACCTATGGTTCAAACAACTGAGTATAAACAAAAAAGAAGAAAAGAATCAACCGAGAACAAGATACAATCTCAAAAAGAACCACACAACACTTGCTGAAAAACCTCAACAACAAGTTGTTGTGAACAACCGCAATCTTCCAATTTTCCTATGGAACATCCAAACCACTACTTTTCTTCTTCTATTTTTATCGTCTTGGGGCAAGACTCTTGGACGCAGCCAAAACCACTACTTGATATCCTATGGATATTATCCATGGATAGATATCGATATCCCAGCCAGACGAACTCATTTTTGTGGGCATAATATTTTTCAAACTCGTGTGATGTGAAAAAAAATGGAACTTACGAAAGGTATTATTTCATGAAACAACATAATATGTGTGATATTATCAGATGAAACCGATATATCGGAGGAAAATATCGATATTTCGATACTATCGACCACGGTTAGTAGAAGAAGACGGTAGGGGTCATTAGGAAGCGAGTGGCGGCCTCGTGACGTCACTGGTGAAGACCAGACCAGGCGCTCCGTTTCTTTTGCATTAAACTAAACGTTTTTCGGGAAAGCGCCGTGTGGTTCAACCTAGATCCTCCTTCTGTACTTGTTCTGCTAATTGTATTGTATTATGTTTAGTATACTGTAGTATACTGGCTGCATCCATTTATCTACTATACTCCTTATCAGCAGTACCTGCACATACCTATGAGGTCCTCTAACTATTTCTTCGGTTGAATCAAAACATAAATCACCATTAATTTTCATCTCATCAAAGCCGATTACTACGTCTTTCTCAAACTCGGAAAACACTTGTGCTCGTGCTTTTAAAATATTCAAACTAAGGTGAATGAAGCCAGGAGTCACTGAAAACTGACGAATCCTCCTCTTGATAGTGCTCTCACTTGGAAGTGGGTAATTCAGTACATTTTTTGCAAAGTGAAATGCTTTATATGACAAAGAGCGCAAAGTAATAGCCTTCGCGATATCATCCGTCGACCAACTCTTACATCTTCGCTTTAACAGCGCTTGCTGCTGATTCGATGAAAAATGGCCATCAAAAACCGATGTCATGTTTCGAAACTTAGCTAATTCTTCCGTCAGCTCTTCAAGACGTAGCTTTAAAATTTCATTTTCTTTCTTCAACCTCATATCTTCCACCTTCTTCCACTAACCGTGCTATCGACTATCGTTGGCCATCCCTACCTTGATGTAAAATCCTAGATGTGCCCACAGACAGTTGTGTGACTTTGTCTTCAATATAACTCCGCAAACATCAACCTTTACCGGTCCCTTTGTACGGAACTCAAATACCAAAAATGGTGGAATATACTGTGTATAGACACGATGTAAAAATCCAAGAATGCAATTACTGGAATTTGATGACATAAAATAAATACCTACCTACCAGTGCTATCGCCTCACTCGTATAGTTGCTACGGGCCTAAAACCAGCCAAAACGTGCAAAAAATTGTTTTTCGAGGTTTTTACAGACATAGCGAGTTACATTGATACGTCCATCACTTACCAATTTGTTCCTTTTTCCTGTCGTGTGTGGCAACTCAAGACCTTTAAGGAGCTCGAAACGGAGCAATTGTCTCTGGGAAATCCCTGTTCCCCCTCTTGTTTCCCAGCTGTGGCTGGCAGATATCAAACGAGCCGCGGTGGAAACGGTCATTTCGCGGGGTGTCCGATGAAATGTGGGCCATAAACGTCATTTTCAAACGGCCGCCAACCGCCCAAGAACATCTCCTACAAGGGACGGAGCCCCTACGCAGCTCACTTGTCACGATGTAGCTCTGGCACGCAGTTTCCCTGGAGTGGGACATCCCCGCTCTCGATTCTCGTTGTTATCTTGATCTTGACATTACTAAACTAATTCTTCACCTTACCGTACGTGTTACTTTCCCTTGTGTTGTAGCCATTCCGACGCATAATTTCCACATTCTTTTCGTCAATTTTTGAAGTAAATGAAGTTATTACATTTCCAAAAAATGTCTTTGTTGAAATCCCTTTGAGGCATTCAGATACCATTCCTTCAATTTTACGCTTTTACAACACAATGTATAAACATCTTATAAACTCAAGGTATGAAGGTTGAAAGGTCGTAGGATGCAGTCTGAAAGGTTATCTCTCTCTGCTTCGAATTTGGCGCAGTCCAGGATTATGTGGGACAACGTCTCTTGTACTAGGCAGGTATCACATAGTGTCATTCCTTCCGATCTTATGGAGGTATGTTTTGGTGATACAGTGCCCTGTACGCATTCTGGTCATGGTTTTATAGAACCTCTTGTCTTTTCCGGGGCATTTCAGGTAACACGGACTCAGTGAGACTTTGGGAAAGTGGGTATGTTTTGGTGAGACTTTGCCCCAGTTGTACTTCGGTCATAGAATGTTTGCCATTTTCGATTCATTGCCTCTTCACATGTTTTGTAGAGGTCCGTTGGGGAGTACACCGCTGCTTGTACGTCCACCGTAGTGCGTTTTGTGGCCTCCCTGGCACATGTGTCGGCCAATTCATTCCCAACTATTCCTGAGTGACTCTTCACCCGTACTAGCCTGAATTGCCACCCTGATGTCCTCAATCTGTCACATGTTTTGACTATCTCTCCCTTGAGAAAATTCATGTTTGAGTTTGGGCTGATATGTCGCAGTTTTGAAAGTAGGTACGCTCAGTGGATCAGTCAGAATAATGATATGCCTTTACCCACCTCCGTCAACCTGAATGTAGAGCGTATAGTTTGGCTGTATAAATTGATGCAAATTCTGCCAATCTAAATTGGGCGGTAACGTGTTGGCTTGCATTGAAGTACGCTGATCCCAATTTGCCATCAATCAAGGAACCATCAGTGTAGATGTGGACAGCTTCAGGACAACGTAACATTGGAAAAATTTATGAAGAAAATAGAATTTCGAAAATCCGTCCGTCTGCCGAGGCTTAACTTTGAAACAATGGAACGAAAGAAAGTTAATGAGACTTGGGTCAAAAATCACATTTGGGATCCAATTTGGACTGAATTCTCGGCAATGATCCAAGTCAATCCTAAAGGTTGAATGAAAGGGCTGAGATTTCAAATTTCTGAACATCAGAAACGTTATATTTCTTTTTGATACAAAAGTGAAAAGTTTTGTGTTTGTTGTCTATTTATCAATTCGCCATTTCGTCTTCCATGGGTTGGCCTTTACTTCCAATGATTGAGTCCAGATCCCAAGGAAGGATGTGCAGTAGCGAGGAGGTTGGCCGATCTAGTGGAACTAATAGCGAGGGATTTTTTTTTTTCAAGCGTATGTTCATATGACAATTAGTTTGTTATACATGTTATTCAGTTTAAAAAATCACTTTTTCACAATGGTGATAGTCCAGTGAAAAGTAATACATGGGTTTGTTCCCCTTCAAACGCCAAACTTTCAAGTTATCCGGCAGCTGGAGGGCCTCTGATCCTGAGCCTGTTCGGTTGGGCAGCCTTTGCTTGTATTTCCTAGCATATATTTTGAAGATCTCATTGACAGTCTGCGCAGTCATTTCTCACGTAGCACAGAGCGTCGACGATTGGCCGAAGTACTTAACTACTTTCAGTTAAGCGATCATATTAGTGAGTTAAAATCGAAAACTCGATAAAACCTTGCAACCCTGCCACCAAGCGAAATAACAAAAGGTTTAAGGACACATTCAAGTTTAAGGACTAGAGAAGAGCTCTAAAACCTTTACCGTGGTGGTAAATGCGTTATTATGAAATAAAAAACAGTTCTTTTTCAAAATAATTGTTGGAACTTTATTTTAAATGAATCCTGTAAATATCATATAGTTTCTTGTAAAACGTGCTCAACTTTTTATTTTGTTTGTTTCAGGTGAGTGAGTGAGCCGCGTTTAGTGGTTTGTCTCGACAAATTTAGTAACTGTCTTTCACTACGTGAGTACATTATTAATGCATGTATTATATTGGTTCGACTAAGAAATTTGACACCTGCACACCTTGCTCAAGTCTCATGAAGCTCATTTGTCTGACTTGGGGTTGTGTCCATATCCTTGGCGTTTGCAGCCCCTGGTTATTTCCACGAGTTTGCGACATGACATCTGTCCGGGCCAATTTACGGAATGAGGTGTTCCAGCAAATGCCTTGCTCAGTGCTTCGCTGACTTGGGTGACCTACATGCAGTCTTCAGTAATTCCTTCAACTCTTCACCCGTTGTTCTTCCCCCTACAGCCTTTTCTTATCTCTTGATTGATTCTTCTATTGGTAATTGTCCTCCTCATTTCCTTTCCCTTCAGTTGAAAACTGAACCTTGACAATTGTAAAAAATCTACGTGTATAAGGAAATTTATTATTTTTGCCCCCCCCCCCCCCACCTTTCACTTGCTTGACTGCCAAGTCGTCAAACATCCCACTTGACTATGCCAATAAAAAGCTCGAAAAACAACGTTTTTGAGGAGTTTTTAGTCCCTAGCATCTATGCATGTAAAACTCTATGTCAGGCTACAAGTTAGGACCAACTAGATCCCAAATATAATAGTATTTCCAGATTGAGTTAGTCTTTTCAGAAGATAAAATGAATCTTGATACAAACAAAGTTATTAATATCATAAATTTATTTATGTCAAGTTCATCAATTTAACTTCAGCTGCAAATGGACAACGTTTTCATTAGAATTGTTCATTGTTCGTTGCTTGTTCACCTCATCATTTGGATGGAAATTGTTTTTGAAGGAGTAATTTTTCGTTTTTGGTTTTTGTGAGTTAAAAATTAAACTTATTTACCAAGGTACTGAAGCAAAAATATTGAATTTATTTGTAAAAAGATTAAATTCATTTGTAAAAAGATTAATTACATTTTTAATTTTTTAATTAAGTTTAAAAATCATAAACAAATTACGCTTTGCCATGAAAGTAATTTAAACTTCGTCTCTTGATGTAAAAGCATAGACAAATAAATGGAGCCTTCGAGCGAGCGTCAAGCGTGACGTTCATGTACCCAAGCATCAAAACATTTTTTTTAAATTATTTTTTATTGGTTGAGTCACAATAATTGTAACATATAACCAGTTAAGTTACACAGTATTTTATCTTATAAATTACACATACAGTAACTGGTTGTTAATTAAAAAATGTTCAACTTTCACTACACTCGAATTCCTGCACCTTTCATGAAATTTATAAGTCTTTCGTGGTCTGCTAGAGTTCCGTTTCGTAGAAATTCTGTAAGGTATCGGTGTACAAAGGGACTTAGTAGAATTCTTTTTTCTTCGTACAGTGGGCACTCTTGTAATTTGAGAATTTTGCTATGTGTCAGCAACCTTTTGTGTCTTCAAGTCCACCTAATTTCAGTTGAGCAGAATTGGATAATAGCAAGAATAAAGTCTCATGTCCTGGAAGCGGTGATTGGAGGCTTTTACATAAAACCGGGATGCCTGAATGATGAGATTCTGGATGGGCTCAATGCTTTACTTCAGTCCATTTACCACAATTATAGCTCTTGTGCGATCATCCTTGGTGGCGATTTTAACATCAGAGTCGGAAATCTTAACTCGCTAACGGTAGAAGAAGTCGAACCCCCACTAAAACCGACCAGGCAATCCTTGGACTCTTTTATTTCACCACGGGGCCGAGACTTAGTCGAGTTGTTCGAAAGCTATTCGCTCCTTCTCTTAAATGGTCGAACAAATGATGATTATCCAGGACAATACACTTTCTGTTCCAAGCAGGGTAAAAGTATTGTGGATCTTTTGTGGTGCAACGAATCTTCCTTGATCAGCGAGTTCAGTGTTGGAAATTGGTGGTTGTCAAACTCGGATCATTTTCCGCTGATCGTAAAATTTTCGGAAGCTGACCCTCACAAGGTGCCAGGCGATAGAAGAATGGTATTAAAATGGCATCCTGCTCTACAGGAACAGTACACGACCCGAATGTTTTGGAACGATAAGACCACGCTCATCGCGTCTAGCAGCGTTGACTCCACAATACTTAACAACAACCTCGTTTCGGCAATCATGGAGACGGCCAGTTCCCTGTCTCTGGTGCGTTCCGTACCAGTGGGCCCAGCTGGTACCCCTCACAAGACGCCCTGGTTTGACGCAGAGTGTAGGGTTGCCAAAAAAACTGCTCAAAAATCACTCAGGACTTGTCGAAATCACAAATTTAAGGAGCCGTATTTAAATGAGTTCCTGGTCTCTAAGCAATATTATTTTCAATTGCGCTCTTCCAAGAGAAATTCTCAAAAATCACAAGTTTTATTGATGCTCGCCAATGTCACCAATTCCAAGGAGTTTTGGGCTGCCATCCGATATTTTAAAAATAGGTCATTCCATGAAAATCCGATTCCCCTGGGCCGGTGGGAGCAGTTCTTTTCCAGTGTTTACCCACCTCGCGCTCCGATAGACGCTGTGTTTCTGGATGCCCGGCACCCATTCCTGGACAGAGAATTTTCACTCGACGAGGTCCGAGCCAGTATACAAAGCATGAAACCTGGCAAAGCACCAGGAACTGACTTGATCTCTGCAGAATTTTATCATGGGCTGCCTGAAAACTGGATTCTTTACATCACTTGCCTTTTTAACAAAATATTAGGACCGAGAGAACACCAGAAACATGGTCAGACATACTGATCACACTGATCCACAAAAAAGGTGACCCTTTAGACCCAGCGAACTATAGAGGTCTGGCTTTGGTCAATGTCATCCTGAAGATTTTCAGTGGGGCCTTGAGTGCTCGCCTGACAGAATGGGTGAATGAATCCGAGCTGCTACCTGAGAACCAGGCTGGTTTTCGTGCAGGTCGTGGGTGTATTGATCATGTGTTTACCCTCTCAGCTATAGTTGGAATTCACCTTCGCCTGCCTGGAAGAACGGTCTATGCGGTGTACATTGATCTCCGCCGTGCATTTGACAGCGTATGCCATAAGCTCCTTTGGGATAAGTTATTCGACATGGGAATAAGTGGCAAGTTTGTTCGTCTCCTTCAGAGTATTTACAGCCAGGCTTCTTGCAGAGCTCGTGTGGGCGGAGAGTTGACTGAGGCTATTGCGGTGTCGGAGGGTGTCCTTCAAGGCGAGATCTTGAGCCCCCTCTTGTTTGCCCTGTTTATGAGTGATATAGAGTCATACTTCCGTGTGAGGGGTGCTGTGGGCATTGATGTCGACGCCCACTCGGATATACTGCTGCTGCTGTACGCAGATGACATGGTGCTGCTGGGTCATTCGCCAGTCGACATGAACCGGAAACTGAAGATACTGGAGGACTACTGCTTGAATAATGGCCTTACTGTGAACTGTCAAAAGACCAAGTTGATGTGCTTTAGAAGAAGTGGGGGCTTAAAACCCCTTAAACTTCCAATCAAGTATGCCGGCAATGAATTGGAACAGGTCTCAGTATATACCTACTTGGGGGTTCCATTTTCAAGTTCGGGGGTGTTCGCGGCTGCTTGTGATCATTTCTCCACAAAAGCAAATACTGCAATGGGCGCGGCAGTTTCTCTGATGGCGAGAGCAAAGGTGAGCTCCCTGTCTGCGAGAACGCGAATTTATGATGCCACCATCAGGTCTACCCTCTTGTACTGCTCAGCAGTGTGGGCCCTCAGATATATCGATCAGACTGAACGATCACAAACTGCCTACTACAAACGCATATTGCTGCTTCCAAAGACTACTCCTAATGCATATGTTCGTACTGAAGTGGGAGTTCCCCCCTTGTCATTGACCATCGTCCGATCTGCTATTCACTGGATGTTGAAAATACATAGCATGAATGGTAGCCGCTTCCCTCGGATATGTCTGGAACGCCTTTTCGCCCTGTCAATGAGTGAACCTAGCTGCTCATCCAAGTACAACTGGTTTAGGCAGCTGTTGGATCGAGTGGTGGCTGTCACAACTGATGCTCCCTCTACCTTCCATGACCTCCGTACATTTGCATCTTCTGTGCTTAATTCTATAGAGGGACATCCGACTGCACTTGACTGGAACTGTGTCCAAACTTCAGGGTATAGTGAAATCTACAAAGAAATGGTCGTTCATACTCCTCTACAGCCACAGCCTTACATGTCAGTCTGCTCTCCTCTCTACATTGTGCGCTCCGTTGCGCAGCTTCGAGTGATGGGTCGATGGGGTGGACGGATTCTGGTGGCTGGTGGTGTGCTTTCATTCAGAGGCGATCGCACTTGTCCTATGTGCAACTGGGAGGACGCTGATACCCCTGAGCACATGATTATACGCTGTCCCATGCTTGCCACGCCAAGAATAAAGTTTCTTGCCAAACTGTTAGCCACGCCATTGACCACCCGACTGCAATTCATTCAACTTCTAGATTCCTCGGCAAGAAGAGTGATGAATGGGCTCCATTTTTTCCTGTGTGAGGCAGTCGAAGTGCGAGATCTCATATTAAATTCCTGAACAGATGGACTGATATTATAAGAGTATTTACTTTTCTTTTCTTTTGTGGCACTTCCAAGAAGTCATATTTATTTTCTTCTGTACTCCTTGCTAAAGATGTTTATCTATTAAGCAATAAATATATCTATCTATATTACACATACAGTAACTGGTTGTTAATTAAAAAATGTTCAACTTTCCCTACACTCGAATTCCTGCACCTTTCATGAAATTTATAAGTCTTTCGTGGTCTGCTAGAGTTCCGTTTCGTAGAAATTCTATAAGGTCTCGGTGTACAAAGGGACTTAGTAGAGTTCTTTCTTCTTCGTACAGTGGGCACTCTTGTAATTTTGTGCGTCATGTCTTCTAATTGGTCTTCGCAGAACTGACATTCAGGAAAATCGCTTAGGCCTTCGAGGTACAGGCTGCGATTCACCTGACCGTGGCCACATCGCACCCTGACCAACTGGACCATGTCACTTCTGGATAGTTGCATATTCAACAATTTCGGTTTTTTATGAAAACAGTTTATTGTTATCTATACAACACAGTGAGTCTATTTTGGTTTATTATTCAATAATAAACCATTGTAATCTTCTGGTAAAAAAATTCTAACCCCCCCTGAAAATTCGATGGTTTACGTTTCTAAGGGTGTAGAATCCGAATCTGCAATAAAAAAATTTCCGTCCGTCCGCCGTACGCCGTACGCACGATATCTCCGAAACGGCTGGAGCAAAAAATCTCAAATTTTCAGGAAAAATCCATCTTGGTCCGACGACGCCCCAATTCTTGAGCGAGCTCTCTCAATCAATTTAAAATGCCCTTTAAGGGCTGTCAAAGTTTTGTAAAATCCCTGAAAACCTCAAAACAAGTCGAATCGGCCTGAATATTTACCTATTTGAAGAACATACCATGAGGAATCGAATGAGCCCTTCCCCACGTCCGTAAGTCAAACCATTCCCGATGTATGGCCCGATTTATGGTTTCGTTTATTATTGTTTGTTTGTAACCTAGTGATGTCCGGCCGATAGCGTCGAGTTGTAGTGAATGTGGATACTGGAGTGATAGCCGATGTGAATACTTGTAGTGTAGTTAGTAGCCGATACACGGGTTGAAGCATTCTGATAATATATAGGTAAATATTATTCAATATTATTACTGGGGTTTAATTCAATATTATTACTGGGGTATTAAGTACTTTCACTTCACTGGGGTTTATTATTCAATTGGCTTGCGTTCATGATTTGAATCTAACTAAGCTTCGGAGTGTGCGTGTTTTGCAGGTGATAGAGCGATTATTGAATTTCAGGAGATATGCATAGACCACGTAAATCGGTTCTCATCCAAAACACCCATTTGGATTGATCAGTTGATGATATTTGTGTGCCCCCTCTACATCTGTCTACCTTTGGCTACATCGTTTAAATTTGGATTTGGGGAAGTTTTAACGCAATACGAGTGCCAAAGGACTTGATAAATTATAGATGTTTTTATTGTGGGGAGGTATTGAGGTTCAATAAAAAAAAACGCTGCAAATTCTTTCACTGGGGTTTATTATTCAATCGGCTTGCGTTCATGATTTGAATTTCTACTAAGCTTTGGAGTCCGCGTGTTTCACAGGATAGGGCGATTATTGAATTTCAGGAGGCACACAAATATGATCAACTGATCAATCCAAATAGGTATTTTGGTCGAGAACAGATTCACGTGCTCCATGTATATCTCCTGAAATTCAATAATCGCCCTATCCTGTGAAACACGCAAAGCTTAGTAGAAACAAATCATGAAGCTTAGTAGAAATTCAAATCATTTCAGTCAAATTTTCAACTGTAAGCGCAAGTTTTCGTAACGATTTTTCGGTTTATGTGCCAAAGCAAAGACATGAAAAAAATAAAATTGGATGTTTCAGAGAATCTTTACCAAAGTAAATTACGTGCTTTCATCCCTACTTCGACGTAATCATGTATTGAGAAAACAGACACCAGTTCGTATTTATTTGAAGGAAATAAATGTATTAGTAAAAACCGATTTTGATTGGTGTTGTCCGCTATGGAGAGAGGCAACAACATCAACTAGATTGTATACCCAGGATCTGCTGATCGGGGATTTTCCTCGCTTGCGGGAGCGATACGTTATTGGGAAAGCTGCCTCCCAACAGAAATTGCATTGTACGTACAGATCTTGTTCCTCTTTCTGGATTTCTTTCGTTCGCTTTTTTCTGCGGACGCGATCAATTCGCTACACACCGATAGCTGGGAGTTTATATTTCGTAATAATCTACCGGAACTGGGCTCATTTCTTATTCAGAGCCTGTGCTCAGTCAAGTGTAGGGCGTGGAATCGAGTTGAGGGCCTTGGCCTTGCTCGAGCGGCCGACATTCACGGCTCTAGCGACCGCTCAAGTTCTCGGCCGTTTACTGTCTACCTGGTCTTCTAACAAGGTTTAAATGATGATGAAGGTGTTTTTCAATCTGATATGTTTAGTAATTGATATATCAACGATCGCAAACCATACTGGGCAAGCTTCGTGCAGTACTGGCAAAACTCAACGGACGAAACTAAGAACTTATATTCGGTATTGGTACATACTGTTAAATCCTTCCATTTGAACGGTGTCTTAAACATTATTTCCTCGTGAGTTTGAATAACTGGTTATGTAAAGGTGTTGAGGGGAAGCATTCAAATACTAATATACAAAGTGGCGAAGATATCTTAGTTTTATGTTAGTGTTTTCGCTATGTGACGTTCGCATAAGAAACTTGTATAATAAGTGTGTCTGATTGATTAAGGGCCGGTTTATCTAATGTCCCATTAAATCTCTCGACAATCAATGCGGATTCAACTTAATCAATGATTTCTAGCTCACGAAAATTACTTTGCTTTTATGAATCTCCTTCTGATGTCCCATTCGCTGATTTTTGTTTATTATTCAATAATAAACCATTGTAATCGCTCTTGAAAAAAAATTTCTAACCCCCCCTAAAATTTCATGGTTTACGTTTCAAAGGGTGTTGAATCAAAATCTGCAATAAAAATTTTTCCGTCCGTCCATCCATTTATGATTTGAATTTCTACTGAGCTTTGGAGTGTGCGTGTTTCAAGGTGATAGAGCGATTATTGAATTTCAGGAGGCACACAAATATGATCAACATCAATCCAAATAGGTATTTTGGTTGAGAACCGATTTAAGTGCTCTATGCATATCTCCTGAAATTCAATAATCGCTCTATCACCTATGAAACACGCACACTCCAAAGCTCAGTAGAAATTCAAATCATAAATGCAAGCCAAATGAATGAAATTGAAAAATAAACCCCAGTGAAAGAATTTGCAGCGTTTTTAGAGGAAGAACAGAGGTGCCATCCCAACAAAGTTAAATTCCCACGTATCAGTGAGATGACATTCTTATTCATTCGCTTCTTTCTGATTGTGTAGTGGTAACCCTTCACATATGGAGTGCCAGCTACCCATGATGCTTCATATAATACTTGTTGTTGAACAAAAACCTTGGTGATAGATGCAGACGAGAAGTACCCAAATTCTACAAACATATATCAAAGGAGAGAGCTTTCTAGTTTTGATGTAAATTAAATAAATCATCATATTATTTACCTACATTATTGAAAAACCAACAGTTGCCAACAATGTTGGAGGTATGTCACCTATTTAAATAGGTATAAAACGATGGATTGAAATCAATTTTCAAGTCTGTTGGAGTTTTTCAGTCGTGTGGCGACTATCGTGTATTGATAAACACCACCTCACTCATTAACCAATAATTTTCGATAATGTTCAATCCATCTACCCATCAAATACTATTGATAAATCGGCCCTTGGTGGCCAAGCTTTGGGTCAGTTTGGATGAATGTACATCGGCTCTGTTCGGGAAGTTGAGGAAGATTGGAGAGAGGTGGAAAGAAGGGCCCCTGAAATGATGATGTTATGAGATGAGCCACGAAATACATGGGAGGTGGTACCACGAAGCGTTTCTTCCGAGATGTCCGACTCTAGTTAAATCTGAGTAAATTTATGATCTTGATGATGTTAGTGACCACTCCTTTTCGTTTAATTGTTTCAATAATAAACCTTTTGTAATCGTATAGCAAAAATGTTGTATAAGTCCCCCCTAACATTGTCGCTTTGCGTTTCAAGCTGCCTAGCTTCAAAATCTGCAATGTCCGTCCACTTTACATAGGCACTAAATTGGCTTATCATTGAAGTAGGAAACTGTTCTTTCGCACGCAGGATCCACTTGGGACCTTGTTGATGCTAACTTCAGGCCATCCCGATCGCTTCAGAGGCATAGATGCTAAGGGCTAAAAACTATCCATAGACGTGGGTTTTTGACGTTTTATTGACCTAGGCAAGTGGGGTGTAATTTTCTAGTAATTCAGTTACCTATGAGTCTCATTTTTACGGCGAAAATGTTGAAGGCAATTGGAGTAAAATTCAGTGCTTTAAATCCATATTTAGTTTTGACTGTCACGTCTGCTCCATGTGCCTAGAGCCATTAACAATCTGCACTTACAAGATTACTGCTGACCCATCGGATTTGATGACAATGATATCCGGGTGTTTATTCCCATTGATCTGCATAAAGTGCAATCTATCCCTTTCTACGCAGCTTGTGATGCGTGTGGATAGTTCCCGGTTCATGAAACCGCTACTCCTGAGGATAAACCTGACGACATCTAGCGCCAAGGATCCTCCGGCTGTTGCAGGTATTATTTGCCATCAGCCTTCGGAAAGGTGTGAGGTGATGGAATGGTATAATTGCCCCTTCCATTGAGCTGAATGCGGTAATAATTTTTTTTTCATTTATTTATTGTTACAACTGATTTAAATTTCAAATCATGAAGCAACTTAATTTATAATGAAGTAATATCACTTTTGTGGTTCAGTAGTTCATTATCTAAGACCACTACAAGTCACAAACACTAATCAGCGTCTGGTCACAACTAGGTTCAGCGGCTTGGTTCTCTTGAGTCGCCGTACCTCTTCTCTGTTGTCCAGGGTATACAGGATTTCGAGATTTTGGTGTCAGTGCAGCCGAATTTCGTGATCCGCTGCAATTCTTCTTATCGCGTCTCTCACCGTTTCCACTTTGAGGTCACGGTGGAGATCAGTTGTCCTGATATAACAGGGTGCGTTGACAATACTCCTTAAGATTTTATTTTGGAGTGTCTGGATAGTTTTGACATTACTGTTGCTCGTGCAGCCCAATAGTTGGCACCCATAGGCCCAGACGGGCTGAATCATTTGCTGATACAACAGCAATTTGTTATGGGTGGATAGTTGAGATTTCCTACCGAATCCGGTAATAGTGCTCCGCCACGCTCACAGGATGACCCAGAGACGCTTGAAAACGTGTGATTCATCTCCCAAGGTGACGAATTCTAAAATCGGGAAGGGCCAACTAACTATATCCATCACACTCCCAGGGCTCTGAGAAAAGCCGGGGGGGATCAGAGACTATACAATTCCATTACCTCCACGTCACAAGGTGAATCACAAAGCCCGTTGTCTCCTTGGTAATCTCATCATCACCTCACACCGAATCAAACAGGTTTTCATGGAGCAAATGTTGGAAAATTTGATTCCCTTATTTTCTGAGCCATTGTAATGCTTAATTTAGATCAACGAATATGGTAGGTAAATAAGGATTCTTCATGCCGATCGTATGTTTGATAGCATCTTCGACCATTAGTGACATATTGCTTCTCATTATATCAGCTAGAAAAATTGATCAATTACTCGAAGTTTGGTTCGTTTTTGATTTCGCTTGATGCGTGTGAGCGCCTCTGGATTTCCCATAGAAAGCGCCTACCACCTTGGAAGACATTCTGCAAACTAATGTGTTTGTCGCTACGAAGATTTACCGCTCTCCCAAGCGTGTAGGCACGCGGCCAGATTGGCGGACGCGTTTTATATTTATGTCGGCGGGTGAAATTGTCCCAAACTCATGCAGGGGCTTCTTCAGTCAACATTGAAAAACCTTTTCTTTCGTTTGGCTGTGTTTCGAAACCCTACATTTATCTTGATGAATATCGTAGTATCTGCTGTCACTTGCGTCCCACCAAGCGCCGTTCATTTTTCATTGTTCTACTTCTCATAGAAGGGCTGGAATTGAAACTCCCTGACTTACATTGCGTCCGCGTCGAGCAACATTGCGACGCCTTTTAATTCCAATTAAAGATGAAAACTCGGCACATTAATATTAAAATATCAAAAATTAAATAACGAAAAAAACCGATAAGATCAAGCTGAAGTAACTGCTATCGTCCTTCTCCTAGAAACCTAGAATTGATGGCGATTTTTGTTCCCTTCCAAACCCCGTTCTAGAGCAACGATTGGTTTTACAGCGACTTAGGTGTAGGTACTTTTTTGATTCATAGAACCGAGTTCCGTCCAAATCCAACAAATCACCCTTTTATATAAGAAAGAACTGAAATAGCCATATGAAGAAATAAACCTTTATTTCTCAAACCCCATTACAGGGACGTTTCTAGCCTATTCATGATTTTTTAATTGAATTTAATCAGTTTTGACCCAGTTGTTGTTAGCTCAGATAGCAGACAGACATACAAGATTTATAATTATCATTCCTGTATAATATGATGGGGGAATTTTGTAGCTTGCATTTCCGTTCGCGCAAGCGCAGCGGTACTGTTAGTCTGACAATGACCCAATTCTTATTTAACCAGAACTTCAATCGACTACATTGGTCACTTGTAGAATACATCGAGGGGTTAGAGCAGTGTTTCCCAACCTTTTTTAGCCTACGGCACAGTTACAAAAAAATACAAATAGCCGCGGCACACCTAACCTAATTTCTAGGAAAAGTAAAGAAAATTACATTGCCGGAATAACTCATTTTATTACAACTTATTTAACACACCTGTCCTAATCAAATTCTATAAAAGTAGAGCTCAGAAAAGAAAACAAAATACTTCTTGCTTTCTATTACAAAAGTTCTTTGTTATTACTTTATTATACTACTGTATTATCTTTATTATTGATTTCATGTCATGTTCTTTATTAATGTGACACTTGGGCTTGATGTTTTTTAACTAACTCCATTTTAGTTCACAACTATTTTAGTTTAAGTTGACTTATCCCACGGCACACCTTTGTGGCACACAGATTGGGAAACACAGGGTTAGAGGTAAAAAGTACCCAAGTCAAAAATGTTAAAAGTGTGGGGAAATGAAATTCAAATTTTAAATGCTTGCGTAAAACCAAAAGTACCTCACAAAAAGTGGGAAAAAAATTATGTTTGTGGGTACCTAATACACTTTAGAAGGTGATGTGGTTTTCAAGGTTAAAAGATGAACAATTATCCACAGAATTTGAATTTCATCAGGAGGCGTCAGAGGAATTTTGGACTTCGGTATGTTTACCACAAACTTTGGTTCAGTCAAGTAGGACTTGGACAGGTCATCACTTTACAATCTGGAAATGAATGGCAATAAATTCCACAAGTTCGTGAAGTTTGAAAGTTTTATTTATAACACAATTGAACTCTTGAACATTTAACTAGGAAATAATTGAAATTATTTGTGAGTTTTAATTGAAAAAATCAACATCAGGTGAGAGATCGACGTCATCTTCTTCGTCAATTTCGGGTTCTGGCAAACAATCTCTTACGTTGTTTAAGGATGGTGGGGTTTTCTACCATTGGTGATACTCAGGTGGAATTATTTTATCACGGCAGAGTTTAAGCAAGTCTTTCTTCTTGGCAGTAGATATTGGAAGTTGAGTTTGGTACATCTACTTCGGTATTCCTCAGCTTTTGATATGAAGTTCACGACAATCGCTGTGGTGTAGTTAGGATTGCCTTTCTCGTAACGATATCTTTTTATTTTGAGCCACTGCACTTTGTCTCCTTTCGCATATCGTGTTCTATTGCTTATGAAAGATTTCAAATCCATAAAATCATTGTATTTTAGCTCTCGAACGAAGTACGGTGGATTTTTTGCCTTATTCCTCCTGCTTCTCGATAGCTGAAAGATATTCAGCCAATCTCTCATTAAATAAACAGACACATTTTGTGCTGGCTCAATGGCACTGTGCATAGAGTCTACCTCCATATGGCTATGCCCTTTTTCCATGAATTTATGCTATAGACTGGCAAACCTAACTTCACGGAGGAAGCAATCAAGAGAAGTAAAACTATCCAACTAAAACTATAGGTGAGTTCTCCCTCTAAAGAAAAGTAACTTCAATTTTCCATCTTTGAAAGTAAATCTACCCAAGTACCCCTGGGCATTTGTACCTCTCTAGAATGAGCTATTTCTGCACTTGGTGATTCACACATGCCTGAAAACCATGGAAATCATCATCATTGGACTTGGGTATCCCCACCACGTGAAAATGTGTTTCACCCTAGTTGGTTAGGTACTTTCAACTTAATTTTACAAAAAAATGGACTTGGGTACTTTTACCCAACTGACATAGTTAGGCTCTGACGGGGAGAGGATTTTAAAAAGCTGATTTTCAGCAGAGGTGAAGTTCAACGACACTACGGTACGTCATGAAAGTCCATGTACCGCTAACTAATCAAACTCGTGTCCCACGTTTTTTCTTTTTTTCTCGCGAAAATCACCCTTAAAACTCGGTTCCCCGTCGGGACAAAATTTTCACCTCGAACGATCCGGGAAACTCGCAAACGTAAGAAGATACGTGTCCCGCATCAACTCCCTGAAACCTGATTAGTCTGAGTGCTACTTCATCAACCTTCGTAACTCCCACAATACAAGGACAACTCCGAAGTTCCATCCGAATTTTGCCGTCCGGATTCAACTATTTTCTCTAAAGAGAGACCCGGCCATTAGTTCATTGGAATCTTCTAAAACCGACTGATCTGACGCCATTCAATTAGCGACTCGGAGTGATTTTAGCGTCGTACTAACTCGTGAAAAATACAGCAATTACTTGATGACATTTTTTTCTCGAGAGTGATTGATTAAAGAACAATATTGCGGGGTTTGTTATAGGCGGGGAATAACTTTTTGGCTCCCACATTGCGATTATTTGCTATGGAGGAATTTCCGCGGGTTCGATACCTGTAACAGTCGATGTTTCGTGCAAAATTACTAAGAAATGAAACCTCACTCGGCTACGTCAGTAAAAATGAATTCTAAGGCAGTTTATCCAGGCCCGTAAGGATTTGGAATCTGCGTCACTTGAAACGTAAAATGACAAAGTTTGGAGGGAGGGGAAAGGGAATTGTATTAGATTGTTGCTACACGATTACAAAGGCTTGTTATTGAAAATAATATACTAATAGCTAGGCGTGATTACCATGTTAATAGATCAATTATATTGCAATACTACAGATCCACAGTATCTGATACAGTTGGATTCTCGGAATCGAGGTGTTATGGACCAAAGACAATGTGAATGTTGTGAAATTAGGATCGCAGTTGTGGTATTGAGTTGTCACTGTTCGCTAATTGCAATCATTTGCAGAATCACCGTGGTGTGTTATTTTCTAGCGGAGTTCGATACAATGGATGTTGATAGGGATGAGCTATTAGCTCGTACAATGTTGCAACTGAGCTCCTTGTAGTTTCATAACATTCATATTGTCGTTGGTTCATATCACCTTGTTTCGTTGATTCCAAAAACCCAACTGTTCCATAGATGTATGGAATTACACCTTGGTTGGTCTTTTACCTAACAGGGTGGTAAGCGGCAGCAAGCAGGAATCATTACTCTAGGAACGTTTAGGCCTTTTGTGCGGTTCATCGTTAAACATGATGGTGCCTTCTCAAAGATTCTTTGTGCTCGATTTTGGGGATTTGAATTTTGTTGATCTGGGGGGTTATTCTCGCATTGGGTAAGGATGAATAGGTGGATATCCTTGGTTGGATAAATTGGGAGCTTTGAAGGAACTTGGGTTTGGATTGCGTGTCATCCCCCTTTACCCTTGTCCCTCAACTATTCCCATTCCTTTTTTTCGTTTGTTTCCTCAAAATTCAGGTTTTAACATTTTATAGGACACGAAAATGTCATGTATCCATGATAATGAGCTTTGTCAACCAAATAACAATAGAATTATGTAAACGGTGTGTAGGTAAGGTTGAATGAGACAGATATTTAAACCAAAAACATTTTAATTTCTAGTTAAATCAAGATGATTTATTCAGTTAGTTACTACCACCCAATATTAAAAGTATCAAAATAATCACGGTTCACAAAAGTGTAGGTGGGCGGGCATCTGATTTAAGTTTTTCCTGACTTTGTGCTAGAACAAGTACCACATTTTACGATTGGTATTTATCTAGTATCAAATACCAAACTTGAAAAAAAAAAAAAAAAAAAAAATTGTTTCAAACAGCCATGTGGCTTTTGTGGTAGCCACAACAATGAAGTTAAAAATCGTCACGGCAATGAGAAATCAACATTAACCTTCTGCAATTAGGAGTGTAATGAACACTAATAGAAATTGAAACTTGCATTAAATGGAATTTTTACATCTCTATCCCAAAATGGATGCTAAACAAATCAATAAGATTGATTAAGGGTGATTCTCGAACCCATAACAATGAGAAGTATGAAACGTACGTACCTTTTTTAGAAACGGCTAACTTCATTTTTGAGACCCAACTGTATAGAAATTTCGGAAGGGCAGGGTTACCGACGCTGAAAAAACCTTGAATTGTCAAAAAAAGCCGTCATTTGAGAGAGCTACGATGATTTCCTTCAAACCCATGGCAATGAGACAGAACGTTTGGGACAAACTGAGCACTTGATTCTTACGGACTATCTAAAAGTTAGTCCCACTTGTAAGCGCACTAACATCCAGTAATTAATTCTGAAAAAATACTAGTTAAAATTCTTCCTGTAAAACGTACTTTGAGCGGATAAAATTTTAGATTAAGTTCAAGTTCTGACTCACGGACAGACCATGACAATGAGATTATAGGTACATTTCGATCAATTACCGGCAAGTAAAATGGAAAGTAGCTCGAACTTTATGACAGCCATGAGTAGGCCTAGTTACCACATAAAATCTACAAAAATGATTGTTGTAAAAAGTTGAACAGAAAATTATTTATCAATGAAGGACAGGATTGTCCCCTAAAATAGGAATCACCCTTAAACGATTTTCATGATTTGTTATTTTTATTTCACGTGTAGTGTATTGTGATTTTTGTGATATTGCAACTGCTATTGCACGAGTGTTCCCAGATACCATCCAACGTGACTCAAAAGCTCGTCGATTCGATGAAGTCCAATTTATTGGAAGTTATCAAGCAAAAAGGAGGGCCCACTAGCTATTAATCCATTTTTTGAGGTTTTTGCTGTGTTTTGGACTGATCTTACACAAATGAATTCGTATACGTTTGTTGGCAATTCGGCCTGGTTTGTTCAATTGAAAGATTGGTTGACTTGAAGTATGTCATTTCTGTGAGCATATGGGTATGGAAACATTGTTTATTGAGTGTATCAATACAACGAAAGAAGCCTTATTTGATTCCCACCCTCTACCACCATATAGAGGATTTGTGTTAAAACAATGCACAGACACGCTCTGTAAACGATTTCCAGCTTGAACTAGATGGCTTCGCCTAGATATTCAATCGAGGGAGCTTTATTCTTTAAGCCCACTATTTTCTACCTCAGATCTGCTCCGCCAATAAATTCCTGACCGCCTATTCAAGCTCACCTACAATTCAACCCCCAATGGCCATTTAGGAGTGACCATCGGATTGCCGGCCCCCCTCACTAAAATGTTCCACAATTTACACTCTAATGCCCGGGTATTGTTCATCAACGCCTAATTACCCCTAGAGGGCATTCTTCTGGTGACAAATTAGCCCACACCGTCAGAAATACCCTCTCGGTGGAAAATAAACTGCTCCCGAACTGAAAATCAGGCTCGCCGTGGGACGTTTTGTTGACATCATTTATGCAGAGGTAGGTAGGTATCCTCTCCTGCTTTCCCAGCCCTACATCACTTTCGGTCTGCCACTGGCACCGCGCTCGTGTAGAGGGAGAGGGTGAGATCCAGGGTGCAAAGGTCGTAAATCTTCCGACTGGTAGAGCATCGCCTTTCCAGTTTCCCTAACCTGGATTTATATCGTAAAAAAGCCCGTGAGGGACGGAGAAGCGTTGCGGAATAAGCTTGTGGGATTCGCCTTATCTTACAAACTGGCTTCTTTTCACGGTTGTCGCTGGGGCTGGGATGACTGCTGAGGTTTTGCGCATGCAGCGTCGTGGTATAAATATAAATCTAATGAAACCATCACTTCTCCTGGGTTCGTTACAATTTCCAGTTCTGACGAGGTGTGAGGCGCTAGAGAGCTATTGGAATTTTCGTCAGCGCTGCAAAAGATCATAGCTAACACTATTGTCCAGGCAGTGTAAAACTGCACTCTTGTATTTCTGAACTGCAGGATCTAACGCTTCGAACGACCAAACCTTATGGGCTGGACCATTCGAAACTGCCAGCCAATATAAGGCCTCTTACAAATTCAAAGTGTAAACTCACATGCGAGCGAGTTTAACGTTACCGATCCGATTCTAGTACAATCACTCTAGTCGCAGATATTGGAACCCAGCAGTGTAGTGGAGTCAACAGATCACATGACTATCCGATTTCACGTATCATAATATGATATGATAACATATTATGTATTGTCACCAAACAGTTCAGTTGACTGAATCCATTACATGACACTCAACATCTAGTTTAATCACTCTAAAACCAGATATTGGCACCGATATTTCGTTGAAGAAACGTAGTCTATTCCAGGGGCGTATATAAGGGGGGGCCGAGGGGGCCCCACAAAATTTGGAAGATAATATCATAAATTAATATTGTATTTTTCGGTCCAAAATAATGTTAATAAAAAGAACCTTTGTATCAATCATGTATTGTTTTTTATTTAGGCCTAAAATACGCTTTCCCCTTGGAAAAGAACTACTTTTCTATCAGTTTTTGTTAGTGCTTGTTAAACATGTGATTTTGGACACCTGATTCGGAAAATTTTCTTCGGACCTCCCTATGACTACACCCCCGTATTCTCGCGCCCCTCCCCCCCCCCCAATATTACATATATGCGCCACTGGTCTATTCCCACTAAATGAAAAAGTTACACGTTAAATCGATTTTGACGGTTAGGTCGTCATACAGTAGCTCTTACGTGAACGTAACTTGTTAACTTCTCCTGAGAGTTTTTGAGCTCAGTAACATAACAACAACTTCAAGTAATAACTTAGTTATTGTTCTTTAATTTTGTAGATATAAGGTAACGGTACCGGTAGTGGCCACAGTTAAGAATTTTTTTCTTTAGTTTTGACAATTGTGGGCCAACAGTAGTACTGACTGTCTTCAGGACTCATTTAGAATATAGCCCGACTCTTCCCTAACATATCCATTGCCTAAAACTATCAAAAGAACAATTTTTTCTATCTTTTATTAATTTTTTCTCACACCTTTATTTTGATCTAGTAGTGGCCACATCAAATTACGAAATTTCCAGTAGTGGCCACGTGCATGTCTCAGTAGTGGCCACTTGACATTTTGCCCTCCTTACGTGTTTAATATCATTAAATTCAATACCAGATGAACAAAATTGATTCTATCCAGTAGAAGCTCAAGGATACAGCCCAACAAACGAGGGAACTAGGGACGGTCATATTGAGAAGTTTACCACAATTTCCAATGATGCTCTGCGCACTCCTAGTTCATGACGAAGAACTAGAAGATGCCATGAGCTGTACCTCCTGCAAGTTTGAAGCCACTAGGAGACCGGGAATCCTTATTTCTCAAATATAAACTTTTAAATGGCCACTACTGGAGCAGTGGCCACTACCGGTGCCGTTACCTTAGACTAAGTTTCTTCTTCAAACTCTGCTTTTCTTGATATCGATTACCACCATCTTGTCGCTAATGATTTATTGAGTATCGGAACGAAACAGTTTAGTTAACTGAATCGTATGTTACTCCGATTCTAGTCCAATCACTCTAGCAGCAGAGCTTCTCATCGACATGAACCTAACGAAATGAAGACTATTTATCCAAGATAACCAATTAACGTTGATGATTAGGTAGGTTGTTTTGCTGCCCTCGGATCAACGGTATCCCATTCTTAAACCTTTGTAGCAATTCCGAGGGAGCAATAATAATAACGATGATAATAATAAAATCAGGAAGTCGCCTTAATTACACAGGTTCAGTTGTTTCGGACTTCGAACAGCGTTGCGTGAAAACTGTCTATTATAGCCCCCTAATGAGGAGCACCGTTATCCATTGACGAAGAAAGTTGTGAAGGTACAAGAAAAGGCGTCCTTGTCCTTTGTAGCGTTAGGATAGCGATTAGGGCTTAACGACTTTGAAGGTGGGCCGGGGAACTTGTTTGTCCTGGAGATCATTCGTCGCTTACAAAAACGTCTCAGATGGACAACTCCATTTCGTGATTGAGTTCGTGAGGTCGATACGAAAGTAGCCGACTATACGGACAATCAAAGCGAAACCTCCCAATAGCGGGCAGACTAGGGACTGGGAATTTCAACTAAGACCTCACCTACGGCCTCATCTAATAAGAAGGATTGCGGAGAAATATTAGAGCAAACAAAACTCCGCCACGTTAACACATTAACAAGAAGAACGTTCTCAAAATCGAGTGAATTCAAACGATCTATCGTAGGGTAGTCAAATGGAACCACAAAAATCGATGTTGGGATTGATTTCACAATCGGCGGTCTGAAATTGGACCTCGCTAATAAATATTTGCCCACCAAAACAGTAAGTTCCACTGATCATTCGGAACCATCGAGCACCACTTTTCTGATCAGCTTCGCTCACTACATCGGCTTATGTCAGACTGTTGTGAAATCGATTTGTGCTATCATACAGAAATAGGGTTGATAAAGGATGAATTTGTTTGAAGAAATAAACGTTTGGTGTATTATTTTTATTGAAAAGCCTTTGAATTAGAATAGCAAAACTTCGTTGAAACCTATTTCAAAATTTGTCATTATGAGTTTCAAGGTGAGTAGAAACAACATCTGCAATGTCTTGTGCCTTATTGATCATGAAAAGCCTTGGAATTAATGTAAAAAAATCCGTTCGTTTCCTCATTTGAACTCCACTGGAAGTCTAGCTTAGCATCACCCGCACAGGTGCTTTGAGCCAAAAACTGCCAAAAACAATGTCTTTTGAGGTCTTTACTGAGATAGGCGATTGGGGTATCATTTAATAGTAATTTTGGACCTGAATCGACTGGTATAGGTTTCATACTGAATAACACAGCCCTCCCCCCCCTCAAATCAAGGTCCGTAGGGGTGGGTGTCCCTATGTATTTTTCGATGCTGCATTCGAATCCAAGGTTCAATAAATCCCCTGACCCCTAAAATTGTGAGCTATGGCCAAAAAACCACCCTTAAATTGGTGTCAGAACCTTCTTTTTCAGTCATGAGATTGGGATGAACTACGACACCTTTTTAAGTGAATTTCCACATTTTTTTTTAAACTTCAGACAAGGAGACTACTTGAGCAAACTACCTCCTGCTGAACCAACCCCCACCACCCCCTCCCAGGGGTTGAAATTTGAGTTCTCGCGCCAAGTCGAGTGGGGTATGGATTTCTATGTTTTTGCGGTCCCCGAGATCGAGTTTGAACTTCCAAGAGCCTGCAGGCACCTCTTCTTCCCTTAATCACCCCCTTCTAGGGGTTGGGATTCGATTTTCCGCGCCAAGTCGAATAAGGTAAGGATTTCTTTGTTCCCAGGTTAGCTGAAATTGAATGATTTTTGATAAGGCTTTCAAACTCTGTTGGAGTCTCCTCCAATGACTTTTAATTCTTTCGAATATCACAGAGATATCACAAGAAAAGAGAATAAAATCCGAAAGATTTCGGTGCGTACAGGCTCTTGGAAGTTCAAATTCGATCTCAGGGACCCCAAAAACCCAGAAATCCATACCCCACTCGACTTGGCGTGAGAACTCCAATTTCAACCCCTGGGAGGTAGTTTCCCTAAGTATTCTCCTTGTCTGAAGTTGAAAAAAGAAGAAGAAATTCACTCGAAAAGATGTCGTAGTTCATCCCTATCTCATGACTCAAAAAGAACGTTCTGACACCAATTTAAGAGTAGTTTTTTGGCCATAGCTCAAAATTTTGGAGATCAGGGATTTTTTTTTACCTAAGATTCGAATTCAGCATCGAAAAATACATAGGGATACCCTAGTCTACTTTACGGATCTTAATATTTTATTTTTTTCTGGGGCTGTGTAATCGCCATTTCTGGATATCAAAGTAACCTCGCCCCAACCTCATAATGTATCGAGCAATTATTATTATTGGTATCATTATACATTATTTAAAAAATTGATGTTACAATTGGTAGCGTTTTTGCAATGATTTGCAATTTTCCAAAACTCACCTGGGGACACCCTTAAGGCACACGCAGCTTAAGAGACGGTAAGATTGCGTCGGGGTCCAGCCGGGAATGCAGTGCTGCGTAGCGTTCCACAGCTCTTTTCTGGCACAACATCCTCAACCGCTCAATTAGCTCCGCACACAGCCCGCACTTCTCCTCCAAGATCTTCGCGATTAGCCCATTAGTCTTTCCTACTGTTTCCATCCTCTCAAGGTGAAGTGAAATCGCTCTTGCCGACCTCCGACTATGACAGCTTCCTCTCTTTATGAGTTATCCTCTCTCTTATCGTAAGTCGTTTTTCAAAAAAAAATCTTTCAGCGACAAGCTTGGACCACCGTTTGTACTACGGAGGACGATGTTAATCAACAGCCCCGTTTCTTGTGGAAAGTGACCACAGGCAGTTAAGAGTCTCCAAATAAGTGGATGTCGTTATAATGATGGAAGAAGATGTAATTTCACGACGCAATGAATGACGCTCAGTACCGCAGGAATGTAACACTCGATGTGTATCAATGTCAGCCTTCGAAGTGGCAGTTGACGAAGATACTGGGTCAGCCTTCATCTAGGGGCGTTGCTGAACTCTTCTCACTTTTTCTGTGCAAATGTATTTCTGAAACGCATTTCAATATTTCCAATAATAATAAAAACATTGCCTCTATTGAGCAAGCTTTAATTGATGAGACACATATTCAAGAAGAAAACTGATTTTTCATATCGTATTCGGCCCGTTGATTCATACACAGCTTGTAAGTGATCAATACCTACTTAATAGGATCTATATTTAATTTTCCTTCAAAATTCTTAAATTTCAAAATATTTGTTTAGCAATATTAATGCTAATTTTTGTGTTGTTGGTTTTGGGAAAAAGCATGTTAGAATACTCGTAAAGTTGTATAACATTCGGAAATATCTAAATATTTGAATAAGAATAATTGAAGAGTGGAAGAACATTTGTATCTATATATCAATTAAATGTTTTAAATAGTATGAAAATATTCTTTATAATCAAGATGCAGACTAAAAATGTCAAGGAACTTTTTCTATTACTAATAACAATAAAACTATTCCAATGATTGGAGTTATGATTAGTTTCAAGATATACGATAAATATTCTGTCCTATTTGTATGTGTAGGCAAATATTAGTGCTCAATTAGCATGTATTTTCCTTAATACTCATCAATTATTCAGATATCGACTAATGTATATATACAGGGTGTTCCACAAGTTGTCCCCCCCCCTCCTAAAATCGTCAAAATGGGAGTAAACAAAATTTTTTTCTCTAAATCTTCATATTTTTTTCCAAGGATCTCAAATATCATATTTGCGCACTTCGCAACCATGCGCAATTGACACTAACTTTCTTATTTTAAATGAGAACCCCAATTTTTTAATTGCAGATTCCGATTCTACTCAAGATTTAATGAAAATTTGACCCCTCATCCAATTTTTTTTTATTGACTGAATTGAATTGAGTTTTTACGGACGGAAAACTTTTTATTGCAGATTTTGATTCTACACACTTTGAAACGTAAACCATGGAATTTTAAGGGGGGGGGGGGGGGGGGGGTAGAAATTTTTTTTTTTCAAAAAAGAGCAATTACAATGATTTATTATTGAATGATAAAACAAAACGCTGCAGGACATTCAAAAGAAAATTTCATAAATGCAAAGCAATTTTTATGAGCTAGAAACCATTGATTAAGGTGAATGCGCATTGATTGTCGAGAGATTTAATGGGACATTGGATAAACCGTCCCTTAATCCACACACACTTATTATACAAATTTCTTATGTGAACGTCACATAGCGAAAACACGAACATTAAAACTAAGATATTTCGTTACTTTGTATATGTCCCGGAGTTGTTTCACGTAAATCTGTTCATTATTCAACGAAAACCTGATTTGGATTGATCAATTGAAAAAACAATGAAAATTTGTGTGTTCACCATCATCTACATTTGTCAATTTTGGGGTTGCTTTGCGTGCTCGCTGGATTAGTTACGCGCAATCAAAAAAATTGGTTGAGGGGTCAAATGTTCATGAAATCTTGGGTAGAATTCGAATCTGCAATAAAAAATTGGGGTTCTCGCTTAAAATACGGAAGTTGGTGTCAATTGCGTTTATATACTACTCGTGTAGGCTATATTAATGTTGAGGCATAACGGAGGTGCAGATGGAAATGTTAAAAACAGCGATACGATTCACCTGAAATTGTTATGAGATGATCAAACCTTTTCCCAAATATATCCAAACTTGTGCAAGATCAGAAGTTTAGAAATTGATTCACGTGCGCAAACTGATGTATACTAACTCAAACATTGCCTGAAAGTTTCGTCAAAATCGAACAGATACTAAAAATCAAGTGAATATTTTGATTTTGGCCTAAACAATATTCCTATCTCCAAGAGTAAAAACAAGGCTTCCGCTACATATTGGTTGGTTTAATTTCAAAATATATCGAAAATCGCCACGATATAAAAGCCGATAAACGAAGCAGTCGTTATCAGAGAGTGTTGATAAGATAGCTCCCACATCGAGAAGGGGCAACTATCCTAGGCTCCACGTGGGGCGGACAGCTGTACATGTACTTACGTTATCAGATAACCGCTGGTACCTACGCGAATATAATTTGCAGATCGCCCAAACTTTATTGTTTCTCAGCCCGTACCTTTGTACTTCTTCGTAATTGATAGTGACTGATGATGGCATTTTATGTAAAAAATGGCCTGATTTGAGAATACATTTGGACCTAACTTGCATTTCTGAAGAATATTGAGACATACACAAGAACATGTATTGGCTCCTATACATATCAATTACATCCTACTTTCCCAAGCAGGTTCTGTCGAACACCACTTGCTATCGACTGATATCCTGAAATTCTTCACTTCAAATAAATATTTATGACAAATATGTGCTTTCTCTTGTGTCATTTAGCCGCAGGGAATCTTTCCAAAATCATCATGAGAATGATGAGAAGAATAAACGTATGGTACGTAGTGCAGGTGTACCTACTTACGTACATGGATATATGAAAGCATGATCCTGCTCAGTAAGTTGGTGCATAGGTATTTTAACCTTCGTGGGGTCTTGCCGGCTAACCCAATGTACCGTTCTTAACACTTCAGCCTTCTTCAACATGTAAGCATCTAATTTGACAATACATGGTTCCTTACTGTGTAGTGTATGGGGTCCCGTTGTACATGTCACCAGAACATGAGTGGAATGCGTTACAAGAATCGATCAGATGGTGAGGATCGTGACCCTGGGGTGCCGGGCGTGGTTCGATCCTCCGCCAAGTCTACGAGCTCTCGGCTAGTTCCCACTTTCTCTCGTCCCCGAGCCCGTTACCCTTGAAAAAAGAATAGCCAGCCTCAACCTTTCCACTATCTGCTCCCCCTCGAAAACGGGTTTATTCGCGTAAAGGCAGTTAAAGAAGAAAAAAAATTGCATTTCAACCTTCATGTCCCCCAAAGGCGGGGCACTCCTCCAAGGACGACCGGCTTTACCTACTGAGAAACGGTGGCAAGGTTGTCGTTTCGTATGATTCCTTTAAAATCCAAAGTTAAAGCCAACATTCGATACTGAGTTACGATAATACCAGAATACTGGTAGGAAATCGTAATCGTGTCAAATCCATGCTGGAATTAGACCTACCTGCTAAGACTGCAAAGACCTGTGGCGTTTACTACACCATGAATATGGCTAGTGGATGATGGAATGGACTAGTTGCCCCTTCCAATGGCTGATGAGTCTCGTCTGATGAATTCACTTCTAGATGCCTTCCTTGAATTTGACGTTTTCATCAAATCAATGTATTCTCTTAAATGTACTCACTTTATGCTCCACGATGTTCATCTAGTTGTAATAATTATGAAATAGTATCTGTTGTAGATACATATTCTACTCCGTGAATACCCACAATCCGCTATTATTATACTTTCTTTACCTACATTGATTACAAATCGTACCCTGAGTCTAATGCGCCCACCCGGACCGCTCTACGTTAATCCGTTCGCTCTCTTAAGGACTAGAAGTTTGACAGAAAAAAAAAAACAATGAAAATTGCTGTTTGTTCTTAGTAAAATGTATTACTAATGTGGTCGATTTAATGGATTTGGATTTATTCCGAACCGATTTATTCCGAACCTCAATTTCTTTTCTTCTTTTTTGTTCAAGAACCCGACTTGCTAATGTTGAGTTTACTGGGAATTTTTCACTTAAACCACGAAATCAACTTTTTTTTTCAGATTAGACCTTGTTGGAGAATAAGGAAACAACTCCAAAATTTGCTAACATTTGTCTAAATAGTAATGAAATAAAACTTTTTCAAATTTTGAGGAATTATTATAAAACAACGCTGGCTCATTGTTTTTTAAGAAAATGCCTAAACTCCTTAAGTATTACTATTCGTAAAAACGAAAATTGAAGATTAAAAAACCTGATTTGGCTAACTATGTTAAGAATTCAAAACTTTAATCTCGAATTTCCCGAAATTGCCGATTTTCGTCTCAGTATTATTCTCGAGGGATATTTGTTTTTCTTTCATCTATGTGAAATCGGGCTTCTCCCGTAACTGAATAAGTTAACATACTTTTCTTAATTGTTTGTATTCTGTACGAGTTTGGAATAGAACTTGCTAGGTGAGGTTGTATTGCGATGTTGTTTCACAGTTCATTCATCATCATATTAGGTCCTTTATGTATTTGTGTGATGTCCCGGTAGATTTGCTTGTCGAACGAATTTCTCCTCTACTATGATGTTGTCAGCTTCGACTGAACTTGCGTATTTTTGTCTGTTCGCAGTGATGTGGGATGGTGAGGCGTGAAATGTTCTGGCTATGGGCCCCACTCCTGGTTATCGCCGAGGTGACTGCTCACTTCACTCCACAATGGGCTGCGCACATCGAGGGCGGGCCCGAGGTAGCGCGCCGGGTCGTGGAGGGTCACGGCTTCACGCTGTTAGCTGAGGTAAGCAGTTTTTCCGTACAATAGAAAAATTTATTCATCCAGAAAAGTCACAAGTACAAATGATAGTTTTGACTAGTAAACATTTATTCCAACCCCATACAATATAGTGTAAACCCTCTTCAAATTTGTTTAAACCATTTCGTAATTTATTTAAACCTTTCACAATACAATTTCAACTTTTAAAGAAATTATTCAAACTCAATAGACACAGTGGCTTTTGCAATAAGCAATAAGGAAACGTCAACTATGAGTATTGATGTTTGAATATACGACAGCTGTGAAAGCAGATGTAACGGGCAAATGAAGTGGATGCCTTGTACACTATTAGTAATTCCTTACAGTTATTGTAATACTGTTAACGTGGCCGGGATCTTTCGATTGCACTCTTACAAACATGACACTTCTAAACCTCTTCAAAGTGCGTTTCGTACTACCACGGCCACATTCCCCTTGATGACTTATCACTACCGCACAATAACCGTCTTCGCTTCTTTTGGAGTTAAAAGTCAGGCTGTTGTCAATGAACCAGCCTCGAATTAATGAACTGTAGCGGTGAACAAGGTGCTTGAGAAAAGCCATTTTTCATCTTATTCATCATGTATAGGTGATAAAGAGAGACGTAAGCCACTATTATAGTTTCGAAAACATAGAATAGAAGCTCTTCAACTATAACATGAGGATTAATTTACAATTAACCGTCTCGCCTTGGGAAATAGATTGAAAATTATCAAGCACTTGTTGATTTTAATCTGTTATTGGTTAAAAAAAAAAGGGGATGAAATCTCGTTTACAACTCGAAATTACTCGGAAGGGAGATGGAAAGTAAATGCTGTGCTGAGAAGATAACAATATGATTATAAGATGACTCACTTTTGACGGGTGGAACCAGAATGGGAATGGTAGGTTCCATCTAGATCGTCCCTCCCCTTGTTGCAGTTTTCGTAGATGGCTAACCCTGGATTGCATTACATCTACCAGCACATTCGAAAAGCAGCACCCCAAAGTTTAAAAACAGGTATCACCGTTTCATAACCAAGGGGCCACAAACGCTCAAACATTACTTTGTATCGTATCATCGATCCTAAACATTTTTCGATGGAACGGTTATTCAGAAAGAATCCACGAAGCAGAATGTGTTTCCAACAACATGTGGCGACTGCATGTGCCTAACACTGGATTGCATTACATCTACCAGCACATTCGAAAAGCAGCACCCCAAAGTCTAAAAACAGGTATCACCGTTTCATAACCAAGGGGCCACAAACGCTCAAACATTACTTTGTATCGTATCATCGATCCTAAACATTTTTCGCCACAAACGCTCAAACATTACTTTGTATCGTATCATCGATCCTAATCATTTTTCGACGGAACGGTTATTCAGAACGAACCCACCAAGCAGAATGTGTTTCCACCTAGTGGCTACTGCAGCCAACATATTTGTTCACGTCCATGATCCCAAAAAAAGAGAATCCGCAAACGGAGACAATGATGGATTCCAAATTCACGAGTCGTTTGGTGGAGGAGCCTAATGAACGATTTGAGCTTTCAGTCAATAGGCGGGCTGCATAAAAACTTCACAAGAGCGAGTCTCAGTGATTCAGTATTTGCATTACTGCTGGTGGATCCCGAAAATCAGAGTGCAGAGCGGATTGAATTGAAATGAATGGGGGACACTACTGGAAACCAAACACCCTTTTCACTGTCCGATCCCGACAAATAACCTGTAACGTGTAACATTCTTTGATGTTTCGGGTAAAAACCCGTACTGCCCCGTACGGAACATTTTGACTGAAATCGTAATTGTTTTTCTTGTTCAATTACGGTGATTGGATCGGGAGATTTGATGGAAGTGGTGACACGGTATTCCTCCAATGCTTGCACGTTCCTCGGAAACTCTTGCTCCTAACGTTTAGACCACAAGCACCAATCTCACGAGTTATAAGTCCGTACTGCGAATGTTCTTTAAGATCTCTTCCAGAACTACTGATACGCTTACTGACTTTTAAGTAGGCATAACGTTACATTGATGAACTAACTGTCACTACCGATGAAAATTTCATCAAAATCGTTCCACTGGTCTCTGACATGCGAACTTGCAAAATTTATTATTTAATCAATCGCAATATAATTTATAGACCATTACATATAACCTATTCGTCCACCGGCAGTGAAAAGCTACGAACTGCGAAGAAACGAAACGAACTCGTGTGAATGGTGAACGTTCTTTGATCCACTCAATACTTCCGTACGAAAAGACACAATGGCTCTTCGAAGCGGGTATTCCGATGTTTCTGATGACGAATTTTCAACGTCGAATTATCTCCTTCGATTTATTATCGACGAAAGCGGGAAATATGGGGAAATCGTGTTTTCGAAAAAATGTCACAATGAAATATGATGGCAATCACCACTTCTCCTCTTTTCTAATGACATAGAATATTTTTCAATATGTTCTTAGAAACATCTACTTACATGAAACTTGAAAAATTCAGTAATTTTCGTGTAACACTCTCTTTTTTTGCACAACAATAATCAGCTTTTCACCGTCCACGTTCTTCAACCTCTGTTTGCCACTCGTTCGTCCGAAAAATCCCAGCAGAATGGGATGACTACACACTTTGCGCATGTTCAAACGAAAACTGATGAACGATCAAAGCTTGATGCGAATTACAAGTTTGGATTGTTCGTTTTTTCGGACGAAATGAGTTTGGAGCTTTCCGCTCCATTGTGACGAGAGGCCTAAAACGTGTACATAATATGTACACATATTATGTACTCGAGTTACGACGACTAGTGGCGTAGATCTTGAGAAATCAACGTTAGATACTAGGAATTCGTTTGCGCGCTGCAATGATCGATGATGAATTTCATTACCATCTAGATGCTAACCCGAAATGGCAAGGACTCTGACACGCAAATGGAAAGTGGAAATTTTGATTTTTGGTGAATTATTTTCAATAAGGTTTCGTAATTGTAATGCAAAAAATTATTGAGCCTCAATTGTTCGTGTGCACGGGCCTCATATTTATAGATGTGTTGGCCGAAAACTGGTCAAAAACTTGGTTTGTCGAGGTCGATTTTTTTTACCGACATAATTAAGTGAGGTGTCGTTTAATGGTAATTTTTGACGGAAAATCGACTGGTGTATGTTTCAGTTCCGTAGAAATTCACCCATAGCTATATATCGCAATTTCTGAACGTAAAAGTGACCCCTCCAAACCTCACAATGACACGAGCAATCATTTCCACGTAATTTTGGGCGCAGAATCAATCAAAATCGGTGCCAGCTCACATAATGACTCACTGACGCTTTGCAGTCAATAACTTGTGGCTACGGGGAAAGGGAAAGTTATGAAGGGAGTACAAAATTATAAATATTTGTGGAATATTTTGCCGCGTTTTTGACTTCTTGCGTAAAAACAAAGAGCCTCTTACCTTGGCATGTTTCCGTTGGCCTAGGAAGCAAATAAAAAGTACACATTTTTCACAGAAGTAGTTTCGAATTCTTATTGGTCACTCCATATTTTTGCAGTAACGCGAGGAATTCGTTCGATTGTTGCTCCGTCATGGGGGATCTTTTGTAGGCTCTTGCCTCAATGCGACTCTCTGTGGCCGGCTAGACGGAATAATATCGGCGGCTCTCTTATTTTCCTTGTCCAAGGCGGTTCGGGAGCTTTCTAAGGTGGCCCTTTCATTTCACGTGCATTCAACGAGATTCCGAGCTCGTATTGTCCCCCGCGGGCGTTACGTCAACGGCTCTCTCGTAACTCCACATTAGCCGAATATTGGCACGTAAAAAAGTGAGCTTTTCCCAGTTGTCTGTCATTTTCATAGTTGAGCTCACGTCATCCACGTACGCGTAACGCAGTATGTTCACCTTTTCGGTTCACTCTTACCTAAGCGAATATGTCAAAAAAGGCAGAAGTGAATCTGAGAAGCCAGCTATTTCCCTTATTGCGGGTCATTTGTTTATGCCTTGCAACCCCGTTCCTACTCCAAGCAAATGAATGAAAAATGAATGAATGAAAGAAAGTTTATTCACGTCATCCACGTACGCGTAACGCAGTATGTTCACCTTTTCGGTTCACTCTTACCTAAGCGAATATGTCAAAAAAGGCAGAAGTGAATCTGAGAAGCCAGCCATTTCCCTTATTGCGGGTCATTTGTTTATGTCTTGCAACCCCGTTCCTACTCCAAGCAAATGAAACGAGATTCAAAGTGAAATTCACCGACACGACCTAACTGAAGGTGCATTCACATGTGGCCCAGGGGGCGCTCAACTTTCCATTAATAACTTGACAGCTCTGGCAGCAAGTCTCTAGTTTCCCTGTTTTGAAAAGAAAAGGTTAGGGACATTTACCCTCGCATTAGAAACTGGTTCTAACAGTTCAGAAGTTACTCTTTACTTCAAGTTTTTACTTTTAAAACTAAGGACATGGGCCTCCCACTGGCCCTCCCGACTGGAATTGAGCTCCTACTTTGTGTTGTTATCCTCATACTGAAATTCCTGTAAAGAGTTTCTGGAAAAGAATCGAGGATGATGTGCAGAGGAGAACCACTCATTAGGGGGGATACATTGTTGAATGGTTTTTGCAGAAATCGAGCAATTGCGTTATCACTTTATGGACCAATTCCTTGATAAAAATATTGATTGCATCACCCTGATGTTACTGAATAAGAAGTATCACCATCAACTCGTTTCACTGATCAAGGTACATATAAATTGGACAAATGTGCTCGACAAACTGGGTGTAAAGATGTCGAATAAAACCGAAAAGCGAGTAGCTGTAGTGATAATGGTAAACGTGATAATGGAAATCGTCTTGAATTGATTCAGGCTCTTTAAGTAGAGATGATGGGGAATAGTATGTCCTGTCTCTTCCTTGAATCAAGATCGTTTACGAAGCAGCATTGTTGTTTGGAGTAACATTTGAATAGATGTCGATCTAGCAAGTACTATAGGTAATCATGTTACCTATTCTCTTCTGTTTGCTGAATTCCCTCATCCCTCTTTTTCTTCTAAATGAATGGAATGAAAACCATCATTCGAATGAAAAAAACAGTGGGCCATTTTGAAAAGCGATATAGCTCCCCTACTCTTGTTGGGAACATTCAGACTCAATTGCTCTGTTCATAAACTTCAAGAGGATGTTCACAATATACCAAAATGACTTTCTGATTTCAAATGAGAACCTCAATTTTTCGTTGCAGATTCGGATTCTAAACAAAAGTTCATGAAAATTTGACCCCTCAAACATTTATTGTTTATTGCGCGTTACCAGTTTAGCAAGCACGCAAAGTTGCGCAACCCCAAGATCGTAAAATAGTGGATGATGGTGAACTCTAAAGTGTAGCACATGAAGTTTAATAATTAAACTTGGAATAGCTATAATTAAATGACGAATAGCATCACGTGAATTAGCGTTAAAAAAACAAAAATAATGATAGAAATGTGTTTATTTTGCGTTTATTTTTTAGTTTAAGTGCCTGTTTTCAGATTGTTACGGGGAATAATTTTCGAAATCTGGTTGAAAAATGTAAAAATAGGAGATTGACACCTTCTTCTGTGATCAAGTGAAAAATCATCTTAATCTGAGAGTCGAAAGTCGGCATAAATGATGATTTTTTACACGATAATAAAATATTTTGTTCCATTATTCTACTACAATTTAGTCAAATCAAAAACCGGATAGAATCACGTGAATCAGCGTTAAAAAACAATGAAAATTCACGTGAAACAATTTACAGTCAAATTTTCATTTTATCTTGGGTGGAATCCGAATTTGCAATAATAAATCAGGGTTCTCATTTAAAATAACAAAGTTTGTGTCAGTTGCGCATGGTTGTGCAGATCACGGAGTCCGCAAATGTGATAGGTATTTGAGATCCTTGAAAAAAACGTGAAGATTAAAAAAAAATGTCTTTGTTTACTCCCATTTTGACGATTTTAGGAGGAGGGGGAACAACTCGTGGGGCGACATCCTGTATTGTGACAGCGTAATGCTTGATGAGCATCTGAAAGGAAGAAATTAAAAACCCTATTAGTAGAAATGTGTAACAAGGGAACTTATAAACAGTAAGTGTCCTACAAATCATACAATGTAATACTCGTAGTTTTACTAAGGACGGAGTTCTCCGCTAGGGAAGGTCAATCGATTTTCGATTTTTCTAAAAATCGATGTTTTCTTGTAAAAACATCGATGTTTAGAATCGATGTTTGTGCATACAATAAAATCGAGAATCTATACTTTTTTTACGATTTTTTCTACAATCGGGGTACAAAATCGGGGTTTTCCATAAAAGCGATTTTATGCTAATTTCGTTAATTATTGTTCTTATCTTGTTGAAGCGTTTTCTCCCTCCTAAGAGACAGGCAATCAGTAAAAAAAAGTATCAATTTTTGAATGGATTCTGAATCGGCTATGAAGAATTGATTCTAAAAGCGTTCGGAAAAGATTCGGATTTGCGTTTTACGAGTGGTAATTTCATCAACACAATAAAAAACATTCAAATTACTGAGACAATCTCAATGCTCATAGCTCTTCTCTCACAACTTATTTAAATAATCGAAAAGAATCGATTCACACTAATCAATTGCCTATTTGTATGTTTTATTTTTGCTATTGAGTTGAAAGTTAAAACCTTTTTTTTTAATCGATACTCAAAAGAAACGATTTTTTGTCAATCAATTCAGAAACGATTTAAAAAATCGATATTTTTTTACCGATTGCCCTTCCCTATTCTCCGCCCTCACAAAGATGGAGGATGGTGTTCGAGCCGGGCGGAACGCATTCGGCAACCGCGGAGTTAGACTGCGTTTACAGTAACAGAGGTCTCTTCCACCACGAAGAACAGACGGAGGCGGGTAATGTCCCCGGAGGATAGTTGTTGAAGCCGTATGGTAATCACCCCACCTATCAATGCTAATGCAGTTGAACTACCTTGTTACATTTAACGGCCCGTTAATTCTGTTAACGCCGTCTATTTCTGGCTTCAGAAGTGTTAACGAGGACGGTCCTCGCAGGGGCGCCCCTTTCATTACAACCGTTCGCTCTTGTCAATTTACAAATTACGTACGAGATGTAACGAAGATCTCGGCTTGAGTGAAGGTTGAGATGGATATGGGGGTCCCAGAATTCGTTGAATCTGATTGTTTCTTAGTAGCTCGGTAAGTGAGGAAGTCGTTGGTTGAGAAAACGGTTATCGTTCGTTCAATTGAATGATCTCGGACCGAGTTTAGTTGAATAAACATCTCCGTAGTTGTATCTTCACTTAATCCTCCCCCGATTAGCGAAAACCCCCCTTTCACTTTCTCTGTACTTGATTGGCCTGTCCCTTCCTCTGGACTTCATCTACAACTGAACAGGGTGCCTATAAAACCGGTCTCATTTCTTCATAGAATCAAATTTCTATCAGAAGAACTGAAAATCAATATTTATCAAGCGCTGTTTAAGTCAATCTTACAGTATGCGATTGTAGTATGGGGGAGCACTTTCAAGTGCTTAATTGATAAAATTTTAAGATTCAAAAAATGACACTGAGGGTATTGTTCAATAAGCCCAGCCGCCATCCCAGTGATACATTATTTCATGATTTGAATTTGTTTACTGTCGACCAGTTGTACACATTATCGTAAAATACATAAAAACACATTGACAGTTTGAAGGCAAAAGTTTTAAATTTGTAGTCTGAGACCACCTACGAGTTATCTAGGCACTTTCTTAGATTGTTAAATTTATCTCTTTAAGCCCAACAAAGCAGTTTTTGTCTTTGGCATGAGGAAACAGAAAATCTTTTGAATATTTCTTCATTAGAAATAGACTCAAGTACATCTTTTTCTGCAGCTAGAACCATGAGTCCCCCATAGCTGATCTAATTCTGTTTTTGATAATTTTAACTCGACTCATTGCTCTTTCCGCTGAACAACTAGAAATTGCTCAGGAGAGTAAAGTTGTGTAAACCACTTTCAGAGCACAAAAGCTAGAAAAATTCATCAAACATCTGTAAGGTTTCATAAATTCTTTAGTGATCCAAAAACTCTTAATTTGCTGTGGGGAATCTTCACTTTCACTTTTAGACTTTGCATATAAGTCCCTTTCTTCTGGATTGTGTTTGCTTTTGCCTGAGTTAGAGGCTGTTGTTAGCTTTTTGGGAAGAATTAGGACAAAAACTGGAACACTAGGGTGAACACGGACAATATTCAAGCACTGTCTATTGTCATTTGTATATTTTCATATAGAAGAACAAACCATATTTAAATGAATTACTACGTTTATAATTATTTACGTTCTATCAAGTGATGTAAAATAGTTTTGAATGTCGTCACGTTAAACACTGTTTCAATCAACTGTAGCCCCCCCCCCCCCCCCAAATTTTTTTGGAACCCCACACCCAAGAATTTTATTGATGCAGTCTGCGTCACAACCCCCCCCCCCCCCCCTGTGGGCACCCCTCGTAAATCAGTTATCGAGGTTAAACGTAGTGTGATGTACATTATTTAAACTCGGCGTTTCCATGAATTGTAATAGTATTCTATATGTGATAGAAAGACCCTTTTTTATATTAGGGAAGATAGGCTCAAGTATTCTTCAGCTGGTCTGTCTGTCTCCTTACCTTGTAATACACTTCTAGAACGACTTTGTCTAGAATATCCGTCAGTGACTACCAAACTTTACTCCCCCCTTTGGACGAAACCAAAGCTAATATCAAAATACCTACAATGCAGTGGCGAAGCCTGTGGTCATCTCTGGATTCGGCGATGACGATTTAATAAATTTAAAGAATCAGTTAAAACTAATGTTAAATATACAATTCCCTCTTTATAACAAAGAAATGTTCATGCTCCCAGTTGGCGCCTCACCAGCGACATTAGCGCTTGTGTGGAAGCGCTGTCATTCTACGTATCTCTACATCCCCCTGCACCTAACGCACGGTGGCGTCAGTGGAATTTTGGTTCAAAGTCACAACGACAGGGTTACAGTAGCAAGCGATTGTAACCTTAAGCCGGGGTTTGTAGGCGTCAAAGTTATTTTGGTTCAAAAAGTGTCATTCAAAGCTGTATTTGCACTGATTTCAACAATAAAAAACGTGAATTTCATACGTCAAAAACACCTTGGATTGGCATTTTTGACAGGTGGTTTTTCAAAATTTGCCGGGGAGTGCCTTCCCCCCCCCCCCTCACTTCTGGTTACTAATCGCCGTCACTAGCGATGACCTACCAAAAATGTCATGCCTCGCCACTGCTACAATATACTATACATTCCCACGTCGTAGAAATCCACAAGTAGAACAACTGAAATTAAACTGTAAAAAGTAAAACACTCATGTACGCTTCACTTGTCTTCTGTCCATCTGTGGTGATATCATCGTGCTCATCAACATTCCAGTAGTTCGGGTCTGCAGCACCACAAAAATTTCGAAATCACGCAACATCGTGGTTCATTGAAATGAAATTGAAAGACCGACGCGAACTCCCCAGTCCCACCATGTAGTCTACACGAGTAATCTAAAGTTTGACCTATTTTTCAAATCCGTAGCATCTCCGAAAAGTAAACCGTGAGCTTTATGGACTTTCTCAATATTCAAAAGGAAAAAGACAAGTTTGTTGGAAGTTTGCATGAAAAACTCTTCCAATACCTTTAAAAAAAAAAAACTATTACCAACCGACCGCATTATTGAAATAAGCGGTAAATCTAACTTTTACCAGCTAACTCCAGCAAATTGGTAAAACCTCTTACAAGAAAGCCGAGAAGCAAGAAGGTCCGGGCCCATTCGAAACAGACTTATATTTCCAATTGCATTCACTTCGACCTTTCAATTCAAGGTGGGCGTTTGCTGAAAAGCTTTTAAAGAATCTGAAACGGTTTTCTGAATCGATGGCGTAAACTTTGAAAAGTAAAAGGAAAGTTGAGAATCCAAGCTTGGGAACTTGCCTTGGTCTCATCCCGCTGTTTTATTAAAATCGAAGTTCTTACGCTTTAGCGGGTGTGAAAATTCAATCATACACCATATGTGCCCATATAAGCGTAATTTTATTGCGTTATACCTACGTTTGTTGAATTGGTTTTAATTTTTGAAGGCTTTGGTGCATAGGAACTTTTAATTATCAATTTATGCAAAGTTTTGTGTGTCCGCTGAATTGTCAATACAGTTAATTTTTAACCTAACGACCACAAAACTTTTTCAAAAGCTGCAATATGAAAGGTGTCTGACGACTTGAATTGGTTGTACAATCAAATATATCTCACATCCCCTGATACAATTCTAGTATTCCCTCTCTCCTTCGCTTAGATGAAATTCTATAATTTCCTTTCTCATTCTCCTTGATTATTTCCTTTCACGTTGCTTCTTCTTTTCTTCGACTGTCAAATATTGTCTGGCCTTACAAATTTGTATTTAACGGTTCTCGTTGTGTTCGGGAGATTTTCATATTATTCTGACTAGTTTAATGGCCCTGCTACGCAGGTTAAAAAGAAATAGGTGAATAACACAATGAGAGAGTACCTATAATAACAATATGCAGAGTCAAAAAATCGTATATCCCAAATCCCCGAGGAGAGGACCACGTCGCTTGCCCTGGGAGACGCTTCCCCCCGCTGGGGCCCTCCTTCCTTCACTGGCGGGGTCGGGGGGAGGAGTGAGCAGGTCGGTTGCCCTGGGAGACGGGGAGGGAGAATTCCACCCGCCCAGCGTTACCACCCCCTGAAACGACGATATACTCTGATAAGCTCGTCTTTATATAGTGTGATTTTCTTCTAGCTTCTAATCGCGTTGAAATGAGAGTGCTTCCCTACCGTTTTTCTAATGAATAGATTCACAGGTTATAGGAAATGTGCAATTTTTATATGTTTTCGTTGTACCTACATGGTTTTTGTGGCCATGTTTGTTTCATGTTTCTCGCAGAGGTTTGTTGGCCTTTAAAGAAGGGTTTGTTGTCACTGCTTCTTGTTAGCCCAACTAATCGTTCACATGTATGCCAACTGGCCCTCTTGTTTTTAAGCAACTGAATATTTAGGTATGCTCGTAATTAAATATTGCTTCCGAGTCTACCTGACAGATGCATATGATACATATTAGGTTAATGATACGCAAACACTCACCGAAATTCACAGAAGAGAAGGGAATGGCAATGAGATGAGAGAATCCCATAATGATTTTGTTGAAGAATTCAGAGTGGGTGCTTATGTGGCTGTGACATATGTTGGTAGAACATACCTGGATCAAATAATTAAAATTGATGTAAATTATGCCAAGGTGACATGGCAAGACTGAAGGAGCATTAGGTCTGGCCCAAAACCCGAGATGAAATCTGGTTCAAAAAAGAAACATGTGCTGAAGGTTACTGAACCACAAATTATGGCATCCAACTATCCCTCACTACGTTCCGTCAACATTAACTGACGTAATTTTTCATGTTTATATTTTCCTGATGGTTATCCACCAAATAAATCGACTTTTGCTATTCATTCATTCTCTTTATTAATTTCCTTAGTACCGACAAATATAATTTCTAACCTTGCAGGTTTTCCAAATTCAACATTAGTAAATTAGAAGCAATTTCAGACTGCGAAGGATTTAGCGAAAAAACCAAAGTGGTGTATGCCAACCTACTCCCAACTAACCCCATATCTTGACTTGGAGAATTGGGGAACCAACAAAACTGAGGGACACTTTGAAATAATTCTAACGAGGTTTTGCGAGCAAAATGTCTTCATACAAAATTCATTCGTCCAATTTAAATGAATTTAACCTTAAAAAATATAAAAAATCAATAACAAAATCTTTGCCAACTAGCCCCGCTCTCCCCTATAGTGTCCAACGCAATATCCCATTTGCCAATTAGGATTGCGATAGATTGGAACTCTACAAAACCAATTATAATCTTCACGATTCTGCACGGTTGACTCAGCAAGTTGATGCAGTTGTGTAACATGTTCTGCCGACGTTGATTGGTCTTCACAGTTTTGTTCATTCCATTTCAATACGTCCCGAATGAATTTTTCGTTGCGAGAGTCTCGGAGGGAGTGGTGGACTGCTCTTTTGATTTCGTATCTTGAAACCGAGTGCTCTCATCTCCGATAGCTCGGATGACGCATCCAAGACTGACGTCTGAGATCCGGTTATCTTCTTTGACCTCAGAACGCACTTTGCCGGAGGCGAGTTTTTCTGTTCCTGTTCTGGTGAGTGGGAGACCCTCATTCCGGTTGACGGTGCATTCACCGCAACACTTTTTGTGGTGCATTTCACAGTAGAGGACGATCCCAGCTGAAAGCACAACGTGTTGCATTTACGGCTGATCAAGACGGAATTGCTAAAATAGGACGACATTTTTGAGACACAAAAATATTCTTGAGTGGTACGAGCAATTCAAGGAATATTCCTTATGGTCTTCAACCCATGACCCAATGGGCTTTTTTTTTAGCGGCCCGCCAACCTATTTACCCGTTGTTAGTTTGTCAGCACTTACATCTGTGAGCAGCTATCTACCAAAATGAAAAATGTGACAACGAAGCGGACATCCATCAGACATCCATCTTAAGAACTCTCTTCAAATTGCTTCAACCCACTCAAAAGCTAATATTGAAAAATCAGTCACTGCGAAAGAGTGTCAAGTTTCACACTGAGTCAAAAACTCAATATTTTGATATTTTTAATTTAGATTTGTGTTTTGTAACATTTCCAGTGTTTTTAAATACACAGTGTATTTTGGGTCATTATTCAATAGTAAACCATTGTAATCGCTCTGTAAAAAAAAATTCTAACCCACCCTGAAAATTTCATGGTTTACGTTTCAAAGGGTGTAGAATCCGAATCTGCAATAAAAAATTTTCAGTCCGTCCGCCGTACGCCGTATGCACGATTTCTCCCAAACGGCTGGAGCTAAAGATTTGAAATTTTCAGGAAAAAACCGTCTAGGTCCGACGACGCCCCAATTCTTGAGCCAGCTCTCTCGCTCAATTTAAAGTGCCCTTTCAGGGCTGTCAAAGTTTTGTAAAATCCCTAAAAACCTCAAAACAAGTCGAAGCGGCCTAAATGTGTACTCTTTTTGAAGAACATACCATGAGGAATCGAATGAGCTCCTCCCCACGTCCTTAGGTCAAACCATTCCCGATGTTTGGCCCGATTTATGGTGTCAACATTTGCGTTTTTTGGTTTATTATTGTTTGTTTGTAACCTAGTGATGCCCAGCCGATAGCGTCGAGTTGTAGTGAATGTGGATACTGGAGTCTAGCCGATACACGGGTTGAAGCATTCTGATGTGCATGAAACGCTGATAATATATAGGTAAATATTATTCAATATTATTACTGGGGTTTATTATTTAATATTATTACTGGGTTAAATAAGTATTCCTTCACTGGGGTTTATTATTCAATTGGCTTGCGTTCATGATTCGAATCTGTACTAAGCTTCGGAGTGCGCGTGTTTCACAGGTGATAGAGCAATTATTGAATTTCAGGAGATATGCATAGAGCACGTAAATCTGTTCTCAACCACAATACCTGTTCGGATTGATCAGTCGATCATATTTGTGTGCCTCCTGAAATTCAACAATCGCTCAATCCTGTGAAACGCGCACACTCCAAAGCTTAGTAGAAATTCAAATCATGAACGCGAGCCAATTGAATAATAAACCCCAGTGAAAGAATTTGCAGCGTTTTTTCATATATTTAATACACGTTTCACACTTTAAGCAACTTTTTGAGTTTTGTTTCCAAACCAACAGCTAGTATCACATTATCCGAGTGTGAGCCAGTGTGTTTTTATATATTTAAAAAAACGATGTATATCTTTTGAAAATAAGGAGGAGATCTTAAATGTCAGAGATTGATAAAAAACTACGATTTCATCTCCAATGTTTCGTTTTATTCGTAGAACTTCTTCAGGGGTTGAAGAACCATGCAAAAATAACTTATATGAAAAGAATTGCAGAGAGGAATAGTTTGCATATAAAACGGAGGTCAATTAAAACCCTAGGTACATATTTTGGGATTCCACTGTTCTTATTTCGTCTGCTTCAACTAACGTACGGATATTAAACTTTATCTGTAGTTAAAATTGCGTAGTTTACATTCTTCTGTTGTTGAAGAAAATGTTGAAGAAAACTTTTTGTCTACCCTATTCATTCTTACTAATTTATTCCTCATGAACACGACGGACATTTACGGCCACTTCCTCACAAGAAGTTAACAATTTAAGTAGGTACGTGATTGTTTGTTCTACCTGCACAGCCTAATATATTGCAGCTTCCTCCAACTTCCTCGTAATACCCCTCTAGTGAAAAACTTCCCTCGGGGAAAAGCGATTTCCCCCTGCACGCCGTTACATTTTAGCTCTGAAAACTGTCTAATCTGGTTTAATTTACTTTTATACGCCTCCAGTTTCTCGTAATTAGGATTTACTTTGTCGCAATTTACTTCCTATTTTCTAGTTCGCCTAGGAACTCGCGTCTTTCCCACGTCTTGTTCCCTCCCCGTTAACATTTCACTTGGGTTCGCTAGAAGGTTGAGTCTAGTTGTAATCTAACTATCCTTAGAGCCGTTTAGCGCTAATTAACTTTGTTTCTCGTCAAGCCTTTTCGCGTACCTATATACACTCGCTAAAGAATACATTTACGCCTGTTTTTATGTCACGGTCATCCCCACGAGTAATATACGGTTTATTTCCATCGAGAAAGTGTATCAAATCCCTTGTTTCGTTCCGATATCACTGGCCATTAAACAATTAACAAGGATTCGTTGAATTTCAGTGATATGAAATGACAACAGCCTCGTGTAAATACATTAAAGTTGATGTCACGCTCTATTGGATTTATTCACAATTATTTAACGGTTTACTTATCGGAAAAAACTCATGTTTTCTCATGAAGTACTGCGGATTGTCACTTTCAATATTGAAACTTTGTTAACGATCTTTAAAACAATTAAATATTTATTTAATAATCGTGTTTTAATGTTTCCAAAGATAGTTTTAAAGGTTAAATTCTTGGAAATCAGGATCTCGAAAACGTTCTAAAACCGTTGTAAATTATTACATAAAGGTTTATTGTTAGCGAATGTTCATAGAAAATAAAGCTATTGCAATAGCTCTAAAAATCTTACAATAAAAATAAAGAACCAATTAAAAATTGAAGCTCTAATTTATGCTGGAAATAGTACTTAAATATCGTTTAAATGTTCCAAAAATGGGTAAAAATGCTAAGATAGGATTTTAGGTTACCGAAACTAATAGTAGCCACAGACCAACTGAATTGTAAGGAGGCAAATGAAACCCTGCACGTCCGTAAATATATAGAAAAAAGTGAAAATAAACTCGATTTAAACTCCGAAAACGAAATTCCATTAAAATTAAGTATCAGTTGATGCGAACCGTATCAATTGACTTTCTTCAAACGGGTTCAGATTCACATTCATATTGACGTTCTTTTTCAGTCACTTGGTGAGAGCGAATGGATGAACCAAATACGGACCGAATGGGATCAATCAATCGAAAGTTTTCCACATTCTAATTTTATTCTATTAAGTTGAACTGTAAGTTGTTTATAACCCCCCCTCCCAAACTTTGTCATTTTGCGGCTTTTTCGTAAAGGGTTTGGCCTTGGAATTTTAATTAAGACCGGCATGGGTAGTGTTTTCTCACCTCATCGCAATAATGATTATTCAATAATAAACCATTGTAATTGCTCTGAAAAAAAAATTCTAACCCCCCCCCCCCCCCTTGAAAATTTCATGGTTTACGTTTCAAAGGGTGTAGAATCCGAATCTGCAATAAAAAATTTTCTGTCCGTCCGCCGTACGCCGTACGCACGATATCTCCGAAACAGCTGGAGCAAAAAATCTGAAATTTTCAGAAAAAATCCATCTTGGTCCGACGACTCCCCAATTCTTGAGCCAGCTCCCTCACTCAATTTAAAGTGCCCTTTAAGGACTGTCAAAGTTTTGTAAAATCCCTAAAAACCTCAAAACAAGTCGAATCGGCCTAAATATTAACCTATTTGAAGAACATACCATGAGGAAAAAAGTTCCCCACGTCCGTAACTCGTCAAACCATTTTCGATGTATGGCCCCATTTATGGTGACAACATTTGCGTTTTTTCGTTTATTATTGTTTGTTTGTAACCTAGTTCCATAGCGTCGAGTTGAAATTAACTGGAGTATCAGTTGATACTTGTAGTTTATACCGTACACAATTATGATATTTATGAAACGCTGATAATATGAAGGTAAATATTATTGCTGGGGATTATTATTCAATATTATTACTGGGGTAAATAAGTAGTCTTTCAGTCGGGTTTATTATTCAATTGGCTTGATGATTTGAATCGTACTATGGATGAACCAAATACGGACGATTATTTGATCAATCAATCGAAGAGCGATTATTGAATTTCAGAAGGCACACAAATATCATCAACTGATCATCCAAATAGGTATTTTGGTTGAAACAGTTTACGAATATCTGTAAATTCAATTTATCCTGTGAAACGCCACACTTCAAAGCCAAACTTTGTCATTTTGCGGCTTTTTCGTAATTGGTTTGGCCATGGAATTTTAATCAAGACCGGCATGGGTAGTGTTTTCTGACCTCATCGCAATAATGGTAATTGTTTCTTCGTTTTCGTAAAGGTCCTGCCAAAATCCGAAGATGTTAATCGTATTCATTTTTTTCCAGACGTTATTATAGGTAAATCGAATTGAGAGACAGACGTTTAGGTCTATGAATTGATCAATATTGTTTAGTAAAACTCACGTTATCGAAATACGAAGAAAATTGTCTATATTAAACATATCCAATATTAACTAACTCTAACTAACCGCTCTTTCTGGTATCGAAGTAACAGTATTACAAAAGGTGCCCTGTGCAGTACGGATCATGTTTGGCCAGGTTTTATATTTGAAGTCGCAGAAAACAATGCACATGCGAGATATTTGTGTATAAATGCTATAGTAATACCTCCGGGTAGTCGGACGAAAATCCAAGGTGAAATTCCTTGTTTACTTTACTTTACTTTTACTTTATACTATAGTAATTGAATAACTTTTGCCATTTTACAGCATTCAACGATATTTAATTACCTTAAATAAAAAAATAGTGATCATCACAATTAATACTTAGGTTGAAAACCGTTAGGTTAAAATTAATTCCCTTCTTCTCATACCTGAACATAATTTTATTGATTTTCCTAACTATTAGATATGTGCCTTTAAGGTACTTATGACGTCATTATCCATTGTTTTATTGAAGTGAAAATGCATTCACTAATAAGTTAACTAATTAGATAATACATTTCTTCTTTTTTCATTTTAAAATTTACATCAATTTATCCCAATTTCACCTCTTTTGATGGTGATTTTAGTTCCAATCGATTAGGCCGCCCTAAAAACATAGAAATAGGATGATTTTGAGGGAATTTTCTTACAATTGGACGTGTTTTCCCAAAATCGGCAATTTTTGGCAGATGAATTGAACGCAAAACAATAAATTTTGAGGAGATTTAAAATTCTTTTTGCTATTATCAACGCACGTCATTGAAGGATATATTCTTCTTAGGGGAACACCAAATTCAAATACATGACAAAGGAAATACCTATTGGTTGAATATTGGTAATATTGAGGTTTGAATGGAGCTCTCGCTATTTTCCATTGTTATTGATACCAAATTTTCTTAATAATAATTGAGAGAACTTTTATCGAAATCTTCTTTTCAAAAAATAACTATTCGAGTCCGCTCTTGCATTTTTGGTAAAAATAGCACACCACCTGTTTGTTGGTGTTTGCTTCAGCGAGCTTGTTTTAATTAATTGTTCGAATATAAATTGATCTCTCGGCCAGATATGGTTAAATCCATTTCCAGCTGTTCTCCGCAAGATTTTTATTCCGACGGATTTTATATATTTGCAAAATATATTGTTCTGAAAAATTCTACCGTGAAAGTGTTGTTCTTTCTTGGCTAGTTATATTGAAGTTCCGTTTATTCTGTTGATTCTCTCTCTATTAATTACGTTTGTAGTGTTGTTAGGGTTTGAGAATCTAACAGTTGGTATGATTCTATCTCGTCAGTTATAGTGTCCCGCGGCATTTTACAGTGGTGTTGATTTCGTCGAATGCCTTGTACGAACTAAAAGGTCATGACGTAAAAAGAACAAGGTCGTGACGCGAAGGGGCCGTGAAAATTCACAAGGACCTGCTGGAGCTGGGCATCTCGTCAGGAGCGCTTCGTGATGTCACCACCTTCTGTTCTCTCACCTTAACCTGTGGTAATTCTATAAAACCGCTTCCTTTCATCCCTCTCTACTTCATTCATCTTCCTCAGCATCTGAAATCAGTGAGATAACCCTGGGAATCCTCCCGATTTTTATTTAATTTAGTTTTTTTTTTTTTCGTTCTTATTTAATGGTGTGTCCGCCTACGAGAGGAGTTTAGTCGAAAAAAACATCGTCTAAATGTGGATTTGTTTTTCGCAAATGCAAAATCAATCTCATATTTTCTTGATTAAGATGTGACTAGTGACTGCTGCTTGATTTGGTTGTTTTGTGATACAAACCACATAAATCCTCAGGAACAATTCAAAATTGCTGTCGTGAGTGAATTTATCCTCCTGTTCGCGACATCGTTTCTTACACATCATCTTCCATCCTTCCATCTCTGTGTTTCTTATAATATTGTTTCTATCATGTAACGCTTCTTCGTCTGTATTTGACTCGTCAAGAAGCCGCCTTCTGCGACACGTCTTCCCAGCGTGGAAGATCGACGGGAAACGCCGCGTACCGGCTGGCTTCGCCGCTTTTCACTTTCCGGTCGGGTAGCAAGTTTCCGGCAATATGATGGCTCTCCGACCAGGATCAACAAGTCTCGACAAGTTTTGAGACACGAGAGACGAGGCAGGCGCTCCAAGTATCAGAGCCAAAGCGAAACTTCTTCGTACCCTTTTCAACATCTGCGTCTCGCTGCCTCATCCCTTTGCTCGGAGGTTCAAACCTCCCTGAACAGGTTTTGTCCACTATTTCCCTACAGTTCGTTCCATTTTAAGAACGTATTGATAAGTAATGCAATCATTACACAGACATCTCCAAGTCCGATTTTTGAATTATCACACTTATGTTCACGTAGGAATGGAAGAAAATCGAAAGAAAAACGCTGCAAATTCTTTCACTGGGGTTCATTATTCAATTTCATTCATTTGGCTTGCATTCAAAATTTGAATTTCTACTAAGCTTTGGAGTGTGCGTGTTTCACAGGTGATTAGCGATTATTGAATTTCAGGAGGCACACAATCATATTTACGGTCTATCCTGAAATTCAATAATCAATCCAAATAGGTATTTTGGTTGAGAACCGATTTACGTGCTCTATGCATATCTCCTGAAATTCAATAATCGCTCAATCACCTGTGAAACACGACAGATGTAGAGGGGGCAAACAAATATCATCAACTGATCAATCCTAATAGGTGTTTTGGATGAGAACCGATTTACGTGGTCTATGCATATCTCCTGAAATTATTATTGATGCAAGCCAAATGAATTACATTGAATAATAAACCCCAGTGAAAGAATTTGCAACGTTTTTTTTTTTACTGGTTTTATGATTTTATGGCACTTGTGACACGTACATACAGCGTTTTGTTTTGTCTTGGGCCTAGGTGTGTCTGTGGGGCAAAACGTTTCTCTTGTGTCCAAGTGTATATACCATATTCATGATATCATCGGAACATCATCTAATCTACCAGATTTACGTTTTTACGTACCGACTGATGAAATTCCTTACAATTAATGATTGCTATCACATTCCCATTATAATAATTGTGGCCTCCGATACGAGAATTATTGGTTCGATTGAATAAATTTCCATTCAAATTTCAATCGGACGAAATGCACTGCAGCGATTAGATTTTCGCTGTATTAATATTCATGTGGGAAACAATATCGCACATCTCCATTGCCAACGATAATCAATGCCAGCTTTCATTAGGGAGTGCATTTGTTTAGACCGCTGGCCGCTTAATTTGATTCTTAAACGACTTTGATGTTGGTAATTTCGTTCTGTATTTCAGAGGGATTCGCGATGATTCCCGCTGCAAAAACATAACGTACATTTTTATCGTAATTTGTTAATTAGTGGCGGGTGTTACAACGTGTTTCGCTCCAATATCAATAGGAGTGAAATGCCTTTTAAGTGGTCGAAATATCTACCCATGGAATTTCTAGTCGGAAGTCCTAGTCGGAAAATTTGTTTATTCCAGGGCTGCTCAAACTTAAACTGCTGGCGATATACCTAAATATTGCTTCCGAGTCTACCAAGGTAGCGGAAGCATTGTTTTCACTTTCGGAATTTGAACATTTTTTTGTCTCCAAAATCAAAAATTCCACTCGCATTTTGCGTTTTAGACCTTTCTGAACAATTTTGGTTCCGTGTCTGTCTGTGTGTGTGTCTGTCAGCAAATCCTTGTTACGGGCAAAACTACACGAAGTTATTATCCGATTTTGATGAAATTTTCAGGGATTGTGCGGGTTGGGGCGTAGATGGTCCCCTATAGGTTTCATGACACCCGGATCAATAGTAGCCTCTGCGCATGCGCAAACGTGAAATCCTTGCCACAAACATAACTCCGGGAGTTCTTGACCGATTTCGATGAAATTTTCAGGGATTGTTCCGTTTGATGTGTAGATGGTCCCCTATAAGTTTCATGACCCCCAGATCAATAGTAGCTTCTGCGCATCCGCAAACGTGAAATCCTTGTTACACGCATAACTCCGGGAGTTCATGACTGATTTCGATGAAATTTTCAGGGATTGTTAGGACTGATGTAATATTTTTGGAATATCCTATGCCTGCACTGCCGTCGTCTCCCATCACGGCAGGACTGTTTTTTCTGGACATTATACAGCCACTGTGCAGAGGGATGACGGCAGTTGGGTACTTTGCAACGACGCTGCAGTCAACCCAACATTATTTGATCCGTCATTGAACGATGCTTATATTTTATTTTTAGGAATGTCATAATAATTATTTATCACTTCAGTCATCTATCCATTCAGCGTCAATGTCAATTTTTGTTATTAGGTATATTTTATAGTTTGTTCAATAGTTGAACATGCCTACCTTTATTTTCTCAGGTTATGCTCCTGCATAACAATAAATTTACCCTAATTCAATATTTACTTCGCCTAATTGAACGAAGTTCTTTAGTCAATAATAATTTTCAATGATCTATACAGTCATGTTATGGATACGAGGAAGCTATGTGCCACACCCACTTGGCAGACGTTTTTTTAGACTACTTACGATCGACTCTGAGAGGCTGCAAGTATGTGAGATGTAGGGTTGTCGTACATACACGATACACCCTACCTACCTACGTAGTGCTTTCCGCACAATTCAAATTATTCTAGTCAAGGTTTGGGTTAGGTTTACTCAAGTTCTTCTCTACAATATCAATGTAAAAACTCCTAATTATTCAAAATTGCGAGTTTATTCGTTGTTACAAAACGAAAGAGTTACATATGGTGTTAAACTTGACTAAGGAGTGACTTTGGATGTTGAAGCGTGGCACTACATCTCCTCAGCATACTTTTCATAAGATGGTGCGTAACCACTGAGTGCTAATCGCTAGCATGATGACATATGATTGTCAGTTAGTCGATAGCGATATTTTGACTCAATTTTCTTCATTTCCGAAAATGCAGAATCGCACAAGTAAATTGACCCGAACATTGCCGTCAGTTGAAGGGCGATTTGCCTTAGATTCGGATATTTTTCTTCAGATATAAAACACCAGAAATTTGTATCAGATGCTGTAGCTTTGAGATGTATATCTGATATAATCTGTACCAACTCATTTTCAACAGAACATGAGTTCATATTAAACTTACTTGCTACTTCAGTAGCTGATTCCTCAGTGTTTTTGCATGACAAAGGAGATGCATATTTACCAATCACTAATCATAAAAACGTATTTCGAATTGTCCCGAAATATTTGATAATTCAGCTTTCCTTGCTTTGAAAGACGGATAATGTTTCAGATCCTTTCTTTTCAGTTGATCTATCATATGTTGCAATTTACTTTTGAATGCGTTTACTGCGCTAATCATCTCAATAATAGTTTTTCCTTTACCGAGAAGAAATTTTTTCTTCTCGAGATCTACTCAAAAAGCGACCGTTAGAGCACCTCCTGGTTTGTTCATTGTGGTTTCTCTATTTTTCGCTGAATAAATAAATAAACAAACAAACAAAATGGCTTCTAGATGTTTCCCTGAAACAGACGGCCCTTTGGGATCATCTGTTGCAACGGTAAAAACATGGAATCCACCTAACATTTTCCTTACAGTTTAGTGTGTGTTCTGGTACAATGTTAACTACCAACATCAACTTCGCAGAATTCGACTGATAGACTCTCAATACTAACTTTGGTATGTTTGTACAATGAGTTCTGTTCTGTTATGTTGTACGGGGGTCGGCGATTCCTGCGTTTCTGGCGATACCGGCGATTTAAAGTGCAAGTGAAACAATACTGGTGCCCTATGTGTGGAAGAAATGGAGAAGAAGGATAAGCGTGCTTTTCTGAATTCGTTGGCGTTGGCCAGCTCTGCTCAATTACATTCCCCAATAGACGTACGGAGAGGTGCGGACCTCGGTTACAACGTATGTAGTCAACTAACCTTCGGGTGGGCTCCTTCCGCCCTTTGTTATCCCGGCATCACCACTTTTCCGTCCGCCCGAGGGAGTCATTCGTGTACCTGCCAACCCCCCCCCCAGCCGTAGCTTTCATCTCTATTTACTAGCTCCCCTCCTCTGAGCTAGATTCCCATATTTGTAGGTTGCATAGGCAATTTTTCATCTTCGGTACTTAAATGTGTAAAATTAATCATTTAAATGATCTGGCTGTAGAACTATAGAAGTCTACTGTCCTGTTTTTTTTTTTTTTTATATATATTTTTATTGTTACAACCGTAAAGAATATAATGCGCTTAGTAACTCAACTGTAATATGACTTGGTTCACTTTTGGTGGTTCATAGATCACTATCTACCTCCACGAAAGAGTTCACTACTATTAGCGATTCGTAACTAGGTCAAAGGATTTGGTCCTCTTCAGTCGTCGCACTTCATCCCTGTTGTCCAGGAGTGAGATGGCTTCGACGTTGATGTGATTGTGGAGCCGATTTTCGTGATCCACAGCTCTTTGTCTGATAACCTCGTCGACCATCTCAACCTTGAGATCCGATGCAGATCATTTGTTCGAATATACCATGGGGCATTTACTATGCTTGTCAGAATTTTGTTCTGGACGTTTTGGATGATTTTTACGTTGCTCTTTTTGGTACAGCCCCATAAGGGACAGCCGTAGGCCCATATGGTTTAATCACTTGCTCATAACAGTAGTATTTTATTGTGGACTGGGAGCTGTGAGTTCCTTCCCAGAAGCCAATACATTAGCTTTGAAGAGGGTATTTAATTTAGCTTTGTTCATACAGCTCAACAGTGACCTGTTTTGCTACCCAGCTGCACGAAATCAGCTACATTCTTAATTATAGTATTGCTACAGGGAGCTAATTTGCTTTACTGTGCACTGTGCGTATGACGCGCGTATGCTCATGTTTGCCGGCAGGTGAATGACCTTTTTTCTTGCTGTACGTAACTACTTGAAGAGGGCCATCTTCGAGGCTGACACTTAACTCGTTAAGAGACTACATCCCCGACAATGGTTGAGTCAACAAGGAGCCACCTGATTGCATCATCTGTTGTCCAACCGAACCAATTGAAGCCCCGGTGAGAACTGCTGGAGGGGCAACGTATGAAATTGCCTTGACCATTAAGCCGTTATTTTAGCAGACTATAACATGTCCCACGTCTCATCATTTAAGGGCCAAGGTACAAGTTGAGTTTTAAACGGAGATATAGCTGAGTTGTTTAATTCTGAAACTTGGTTTCAGCTACTTTTTGCATTTACCTTGTGAACAATCCGTTATGTCAGAGGTTTATGAGACTGTAGTTTAAATATTAAAAGTGTAGAAGAAGAACAGAAGAAGGCAGAATAAGCTCCTGGACGGTGGATTGGAATTCCATTTCGCCAACTTCTATTTTCCAGCATCTGTATACCTATTTACACCCTTCTTGAAGGGGAAGTGAACCTGTTGCTTTCTCATGTTGAAATCATCCACGATCAATTGTATATTTTTGCTTTCTATGGCTATTTTCACATCACACCCTTCATCACTAATCAGAACTCTATTAATTTCCCCACGTTCCACCCGACTCCGGCAATGACAATAGTCCGATGACAATAGTTGAGTCAGGGCAAGAGGCCTTGCCACAATATTCCAACGAAGAAGGTCACCGATTGCACATTTTGATAAGCAAACCTTGTTATTTTTAAAAAGTCCATCTTGTGGTCTACCAGTGACTGTATATCCACGTGTACAGTAGGGTCTATGACACCAATGCATCTGGGGAAATCAAGTCTTGAATAAAACTCGCCCATAACTTGCCCAAACTCCGTTCCATTTGGAATACAAATCTAAGCAGTGCGCATTCTAGCAATCATACCTGAAACCAGTAGCATTATCCGGAATCTTGTCGTCCTGTCGACTCCACAAGAGTCACTAACTACTCTACTCACAGATCCTACTGTATTTTACCTTCTTTGACAAAATTTGTTGTCGACAACTTGATACCGAAATCTTGCAAAAAAATCAAATTCCATCCACTTTTGGAAATGATTTAGGAATTTTCAGAATACACGTGGTCATCTTGAAATCACTTCTATCAACTCTTCAATGTCCTCATCGTTGGAAATATCTCGTCGTCTGAATGCCCTGAATTTCGCCCTGTTTAAATGGAGATAGGAAGTGGCAACGAAACGGCCTACAAACAATACAGTTGAGACCCAAGTTCACTTCTAAAACCCATAGAACTGAGTTTAAACAGCCACTGTAAGCAGAGCTTAGCTCTTACATTCATAGTATTCTGTGGTCATCCATAACCGACATGTATCAAAACTTTTATTCAATAAACCAGAGATCTTAGTTGTTAAACAGCGATGTTCGGTTTCTCTAACTCCGGTTCAGATAAAACAACGTTTAAACGCTCTAAATCGACGATCAAAACCAAAAAACCGAAGTTGGGTGGTTAACAGTTGCGGCTCCTGCCATGAAACCCAGGGAAGCACCAAGAACGTAAGGACAACCTGAAAGGGAACGTGATACAAAAATGTACTTCTTACCCAAATTCAATTCTCAACCACCGATATGCAAAGGAGATCAATCTTGTCCGCTTTTTTGGCCTCAAATCGTGAAACAAACCACTCAATCCTACCTTCAAACCTTTAAAAGAACTTCACTAGTAAGTACGGTAAACCTAAAAAAATTGATATGATTCTCGAACTTCAGAAAACCGTGTTTTGCAACAGTTGAAATTCATTTCTGCAAAAGCATGAACCTTCGTGGAGGTGAAAGCCCAATTCCATCTTCACTCCAAATTTCGTTCCTGTCATTACAGCAAAGAGGGCAAGGGGAGCAGAAATGTTTATTACTTACATCACATCTGCAGATCTGCAATCTACCTTTTCGTAGTAATGAAAAGGTTTAACGAATCGTGAATGACTTCTGCTTGCCTTTGACGTTCGTTGCAGTCGTGTCAAAAGTCGAAAATAATCACTTTTCGCTCCACCGTCAAGTTAACGAATTCACAGTTTATAACACTTATTGTATTCATCTCGTATTTACAGCTAACACAGTTCAGTCGCGAGAGTTGGTGACAATGAACTGATAAAAGGATAAGATTGTGTTATGGTGAGGGGACGCTAAGGTGTGCTGCATGAAATTTTGCTCTTGAAATTTGAAATTTCGGGCTCTGTCATTGGTTCATTCTTTGAAGACAGATCGAATCAAACGCTGTGTTCTATGTCCAAGCTCCGCCCATCAGAGCACGGCTGACTTGAGCCCTTACCCCCCTCACTAACTCACAACTCCACCATCCTCTCCCTCATCCTGAGGCTCTGTGAATTGGAAGCTCTTCTGCTCTTCATGGAGAAAAGTTGGAAATTATACTTGGATTATACTTATAATATTACTATCAGATATTTTTTTCATTTTGGCCAAGGACGCAAATCCAGCAATCGCCTCTGCTGGTTAGTGTCATAAACAACGATTAAAAACAGTTATTTTCGCCATCTTTGTTTCCATTCCTAAATTCTGTTTAGCTGCAGTACTGTTCACGGTTTTAATTCTACCAGTTTCTGTTAGTGTTACGTTACGTTGTTAGTGCTTTCCAATGGGCTACCTATATTTGTGTTATTGTTTATTTTGTCTAATTTGTGCTGAAGAAATCAGCGTCAAAGGCTCAGCGATCAAAGGATGAATCTCGGGAATCATTGCCGTTTGATTCTCAACTAGACTTCGAATTTGGTCTAAATCGGACGGTTACGTGGCAAGCAAATTACGTTGTACGTCTCATAATTTGGACACACATTGAAGCATCTACTGAACCGTTTTTGAGTTTGGTCATCTTGGTGGATTTGTCTCTTGATATTTGGACATCAAGGCAAACTCCGCGAAGTTCCTAATTATGGTAGTCTTGAAAAAAATATTTCAGCACGATGGTGAAAGTTGGAATATGAAATTGGAACTTGAACAAGCGTTTAAAATTGATCGCGTTGAGCTTTATGGGCGTGGATATGGTTATTGTTTGAGAAGAAAACCAGACAAAACCAATACGTATAGGTGTAAATACCATCCTATCTGGAAAGATATCCTTGCTGAGAACCGACGTTGGGAATATTATCTCGGTAAACACGAGAAGGAAAACTGACCGCGATGGACGTATCTATTACGTACTGTATAGAGGTAAATATAAACGAGAAGCGAGACGGGGTGGACTAAAAATCTTTCCAGAGATATAATATAAACGTATAAAGTATATTTACTGTTTGTACGGCAAATAAAATCGGTTAACGATGCCCCTGGCAATCGAAGTGAAGGAGGAAGTAGGTTCGCAAGAGTCTTTTCCACTCGACGGCCTCCTTGAAGCTCATAGAAATCCCAAGGTCGTGACTTGACCCCGCGGTCCCCAGGCGGAGTACCGGTCCACTTTCCCCGCCTACAACGGCTCTTGGAGAAATAAAAGAGACGGCGGAGGTACGATCCCGTTTGAAGTACAACGTTCTCCTGAAGGTAGGTACACACATGCGGTATTCGCCTTGAGCCGAATGTTCGCCAAGCACCTACCCGAGTTGCTCGGTATTTCTCAAACACCCAGTAGCTTGACACCACAGGTGTGCTTAACTAATATTTGAGAGTATCCGTTACTTATGATACAGAGACCGGGCGATACGGCCGTATCCGGGCTTCTGGGCCGTTTTGGGATTCTCTGTTATGTGTCAGTATTTAGTATCGTATTATCATTGGCTTCATAATGTGGTAGTATCAAATGTAACGTAATACTATACTAGTTATGCAAAACAATGAATTTCTATGGTTAAGTTAGGTATAATAATTGGGTTCGATAATTAAATACATAATAAAATCGTACGAAGCTGAATTTATGGACAAAGAGAGAGAGAAAAAACATTTATTGATCATTATATGGGGTGGAATGTTGGGTTAGTTGGGATCTGGGAAAAGTATAAATTGATATGCCAAAAGCTCGAGGTGGTATGGAAGCCAGAAGTAGAAATTGAGTCGCCGAAAGTTTAAATTGAGATGCCAAAAATATTAGAATTGATTCGTGCCAAAGGTTCAAATTAATTTGCCAAAATCTTCAATTTGATAGTATGCCAAAAATTCAAATTGATTTTGCCAAACTAATCTGATTTCATTTTTTTTCCTAACTATATATATGTATGTAGGTATGTAGTGTGTGTGTGTGTGTGTGTGTGTGTGTGTGTGTGTGTGTGTGTGTGTGTGTGTGTGTGTGTGTGTGTGTGTGTGTGTGTGTGTGTGTGTGATTTTAGTCTTCCGGTAGCCAAATTGCTGCTCCGTCCTCTAGTCCTAGTCCTCGTACGTGTTTCCTAGGGCCCCTTAGCCTCATGGAGACTGCTCGGTGAACCGAGAATTGAGTTTTCACTCGTGCCCACATCATCACCTGGGAGTAGGATTTCGACCACGATTGAATTTATTATTTCAATAATTAATTAAAGGTTACAGCAATAAAATGGGCCATACAATTAATAATGAAAGATTGGGATGTTGAAGAGAGCTTTTCTTATTGAATTGTAATAATAATCTTAAATTAAATTCTCAAAACTCAATGAATACTTTTTATTAGTGGTTAGGCCTTTCACTAACAACGACAGCATCCTCAGACCGAAACAACAGAGTCTCAATCTATTCGAGACAGACAGGCCCTACACCGAACCAAACTGATACTTTCAGTGCTGACTGATACTTTGTAACCGATATTTTTGGTTTTCAGTATCAGTTACATTTCTGATGGTCAGTAACGGTTACAAAATATCAGTTACTGAAATATCGTCTCACCTCTACTTGACGCCCAAACACGAAAATTTGGACAAGTGTTCATATTGTTTTGTAAGCATCTTAATTGTTTCTTGATTATTCGCACGTATGTCCGTCTAACTCTATCTCGTTCGGGTGAGACCCCACAAATTCGTAGGCAATTCTGCTGATACTATCTGATCATCATATGTGTTAGGATTAGCAGGGGTTTTTATCGAATTAATCGCAGACGACATTATCAAAGAGGTGCATCATCAGTAAATTAAGGGTATTATAAATTTGGCTTTGATCTGTTCAAATATTGGTAACATTTGTTTCACTCCTGAAACATTTTGGCTGGGGGTCCTTAGGTATTTTTGCCACAGGTACCCTTCAATTGCAATAAATGTGATTTTTAATAACAACATAAATTGATTTTCTGTTGAAATTATGTTTATTGCGCAATTTATGTACACAACTGAACAGAAATTCGTTTTATATCCGAGATTTGTAGACGTGTATAAAAGTTTTGAATACTGGTGCGTAGCGCTTTTTCAGATTGCAAGAGGTCTATTTATTTTAAATGTCAAATTATTCGAGCCTGTCTTTTTTCTGAGAGGCTTAAGAACATTGCATCGTATTGTCGCAATGAATTCGAGATGAAATCCACAATATCGAGAGTTTGAAGTACCCGCGGGAGCGGAGCGCATCAAATTTACTTTTCGGCTTACAGTAAATTGTTTTCTCTTGCAGAATAATTTATTAACCCTTTACTTCCCGTACAACGCTGATAGACGTGTTGCGTATTCATGTTGTCAGTGAATTCTAGGGAAAACGTGTGAAGAACGAAGTGCTACATGGGGGATATATTCATGAATCCTACCGAAAGTTATCAGAAAGCTTTTAGGGATACGCCGGGCAGAACCTAATGGACATTCTCGGTTTACACGAGCATCTGAATATCCAGAGACACGCCGGGCGAGCTCTGTGGTCGAGTGTTTAATGGAAGGTACTGAATACACTGAAGGTAGATCCGACTCGACTTTGCGGTTCGAGATGAAATCTCGGGGGCTCCTCCAAAAAGCTTTACACCCTTTTGTCAATGGGTTGAAAGGGCGTTGAGATTTAAAGGGGCGCGAGGGGTTCAGAGCGTTTAGAGTTTTACAGGGGCCCGGGGAGTTGGGAGAGAGAACAAAAAAATACGACCGCCCTCAGGGACGCTTAGAACAGATTGACACCGGTGAAATTTAAGAGGTGTGCAGCGTTCTGTTAAACAAACACCAGATCTGCGAAATAGATCATATTTTTATAAGAAACCGCAGTGATTTTCCATGTCACATTGAACGCCAAGATAATAGTGATAGGCTGAGCGCTTCTGTCTTGATGGCTGACTTCCTTCTCCGATATTGGGCTAACATCCGGGCAATCGCCTATCGCGGAACCATCATATAGAATATCTGTCATATAGAACATCTGCTAACTTTGAACGTCATCGGTTCTCATCTGCATTATCGTTCTTATTCTGCGTATGGTCTTGTTTGCCCCCTCTCTGAGTCGCGCATCTTCTATGATTGCCATGTAGAGGAACTCTTCCGATTTAGCGAATATTTTTTAACATCGGAAAGAACAGTTGGGATTCTATATGGTTGACTGCTTAACGAAAGTTTCAGGGGCTATTTTAGAGACTGCCGTGCCCAATCATTTCCCTGGATCTACCAAAATCCTGGATTGCCACCATGAGGGCAGGGCAAACGCAGCTACTTTACTCGATTCCGAAACAATATCCGTCCCCCCAAGACTTTTCCAACGAACTCTTTGAAATCCGATCTCATACAGGTGAGCGTGAGATTTTCTAATTGTTCACCAGAAATGGGGATCTTCCCGAAAGGTATTTTTTGAAAATACTAATATCCATTCTCCTTGAAGCTGAACTGTATACGGCTATTACGTTTTGTCCATCATGTATAACTCCGTAATAACCGCTTTGAAGCAATTCATCTTTCATGTATTTTGATTTGTATTGGAGTAATTGGTCTTTTCTTGATCATACCTAAAGATTGTAGGTGTATGGTGTAGATTAATTCATTAACAATGCAGATTAACGTAATTTATAAAACATTTCAAACATTAACTTGAATACGAAATCTTCAAGAAGAAATCAAATTATAAATTCTGTGTAAATAGAAATAAAATCCAGGATTTCAAGTTGCTGATAATCTCAAATTGACCGAATAACTCCAAATCAACTCCAATTGTTTCATTGATAAAACTTCATTATATAACGCGCTAGGTATTAGCCTAGGCTTCCCTCAATTAATTGTAGTTACCTTATGTGTAATATTTGAATGTCAAAACGGAATATTGTTGATCTTACCGTTCGTAACATTGGAATAGCACCAGGTAAAGAGTCAACAGACAAATATAGCCATCTCTTTTCCTGACACTGTGATCTATCTTGCGCAAGAACTAACTACACCTAAACGATAGCGTGATAGAAAATTGCTAAGCCCGAACTTTCCAAACTAGTTACGACACGCCTCGTCAATGAAACGACATGATCGTCAATGTGAACTGACAGCGACTGATATATCGATCGAAAAATACCAATTTCCTGAATGCAAAGTAAGCAATACAGTTTTTCCCGAAGTTCCTCTCGCGTGCACGAAAAATAAATAAATAGCCAAATCCGCAAGCGTGAACGAGAGAGTTTGTGGGAATAATTTTGATATTTCGACCTTTTTAATCACCCAAGAGTGAAATTTGTTTAACCCCTTCCATAATTGACCGCAGTTTACGAAATTCGGCTCAATAACCCAACATCAATCTGAGATGAGCCAGCAATCTTGGCATCTTGAGCAATCACCCCTAAGGAATAATATTTAAGGATTAAACTATTAAAAAAATTGAAATCTTAAAAACTTTTGAAGTAAGAGAGTAGTTTTTGTGTTTAATTCAGATAGAAATTAGTTGTGTGAATCGAATGAGATAATTCGGGTTGTTGTACGATCATATGTTCGCTCATCATAGGAAAAATCGGTCAGGTAGGCGGTCGAGCTGCAGAGCCTTAAGCCGTGTTCTACGTGGACAACCAACTAACAAGAGTGAAATACTAACGAGCCCGGGTAAGCCAAGGTAAAACGAATGATGCGTCCTACGTGACACCAAATTTTTGGGTGTGAGTTTCTGTTAGTGTTTCCTTGTTCATCCCATTTTTTCCCCGGGAAATGTCTCGAATTGATAGCGACCTTCTTATAGGCGGAATCCATAAAACAAAACATTGTGAAACAAGGTAAGTAAATAATACAGGAATAGATCAGTACGAGCGTACTCATCTCATTGTCCCCCCTTGCTTCATGCCCCCCCTCCCCCCCCAAATGTAAAAAGTACTGGTAAGCACCCCTTACTTTATCCAAAATTATAAGAATAGGATGGAAAAAATACAAACCCAGTCAACAATATTGTCTATTTAGACAAAACGTGTATATTTTTTGAGGTTCTTCACCTAGGATTTAGTTTTCACGTCACGCTAAACACTGTTTCAATCAACTTTACCCCCCCCCCCATTTTTTGGACCCCCCCCCCCCTATGAGCACCCCTGCCTTAGTAAATTAGTAAATTGACGATTGAATTCTCAACCGAGATGATTAAAAGCGTATATTTTCATTCTAGAGTAAGCCAAAGGTGCCGCCCTGGTGGGACTCTCCGTACTGTTCCCCACTCGCTGGTATTGTTCCCTCGTTAAATCAAACCAATTGATTCCAAAGGTGATGTGAGTAAGCTCTGTACCAGTCCAGGTACTGTTGAATCGCGATAAATGGATAGTTAGCTTTGGAAAATAAAAAAAAGAAGAATATATTGAGTATTATTGCAATAACCAAAAAATTAATACAACGTTAATGAATAGATATAAATAAAAACATAGGTACAAGAAAATCGTCAATATTGTTTGGGTGTATGTATTTAGTAAGGATTTCTTCTTGTTACGAGAACTATTTTTATTAGAATCGGGAAAATTAATTTTACTATGTGCCAAGCATACTTCTGACACATTAGGGTAGATGCCCCAGTAGTAAGCACTGCACCAGTAGTAGGCACTTGTGACTTCAACTCCTAAAAATAAGTGATAGGGAACACTAAAATATTCGAACTTGGCGCTGTTTTAAAGGTTAGCACGTGCTAAGTTTCTCCTAGGATCATCTAGATGATTGAGGCAGCCTTGGTTAGGTTAGGCCGCCTGTCAACAAAACAGTCTCCACGAGGTTGCCTGCCTTAACAGATCTGCTAAGGAGGTGAGTTTAGTTGCTAGTGTTTTATGCCCCTATTCGATTGCATTTACCAGCTTTGTCGCAAAATGTGCAACGTAACTTTTGGAATGCGGCAAGCTGGAGAGTTATGTGAATGGTCCCCGCATCGTGAACAACTTATTTTATGAAATGACGTATGTCGATTATTCCTTTTATAGTGTATTGAAATGTCCTCATGAACCCTGTTTATAGCTGGTTCTAATAATTCATTCGAACTGAGTGAAGGTTTCTCAATACTTGATGCAAGTTTCAACGTGTCCTCAATCGATGGGCCTTCCTCTAGAAAAAGGCGATCAAGCATAGTTCGTGATCGGAGTCCACTCACAAAAACATCCCGAAGCATAATATTTTTAACGTCTGCCGGATATTGACATTTAGTTGCAAGTTTTTGAAGCTCAACAACGTAATCGTTGATGGACTCTCCTTCTTTTTGTTTCCTGTTTAGGAAGGCATGGCGGCTAGGAGTGATAAGGGGTTTTGGACGCAAATGATCAATCGAGAGTTTTTTTAATTGCTGAAAGATATACTCACTAATTTTGTAGGATATGCATGATTCTTCGCAAGAGAATAGGTAGTGAGAGGTAAAGAAGAAAGTAAGAGGCGTACCTTTTCGGAGTAGCTAATAGTAGTAACTGAACCACCGAAATTGTAATGAGTCACCATGCGGCCAACAAAATCCCCGAAGTTTACTAATCCGTCATATTGGTTTATTATTCAATAATAAACCATTGTAAGCGCTCTGGAAAAAAAAAAAAAAACGCTGCAAATTCTTTCACTGGGGTTTATTATTCAATTGGCTTGCGTTCATGATTAGAATTTATACTAAGCTTAGGAGTGGGCGTGCAACATGAAATAATGCCTGTGTTAATAGTGGGTGTGGGTAGTGGAGTGACCACATTCATTCCGAATCTCTTAATTTGGAGCGTTAAATCCGTTTATTCTTGTCACAAACGTTTCGTCCCGCAGCGGGGACTTCCTCAGTCTAACTATGTATAACTACTAGCATACTTTTGGCATTGACATGGTGGTGGCACCACACATCTCTTGTTGTTTATTACTTTTAGCTCTGTAGTTGACGTTAAACTGTTCACTCCTCCCTGTCCATGTACTCAAGTTGGTCATATTGCTTAGTTGTTTGATCTCAACTGCGTTAATTGGTTAAACAATTTTGTTTTGTTATAAAATCAAAAAGGGAGAGAGGAACTGCAGCATAATTTAAATTATTGAATGAGTGTCAGACACTGCCACCACCATGTCAATGCCAAAAGTATGCCAGTAGTTATACATAGTTAGACTGAGGAAGTCCCCGCTGCGGGACGAAACGTTTCTGACAAGAATAAACGGATTTAACGCTCCAAATTAAGAGATTCGGAATGCTTGTGTTGTTGGATGAAAATGAAGAGACGAAGGGGAAATAACCAAGTAATTTTTCTCGCTGAGTCGAATGAAAACATTTCTAAAACTCTCCAAATTATTAAAATCATGAAAAGGATTCACGTTTTTAACGTTTCATTTTGTTGAAGTTATCTTATCAGAATCTTTGTAATTTTCGTACTGTAAGTTTTTGGAACATCATTCAATTGAAAATCATTGAAAATACACCACGAAGGCAATATCAACGAAGAACGGTAAATCTCGACAGAAGCGAGTTAACCTACAAAGTGTCCGCCGTTAACGTAACAAAGTGTAACGTAAACAAATGTTAACGGGATCGGGCGGCGAAAAAGCGATTTGAAAGTCACACCACGCGGCACGAGCGTTTGCCGCGACAAACTTAACTAGCGCGGTACCGCGCTTTTACGTATGACAATTCCATAGAACAGCATAGTGTGATCGCTTATAGAACAGATCGCGTTGGTGGCCCGCTCGCTCGCGCTCGTTTTTCACATAATATGTCATATTATGACCCTGACGCGTCTGCGGCTGGCGACTTCTTCATGTAGGTACATACACAGGCGCGCCGCGCTGTGGGAGAGTTTTCTCTCAAGAGGCGCGGGGCGGCAGGCGGTCAGGGGCAGCACCCCTGTACCTATACTATTGGCCATATATGGGCGACCCTGTGCCGCAGGGACGAAAACCCCTTCCCCGCCATCAGGTGGCAACACCACAGCGGACCCTTTAACTCTGCTGACTGTCCCTCATTAGCACCTGCCTCATAAGCCCCTTTCAGCGTTTCATGCATATCAGAATGCTTCAACCCGTGTATCGGCTATAAACTACAAGTATCCACATCGGATATCACTCCAGTATCCACATTCACTACAACTCGACGCTATCGGCATCACTAGGTTACAAACAAACAATAATAAACCAAAAACGCTGCAAATTCTTTCACTGGGGTTTATTATTCAATTGGCTTGCGTTCATGATTTGAATTTCTACTAAGCTTTGGAGTGTGCGTGTTTCACAGGGTAGAGCGATTATTGAATTTCAGGAGGCACACAAATATGATCAACTGATCAATCCAAATAGGTATTTTGGTTGAGAACAGATTTACGTGCTCCATGCATATCTCCTGAAATTCAATAATCGCTCTATCCTGTGAAACACGCACACTCCAAAGCTTAGTAGAAATTCAAATCATGAACGCAAGCCAATTGAATAATAAACCCCAGTGAAAGAATTTGCAGCGTTTTTATTGCAGATTCGGATTCCACACCCTTTGAAACGTAAACCATGAAATTTTCAGGAGGGGTTAGAATTTTAATAAACCCCAGAGAAACTTATTTACCCCAGTAATAATATTGAATAATAAACCCCATTATTAATATTGAATAATATTTACCTATATATTATCAGCGCTTCATGCATATCAGAATGCTTCAACCCGTGTGTCGGCTATAAACTACAAGTATCAACATTCACTACAACCCGACGCTATCGGCATCACTAGGTTACAAACAAACAATGATAAACCAAAAAACGCAAATGTTGACACCATAAATCGGGCCATACATCGAGAATGGTTTGACCTACGGACGTGGGGAGGGTCTCATTCGATTCCTCATGGTATGTTCTTCAAATAGGTAAATATTTAGGCCGATTCGACTTGTTTTGAGGTTTTTAGGGATTTTACAAAAGTTAAACAGCCCTTAAAGGGCACTTTAAATTGAGTGAGAGAGCTGGCTCAAGAATTGGGGCGTCGTCGGACCAAGATGGATTTTTCCTGAAAATTTCAGATCTTTTGCTCCAGCCGTTTGGGAGATATCGTGCGTACGGCGTACGGCGGACGGACGGAAAAATTTTCATTGCAGATTCGGATTCTACACCCTTTGAAACGTAAACCAAGAAATTTTCAGGGGGGTTAGATTTTTTTTCCAGAGCGATTACAATGGTTTATCATTGAATAATAAACCAAAACGCAAATGTTGGCACCATAAATCGGGCCATACATCGGGATTGGTTTGACCTACGGACGTGGGAAGGCGTACGGCGGACGGACGGAGAAATTTTTATTGCAGATTCGGATTCTAGACCCTTTGAAACGTTAACCATGAAATTTTTCAGGGGGGGTTAGAATTTATTTTTCCAGAGCGATTACAATGGTTTATTATTGAATAATAAAGCAAAATTCTGACCCCCCCCTGAAAATTTCATGGTTTACGTTTCAAAGGTGTAGAATCCGAATCTGAATAAAAAATTTTCTGCCCGTCCGCCGTACGCCGTAGGCACGATATCTCCCAAACGGCTGGAGCAAAAGATCTGAAATTTTCAGGAAAAATCCATCTTGTTCCGACGACGCCCCAATTCTTGAGCCAGCTCTCGCACTCAATTTAAAGTGCCCTTTAATGGGCTGTCAAAGTTTTGTAAAATCCCTAAAAACCTCAAAACGAGTCGAATCGGCCTAAATATTTACCTATTTGAAGAACATACCATTAGGAATCGAATGAGCCCTTCCCCACGTCCGTAGGTAAATCGGATCTCAACCAAAACACCTATTTGGATTGATCAGTTGATGATATTTGTGTGCCTCCTCTACATCAGTCTACCTTTGGCTACATCGTCTAAATTTGGGTTTGGGGAAGTTTTAACGCAATACGAGCGCTAAAGGACTTGATAAATTATGGATGTCTTTATTGTGGGGGGGGGATTGAGGTTCAATAAAAAAAACGCTGCAAATTCTTTCACTGGGGTTTATTATTCAATTGGCTTGCGTTCATAATTTGAATTTCTACTAAGCTTTGGAGTGTGTGCGTTTCACAGGATAGAGCGATTATTGAATTTCAGGAGGCACGCAAATATGATCAACTGATCAATCCAAATAGGTATTTTGGTTGAGAACAGATTTACGTGCTCCATGCATATCTCCTGAAATTCAATAATCGCTCTATCCTGTGAAACGCGCACACTCCAAAGCTTAGTAGAAATTCAAATAATGAACTCAAGCCAATTGAATAATAAACCCCAGTGAAAGAATTTGCAGCGTTTTTTCGAATTTGTGCAGAGACGTCTGTTCTAGAAACCGACAGTTGCTGCTGCATTTTATGTAGTAGAGCAGACATTACGTTCTGAAGTTGCGCATTTGACTGCAAAATTTGTTGTAGTTCCGCCATGATGTGATCCGTGAACAAAGACTTGTCCGAGAACAAAGAAATTTGACGAGAAGGTCGACTGTTCACTGTTTATATTAACAGGAAACCGGTAATTGCGCCACTGCTAAGTTGTATGTATTTAGTAACGAAATCAATTATATCGACTTTTATTGAAAGAAATAAATGAAAAGGAACTTGTAGAATTGATACGATCTGGTAGGTAAGTAGTAGGAATATGCATTAACGAAATCAGTCTCTACTCTTCTTCTCAAGGTGAACCTTCGTGAACTTAATTTCTTAATTATTTGTGACTGCACAACCGTAACAAATATAAAGAGAAAAAAAACACACAATAAAACCATAAACTTCACTGGCCAAGTCACTTTTTTTTTCTTTTTTTCAATCGTATATTTATATATTTATTATACATTATATATTGGACATAACAACTAGTTACATCATACATACATATCTAGTAACTATCAATACTACATACATAGTAACTATCAAGTTATTTAGCTATAACATAATTACGCAATTTTATGGTGAGAGTTCACTAACTAGCACCACACTACACTATCACATCGGTATCAGCATCCCAAGTCCAAGGGTTTGGTCCTCTTCAGGCGCCGAATAGTACTGGAGTTGTCAAGAAGCTGAATGGCTTCCAAATTAGTATGAGCGTGAAGCCGCTGTTCATATCTTCGAGCTAATTTTTTCGCAGTATCTCTTACGGTTTCCACTCTGAGATCTTTATGGAGGTCGTCATTTCTGATGTACCAGGGAGCGTTTACTGCACACCTCAGTACTTTATTTTGGAAAGTTTGAATCATTTGCATGTTGGATTTTGCTGTGCAGCCCCATAGTTGGATGCCATAAGTCCAAATAGGCATTAGCAATGTCTTATACAGAAGAATTTTGTTATAAACGAGTTGTGAGTATCGCCCCATAATCCAATAAAGTTTGCGAAATTTTATCGGCAGCTCTTGCTTTTTTTTCTTTACGTGTTCCTTCCATTTCAACTTTGCGTCCAGGGTCATACCCAAATATTTGGCAGAGTTGGCATGTGGGATAATGCACTGGTTCACTGACACAACACCAGAAACAAATGGCTCATTTGGATAGATCAAAACTTGATCGGAAAAAACTCTTGAACTGTGTACAGTTCAGCGTCGAACAGAATGGATTTTATGTTTTTCAAAAAAGACCTTTCGGGAAGCTCCTTTGTTTTTGTTAAACAATTATAAATCCTCACGCTCATCTCTTTATGGGATTACTCAATGCTCATCGGTTTACTCCCAACTCACGTAGTGTATGCGTACCGAAAACTATAGATTCGTTGCTTTTTAACTTGTATGAAGACGATATTTTCAACATGATTATATTCATTATTTGCTATCGGGCTATCCTGTGCTATGCTTCACCATGCTGGGGTTTTCAGGAGTATTCAAAGGCTGAGGGAGTGCAGCTGATGTATGTAAGAAAGCTGTTCCGTTTACCGGGGTTTTCCCCCAATTACATTCTACATCTGGAGACAGGGGTGGACACGATATCAGCTTATACTCTTGAGGCCCATCTAAAATACATAAAGAAAGTAGCTCATCTCCCAGACACACGTCTTCCTAAAATAATTGCGATGGAAGTTATGAGAAGCAAGGTTTCATGGGCTGGACATCTTGGCCGCCTTGCCGTTGGATTGGGTGTGGATGGATTGGATTCTCTGTCCTTTGAATCCATTCAGGTTCAAGCAGCTGAAATCCTTGAAAAGTTTAAGGAGCAAAAGAAGCAGGGGTTTTGGCAGAGGGCCATGAATTCGGAGAGGTTTACGCTCTATAGGGAGCTTGACCCTCACTGCAAGGCTGCGAGTTTGGTTGGTGAGCAGGTACTTGATATTTTCTCGGCGAGGTGGATCTTCAAGCTGAAGGGAGAACTGCTACACCTCAATGCAAAGCCATATGCCACTGACCAGAATGAGGAGTGTGCACTGTGCAGCTTTCATGAAAGGGAAGATGTGTACCACTTTCTCTGTACTTGCCCAGTACTCGCGGAGTTTAGAGTTGGCATTTTTGGTAAGCCCGAGCTGTCTCGGAATGAGGCTGTGGCGTTGCTGGATGGTAGTGGATGGCCTCAACTGGTTGCCTTCTGCAAAATAGCCTGGCGATATCGCACTGAATTGGTTCAAGAGTTTAATTTTTGATTTATTTTTATTGTATTTTGTTTTTCATAGTAGTTTCTTTTTTTTGTTTTACCGGTTGACACCCCCGACAGACGGTTTGAAAAACCATGTCGGTATTGTTTATTTGTAATGTACAAAGAATCTTTTACTTTGATTTATTTTATCAATAAACTTTTTTCTTCTTTCTTCTTCTTCTTCTTCTTCTTCTATTCATTATTTGTACAGGTAATAATAATTAAAAATGTATTCATTTTAATTCTTTATTTTGCATAGTGTTTATGCTGCGAGTATATTGAAAAACTCTTGTGTTTGGATGTTGGGTGATTTGTCCGTGTTAATTTTCTATCCTGCTGATTTCAAGGGTCAACTCGTAATTTTCACTAATCGCCTGGATCGAGGAAGATTTTTTCTTCTTCTCCCGACAGTTAGGTTTGCATAAATTGAAGTGCTCAACTGCGCCCCATTCCGCACTTTAGCGGCAACGATTTAAAATTAGCATTAACGTCAAGCTGGCGGACCTAAATCCACCTCACTACCCCCTTATCTCGCGGTCGTAATGTAAAGTGAGGATTTAAAACGGCGTAAATTTAAATGCTTTAACGTTACTCCAACTACATTCAAGATTTTTTTTTTCTGGCGGCATTTTTTTAAATTTGAATTTAAGCTGGGTTTCAGAGAAACGGTGACTGTGTATTTGCAAGCTGTTTTAATTTTCTAGAACCCAACCATAGAACTTATGCTTTTGTCCAAAAGAATGCATGTTGAGTGTGAGGAAATTTTCGAAGTAAACAGTTTCAGTATAGTAATGCGATGAATAAATAATGTTATAGTGACAAAATCGGGAAATATTCGAATAAAAAGATCGTCGAAATCGTCTAAAGTTTAGAATTAGCCCTTAAGAATGGCAGGTTAGTTTATGATGACACCGTGTGGAGAGGTCACGTGAAATGGGGAAGGAACCGTGAATAGAGCACCGTGGCTCGCATCAATCACGTGTTTTCGCTAGATTCGCGTTATCGTCGTCATACAAGATGAAAGGCAACTCTATAGTTTTCGGTGCACAACAGTCTATAGTTTTCGGTGAAATAATTAAACAGGTGAGCATTAAGTAGTCTCGTACTAGTACAAGGATTTTTCTTCTTCTATACTTTAACCATGCCTTCAGTTTATAACTATGTGGTTAATGATTTTAAAAATAACGTCTGAGTAATGTATGGTAATTGATTGTTTCAGGTAAGGAATCCAGTCAACTTTGTAACGGTAAGGTAATCTAGTCAACTTTTCTGAAACTTGAGTTAGCTCATCCAAATGACACATGAAGCATAAATGATAGAATCTTGGAAAAAATTGGCTTATGATCTGTCACGCTTAAGGTGGGTGAAGGAGGAATGAGCTCCCTGGTTAGCATCTATCTTGTGTTTTTGCTAGATTCGCGTTAATGTCCTCAGACTAGGTGAAAAGCTACAACTCTACAGTTTTCGAATCACATAAAGTATGTAAATAGGGAAACGGATGACCATTAGGTAAACCCATAGAGATACACAGATGTTTTTTGGTTAACCATACCTACAGCTAACAATGAGTAAAATAACTGTTTTAAATCATAAAACTGTAATTAGGGTAACTTTTTAACTCGAAGTGGCTTAAGAAATTGTTCTGTTCGGTAGTGAGGAATACGAATGTGAACTGTGCTCAAAAACATTTCGTGAATGTTGTTCAAAAAATCAGATTACTGTTCTACGCGTGCATTTTTCACTTGAACCCTCCTGAATCCAGCAAAGTAAACTTTTAAAAATCAAATCAAATTCAAGTTTATTGCTGCATCAATAAGACGCGGTGTTTAGTGGTCTGAACGCTCGCATTTAAAAAATGGAAAAATAATAAAACAAGTCAATCCATTCGGTAATCGATAGATCAGTTGGACAGATCTACCGGACATTGAGATCTCTAGATCTCACAGTTGAGAGGGAAATTCGGGTAGTTAGTTGGTTAAAAGGAACAATATCAGCGTAAAAGTAAAAGTATGTTAGACATATAAATAGTATTGTGTGTTATCTTACGTAACATTGTGACCTTTAATTGAATAATACTGGTGTCCTAGTCATGTTTGTCCGGTTTGAGGGTAGAAGAGGCATTATAAAGAAAGCCAAATCTGTTACACTTACTATTTATTACTGCGGACATTCATTTGTGCATTTTGGTTTATTATTCAATAATAAACCATTGTAATCCCTCTTGAAAAAGAAATGTCTAATCCCCCCTGAAAATTTCGTGGTTTACGTTTCAAAGGGTGTAGAATCCAAATCTGCAATGAAAAATTTTCCGTCCGTACGCCGTAAGCACGTTTTCTCCCAAACGGCTGGAGCAAAAAATCTGAAATTTTCAGGAAAAATCCATGTTGGTCCGACAACGCCCCACTCCTGTAGCCAGCTCTCTCACTTAATTTAAAGTGCCTTTAAGGGTTGTCAAAGTTTGGTAAAATCCCTAAAACCCTAAAAAAAGTCAAGGCGGCCTAAATTAGGACTTTTTTTTTAAGAACTTTCCATGATGAATCGAATGAGCCCCTTCGCAGGTCCGTAGCTCAAACCATTCCCGATGTATGGCTCGATTTATGGTGCCAACATTTGCATCCACATTCACTACATCACTAGGTTACTGCGATCAAAACAAACACAACAGTTTTTTTTTTTTTTTTTTGTTTTATTTTAATCGCAGTAACCTAGTGATGTAGTGAATGTGGATACTGGAGTGAACTCCTAAAAGGGTTTATAGCCGATACATGGGTTGAAGCATTCTGATATGCACGTCTTACGAAATTTAAAATTTTCAAATGAAATATTTTTCCATTGTAATCGGTCTTGGAAAAAACGCTGCGAATTCTTCCACTGGGGTTTATTATTCAATTGAAGTGTGCATGTTTCACAGGTGAAAAAGCGATTATTGAATTTCAGGAGATATGCATAGAACACTTAAATCGGTTCTCAACCAAAATACCTATTTGGATTAATCAGTTGATCATATCTCCTGAAACTTGATTTAAGTTTATTATGGAGATTGATGTCAACTCTGCAACAATAAGTGATATAAAAATTTCAATCTTTACGGTTTATCATTTTAAATATTACTATTACCATTGTGATATACCTACTAATAAAATAGAAACTATTCCCTCTTCTTGAGTAAAGGGGATATGCATAGAGCGCTTAAATCAGTTCTCAACCAAAATACCTATTTGGATTGATCAGTTGATCATATTTGTGTGCCTCCTGAAATAATCGCTCTATCACCTGTGAAAAACGTACACTCCAAAGCTTAGTAAGATTCAAATCATGAAATGAATGAAATTGAATAATAAACCCCAGTGAAAGAATTTGCACCGTTTTTGCTCGGAAAAAATCTGATTTTGAAATGTACAAATAGAAACACAGTAGTCTCCGCAAAGTGAATCTTGACAGTAAGATTTTAACTGAGAATGACGAGGTTGATAAGAAGCTCTACACGACCGCTTTGCGAAGTTTTCGAGAACGAATCGAACTAACGCTGCTCGGGGTCCAGTAGCTCATGAACCTAATCTCCCATTCTTCCAAGTTTTTTCAAATTAACTCGATCATTTCGCGATAAGTTCTCGAGTTTCCAGCCCGCCCTTTAATCAACAAATGTTACCAATGCAGATACCCAAAAATAAGTCTTATCTGCACCTTCTATTAGTATTAAGTGGTCCTTGAAATCCGGAGTTATCTTAAAATAAAAATGTTCAAAAAACTCTTCAAACTGTGCTAATATATCGACTCGTTGGAGCTGTTATCTCACCCGTTCGTCCCGTGGGCGACTTATCGAGGGTTTTTTATATACCGTCCTGGTCGATCGCGTGAGCCACTTTTTTCGTCTGCTCGGTGAAACTTTTGACTTCCCTCTCCGGTGTTTACGGCGTCAAGTTATATTTTTTGATAAATGACTCGATTCCCAGTTAGTATAAATCTCCAATGTTAGGTGGATGAGGAGGAGGAGTCCTGAGATTTCATCGTAACTCTTTATGAAAAAGGTGAATTTACTCCGTGATTTTCATTTTTAATTACAACTGAACACGTGGATATCTATTACATAAAATGTTTGTGGCTATTTGTAAAAGAATGAAAAACTCGATACCTTGTTTCACTTGAACATTTTTTCAAAAACCAACAAAAGCTGTCACAGCAATGAAGTGATGAGCCAAAATTTCATGAAATTTAGCGTAGAATTCAAATGTTTGATGAAAATGGGGGTTCTTATTTGAAAAACAAACAAAAAACAAAGTAGGTGCGCGGATAACGCATTATTAGCGCGCATGCGCGATTTGACTGTGTTTGGTCTGATTAGCTTTTTTTTCTCTTCAAAAATGAAGGTTGGTCACAATTTGAAGTTCTTTTTAAAAGCTTTCATTTAACTTGCAATGTATGTATGTATGTAAGGATGTTCGGGTGGAATATTGCGACCCGATTTTGAAGCAGATACTTTCGACCGATTAAGCCAAAATTTTGTGTGCACGTTTAGATTGGATGACTATACACGATTAGTTGTGTGACGTCATTCTAAATTCAATATGGCGGACGATCCAAGATGGCGGAACAGTAATTTTTAATGCATTTCTACGATATGGGTATCAAATGAAAGGGCTTGTTGAGAGTGACTCGAAAAGTGATGTGACGTCATTCTAAATCCAATATGGCGGAGCATCAAAGATGGCGGAATAGTGATTTTAATGCATTTTTACAATATGGGTATCGAATGAAAGGGCTTGTTGAATATTGGTTTCAAGTGATAGGGCTTGTTGAGAGGAAGCTGAAGTTGAGAAAAAATGCATGTTAAAAAAGAAGAAGCTCTTTTCGGAATCCCCTGAAATTTGGTGTTGAGACCTCGTTTATTCTTAATTTGAACCTGTAAAATCGGTTGGTTTTTTTGAAGAGCTAGACTGTTCCAAATTAACCGGCAAACGACCTTGCAACAATGATGCTTTGAACGCAAAAATCTGAAATTTTCCGGAATTCTTGAAAAAAAAGTCCCTAAAAACCTCAAAACAAGTCCAATCGGCCTAAATATTTACTACAGACTGAAAATTTTTTGGTTTATTATTGTTTGTTTGTAACCTAGTGATGCCGATAGCGTCGAGTTGTAGTGAATGTGGTTACTGGAGTGATAGCCGATAGCTAGCGATGACTAAAAAGTAATAAATAAATTAAACAAAAAACCTTCCTAAGAAAGCTTTTTTTTAAAAGCCCTAAAATGAAGGAAATACATTTTTATTTACAAATTTTAACTGTCTACTTATAGCCTATATGCACAATTCATAAAATCATAAAAGCTTGTTGCGACGTTTTCGTAAGTAGGCATTAAATAGGTATCTGTAAGTGTTTACCTAATTAAACTGAAATAAAGAAATAAACTTATTGGTATAAGTTGGTCAATGAAATAGGTACCTGGGAACTAGTTAATTGCCACAAGTCTAAATCTCGCGACAAGCTTTTTAGATTTTAGTTTGAAGGCCCTGCTACGCAGGTTAAAAAGAAATAGGTGAATAACACAATGAGGGAGTATAAAAACAATACGCTAAGTCAAAAAATCGTATATTTCAAGTCCCTGAGGAGGAGAGCACGTCCGTTGCCCTGGGAGACGCTCCGCCCCGCTGGGGCCCTCTCCCCTTCTCTGGCGGGGTCGGGGGGGGGGGGGGGTTCTGGGGGTTAATTCCACCCGTCCAACGTCCAACCACCCTCTGGATGAAAAACGGATATACCTACTCTGATACTTTCATCCTTAAGTTCGATAAGTAGACAGTTGAAATTTGTAAGTAAAAATTTATTTCCTTCTTTTTAGGGCATTTAAATAAAAGCTTTCTTAAAATGGTCTTTTGTTTACTTCATTTTACCATTCAAATAACGAAGACAACAGTACTTATCCATATTTTAAGAAACACCCTGCATAAGTCGACTGAGTAAAAAATATCATAGCTTTGTTGATAATGTCATCACTTTACAATTTAAGTAATTCGAATTTTAAGGTTGAAACGTCTAAGGCGACCATTTCTTGCTGAGTGTCAAGTGGAAAAAAAACAAAACAAAAAACAGCGGGATAAGAACCTTGTTGAATTAATTCTATGTCGACGTTCCTTCGTAAGTAGCGTTGAACCCGTTTCCATGAAACTGCTCCCAACATGAGCTGGCACCTTCGGTCTCGGAGAGAACTGTGGAAAACATTCTACACCGTACCTACCTCGCTTCTATGCTAATTGTAAGAAAGAGAAGTCAGAGCTCTAATTAGAATGGAACTACGTAACGTCACACACCTGAGAGTATGAATTACAAATTAGTTAGTCCTTGAAGTTGTATATTATTCGTGTATTATCCCGTTCCGTTGGTGCTGCAAATATATATGCAAGGGGAACTCGCTAAAATGTCAAGACTTTTACGTGGATTTCGTATGAGGAAATATGAAACACCTAAAAGCTTAATTATTCTCGAAGCTAGATGTCACCGAATAAAAGGCAACCATGGTTTTTATTATTTTTCCAATTTTAAATTTTAGTTATCCGCTCCATATTGTCCTCTCATGGTTATGAAACCCTATTCTGTTGACTCCAGTTCATTACCAATGGGGAACAATGAAATCTGTACTACTGCAAGTATCGAAATTCATGATTCTCATTCAAGACTTCAGTAACCCCAAACTCAAATACTATAACAAGGTTGCCATTACCTTGAAGCCACATCCTTGAAAATTGATGGGGCTGCTGCGGGTCATTTGCATGTCATTCAGTGACGCTTGCTTTAAGCCATTTAGGCCAGTCATTTAAAACATCAAACATTGCAAAAAGTACTGTAAACTTCCTTTTTGAATATGTTGTTAGGGTTCACCCAGATAGTACGAATCTAGATTTGCAGGCCTGAAAACCGCAAGCGACTGGAGTTACAGCCGAAAAACCACGAAATTTTCGCACTGTTTTCAGTTTTTCGCAAAAAAGTCACCAAAGGAGCCTTTCGTTGAGAAAAGACTCTTATCCTTTGTTAAACTAGATAAAATTTGCTACAATTTGAGACGTAATTGGACTCTGTAGCTCCATTAGTTCCAGAGATACAGCTCTGCAAATATTGACAAATTTTTCCAAAAAGTGAAAATTTTAACTTTTGGTCTATTTTCGACCGATATATTGGTGTAAATAGTTATTCTACAGTAAACTTGTGAGGAATGAAGTTGTAGGACATTCAATTACCTTCATTTTAAGACCATTGGGGGACCTGTATCTATCATAGATTTTTTTTAACTTACAGAAAACCAAAATAAGTAGAAACGCGGTTCAAGGAAAAGTTGAATAAATGTTGAGTTATTTGTGTAAAACTATGTAACTAGGTAGGGACTGAAACATTTCGCGTACATTAAACATATTTAACTTAACATTTAAATTGACAGTAGGTCATAAAATGAAATAAATTACAAATAATTAAGACAAAAAGTGGTTCATATGAGTAGGTATGTACAAGTTATAATACATGAAAACATTAACACTCACACACGTCCTCCTCATCGCTTGCGGTTTTCAGGCCTGCAAATCTAGATTCGTTCTATCTGGGTGAACCCTAACAACATATTCAAAAAGGAAATTTACAGTACTTTTTGCAATGTTTGGCAAAAAAATTGTCTAATATGACTGGACTAATTAGCATATCGGTCATTTTTCCAGAAAGGGCCAATCTTTGTCCGGAGAGGATTCTGACTTCCCATTAATGATTTGAAGATCAACAAAATTTTCTCGATACACTATCAATCTTGCTCTACGATATGCAATCAACACATTCAACACTTGAAATTAAATTTTAACAGCTAACTGTCCTGTTGTCTGCCTGTCCTAAAATGAATTTCCCAAGTTTGCGCGAACATTTTGAACCACTGATTATAGTTACTGTCCCGGGATTCTGGGCATTCATCAATACATATCTAAAGATGGAAACAATTGGTTTGCAGATTTTCTAAGAAGCTTACAAAACGAGCAGGAGTTTAAATTCGAGTGCCCGGAGTAGGGATGGCCATGGATAGTCGATAGTATCAAATATCGATATTTTCCTCCGATATATCGATATTTTTCTATCGATGATGCAAGGGCCAATAGTATCGGATATCGATAGTTAGTGACCAATATTTTTTCCGATATTTCAGCCGATATTTTTTTTTAACCGATATATCGGCTTCATCTGATAATATCACTCATTATTATCACTCATAAAAATATTTTCAAAAATGAGTTCGTCGTAAGTTCCATTTTTTATCACATCACACGAGTTTGTAAAAGACGATACCCACAGAAAAGAGTTCGTCTGGAGGTTCCAATGGAACATCAACTTGTTGTTGAAGTGTTGTGTTGTTCTTTTTGAGATTGTATCTTGTTCACGGTTGATTCTTCTTTGTTTATTCTCAGTTGTTTGAACCATAGGTTCGAAACATAGGTATTTACATTCATTTAAGGAAGGACATAAATGCTACAACCCCTCTAAGAATTATTAGAAATAATAATACATTAAACTGAACATAGTTTCAATTTAAACACATTTTATCTTAAATCAGAAAAGGCGAATATTTCCAATTTATTGATTAGTATAAATTAACTTTTCTTTTTAAATCAAATTCGAACTTCTGCAAACTCATTTGTGGCAGCTGGTCTACTAAGTGCATTTAATACATACATTTTATTCAGCTTTTAACCAATATTTTTCTAAAACTATCGATATTTTTTGGTCGATACTATCGGTAGTGCCTACGATATATATCGGCATCGAAATTTTAATGCCGATACTATCAAAAATCGATATATTGATATTTTATGTTTCGATGGCCATCCCTAGTCCGGAGGTTTTTCAATTCAAGCACTCCTCATACCTACCTACTAAAATTGTCTTGATTAAGAACTCGGTCTAGTTTTCAACAGTATCCACAGGTGCTTGTATAGCGTTTTCTATTTGAATTAAACATATAGTGTGATCATAGGCAAATTGGACTTGAGTCGTCCCAGTAATTCATGCATTATTTGACCAGTATGTTTAACCTTACTTGTGACATTGCTAGTAAATCTTTATTTCGATGTGAAACAACATCTTCAGTGGATTCATTTCTTCGTCGAATGAAACTAAAGCACACCTAATAAACCAAAAATTATATCGATTTTTCATTTCGGTTTTTCACCAATGTTGACGTTTTTATCATAATTTTCTATTATTAATAGGAGATTGGTCTAATTTGAGTATTAACACTTGACCTGTCCTATTTACGTATCGTAGAAATTGTACATTTTGTGTTGATTAAAACAAAAGATTTTTGTACGGTTTAATTCAATTTGCGGTATGCTTCATTCAATTAGCGAAAGGTTTTTAATTAGAAATAGTGTTTAAATGTTTCGGAAAAGAGTTTAACTCTTTCGGAGAAAGGTTTAATTGGACTTGAAAATGCTATATTTTAGACTTCAAGTGGATTGTGAATCAACGCACCTCCAAACGTAAAGTGACGAAGTTTTGAGATGGGTTAGTTTATTGAAAGTAATAACCGAAATCGAACTATACTTCGATCATACGGCTCAGATAACAGTGAATTCAAACATGATTCGGAATCAAAATGATTGAGGACGTCGTTAGTGGTAACATGCGAATGGAAACTCTCATTTATACGGATATTTGTTTCACCTCCAAATAACAACCGCAATGCTCCAGCTATTCTGTTAGAGCGCAACCAAAACATTGGGAATTGAATTGGTTTCCAGTTTACCTACGAGAATTTGTAATTAATACTGCGGTTATATCGTCCTTATTCAGACAAAATTATTGTAGATTGAAAGTTCCATCATTTCATGGTAGTTGATATTTCGCTGCGCGGTAGTTTATTTTCAAACATCGCCCTCATTTTTATTGTTGTATCTTTACCGCTATCTTCGGATTTGGAGTTAGTTAGATACACCCCCCGTGTTTTTAATTCCAGTTGAATTCTACCATTCGTTGGGTTTTCGCGGGGATTAAGGAAAAAAATAGACACGGAAGCGAAAGGGGGGTATGAGAGTCGGAGTTTCCACCGTTTGTCCTATTGAAATTCATTAATCAGAAAAATCGATGGCTCGGGCATTAAACCAAATCCCTCTCACCTGTTTTAAGCCTCTGAACTACCTCTCATGGTGTGTTCATCAACCGAGAACTCTCGTTCCTCTGTTTATTATGCCCGATTTGTTTATCATCTCCACGTAAAGATTTTTTCCCTTTTGGTTTGTTATTTTCAATAATCGAACATGAGAAAACATTTTTAACCTTTTTTTGTTTGTTTGTTTTACCGTTTCAAGATGCGTAGAGTCCAAAAATCGAATTAAAAAAATCCGTCTGTCTGCTGTAAGCCGTCCGCTGCCCAGAGCTTTTCTCCGAAACTTCTGATAAAACTTGGGTAAACCGTTAAATTCGCGGTCTAGTTTTTGTGAAGGCAAAACTCAGCTAAAATTCTTGTCTGTCTACTTTCCGGTGCCGACAACTGCTATATTTTGTCTTACTCAACCTAAAAAGCTGAAATTTTAATGGTAGCCTCTATGAGGCGTCTGAAATGTTATGTATCCTGATCACGTGTAGATTGCTTCCCATAATATTTAGATAATGATCATAAACCCATTTTAATAGTTGTGTACAGTCCAGTGACCTGCGTAAAAGGGCGATCTGAGAATGATAAACCCAACGTGTTAGAATTAGCAGGATTTTTCTATCGAGATTGCGGGGGTGGGCGGTACTTCGGAGAACCTCTGAGCCCCGTCATGTATATATGTGTGTATATGTATATATGGACACAGTTACCTCAAATCGCATTACCGGATTACTATGTTTGACACTCTTTCAATAGAAAATATTGGGGCAATTCCTCGTTCGATCAGATTTGGTCGTTTGATTGAAACCGCTCCAGGGCTATTCCTCGGATACCGGGCCCGCACGCCTTTTATCCGGCCGGATTTATTGCGACGGTCCGCCGAGGGCACGTTTCGGCGAACCGATATCCGCCACTTTTTGTCGTCTCCTAGGGCGAGCAGGGGCTCCGAGAGCTCCCAGCTATTTGGATGATATTCTCGTGAGTTACTCTTCCGAACAAATGATATATAATACCCTTGCGCCCGTTAATCACGATATTCTGGACGGTACTGAAAGGCCTTGGAGGTCACGGAAAGTTTTTTTTCACGATGAAATACGGCTGGGCTTAATATATTATCCACTCGCGTATCGAAGTTGCTCAACTTTTGTACATCTTAATGTGAAGAGCAGGTTTTAACAAAATCATTTGTTTATTCCACGTTTTAAAATTGAAAAACACTGCTCTAAACAAAAGAATAATTGTGACACATGGGTTTATTATTTGTGAATAATGCCTCATTCCTCGTGTCATTCTGGGTTTGGGGGTCACTATTAATTTCAGGTATTGGAGTAATTGGCTTTGGGTGATTTTCGACTGATCTGAAATCTATACCAGTCGATAAAAAAAAGAAAAATAAAAAAACACACGGTCTGTCAAAATTACCAGAAAAATGACAATCCAATTGCCTATGTCAGCAAAAACCGAGAATATCTTACTTTTTTGTCGGGTAGATCTATGGGAGGAGATCGGACTGGTTAGAGGTAAGCACCAATTAGACCTCTAATGGAATCCTTTTGCGAAATAGTTTATTTGAATGTTGAATAAAGTCTACATTATAATTTTGGTAGTTTCATTGTTGGCCTGGTCCCAACGCCTGAATCTATATGACTAGTACCTAAGAGACAGTTTTGGTTTATTATTCAATAAATAGAAAAAAAAATTCTAACCCCCCCTGAAAACTTCATGGTTTACGTTTCAAAGGATGTAGAATCCGAATCTGCAATAGAAATTTTTCCGTCCGTCCGCCGTACGCCGTACGCACGATTTCTCCCAAACGGCTGGAGCAAAAAATCTGAAATTTTCAGGAAAAATCCATCTTGGTCCGACGACGCCCCAATTCTTGAGCCAGCTCTCTCACTCAATTTAAAGTGCCCTTTAAGGGCTGTCAAAGTTTTGTAAAATCTCTAAAAACCTCAAAACAAGTCGAATCGGCCTAAATATTTACCTATTTGAAGAACATACCATCAGAAATCGAATGAGCCCCTCCGCAGGTCCGTAGGTCAAACCATTCCCGATGTATGGCCCGATTTATGGTGCCATGATTTGCGTTTTTTGGTTTATTATTGTTTGTTTGTAACCTAGTGATGCCGATAGCGTCGAGTTGTAGTGAATGTGGATACTGGAGTGATAGCCGATGTGGATACAAGTCTTGTAGTTTATAGCCGATACACGGGTTGAAGCATTCTGATATGAATGAAACGCTGATAATATATAGGTAAATATTATTCAATATTATTACTGGGGTTTATTATTATTATAGCACGTAAATCGGTTGTTAACCAAAATACCTATTTGGATTGATCAGTTGATCATATTTGTGTGCCTCCAGAAATTCAATAATTGCTCTATCACCTGTGAAAAACGCTGCAAATTCTTTCACTGGGGTTTATTATTCAATTGGCTTGCGTTCATGATTTGAATTTCTACTAAGCTTTGGAGTGTGCGTGTTTCACAGGTGATAGAGTGATTATTGAATTTCAGGAGGCACACAAATATGATCAACTGAACAATCTTAATAGGTTTTTTGGTTGAGAACAGATTTACGTGCTCTATGCATACCTCCTGAAATTCAATAATCGCTCTATCACCTGCGAAACAAGCACACTCCAAAGCTTAGAAGAAATTCAAATCATGAACGCAAGCCAATTGAATAATAAACCCCAGTGAAGAATTTGCAGCGTTTTTGTTTTATGATCTTTGTGTGATATAAAATGGTAATTTACCATTCGGGGTGAAATTATGATGAATTTCCACAACATTTGGTGGTGTAGGCCCCAGAGACCTACAGGGGTAACTCAACAGCTGAAGGTGCAGGGGTAACTGTCAGGGTTAAGATATTTGCCTCCTATCACACTCTGGGCGTGAGGAAAGTACAAAACTTTGTAGATTCAGACTCAACAGATGATAGTCCACCTAACAAAGTCGAGTGTAACGTAATAGCGTGAGTTTAATAAGCGTACGAAGGCTGCAGCTTCTGTTATCAAGTTGGCCCGATCGGAGCGGTACAATCCCATCATAGTAGTTGAGTTCAGGAGATCCCAGTTATATACGGACTTCCCAACTTTACGAGTCCCTTTTTTCCCTTTTCTCCTCTCTTCCTCTCGCTCTCTCCGGGACTGATCGGTTATATAGGCGATCGGTGCCCGATAGTCCCAAACTTCCCTTTCAAAGCTTCGATCCCTTTTTCAAAACTTTTCGCGTAAAATCGTCGTAAATTGAAAATCTCGGGGCCGGATCCTTGAGTTAGTAGGGTTGTAAAAGGGACGGTTACACTTTACTAAAGATTGGTTTTTCGCCGTCGACAAAAAAAGGCTGTTTCTTCCCCCGTCTTTCATCACTCTCCTGCGAGTTCTTGGGCCGTAATTTTATATTTCCGCCCATTTCTCCCGCTATTTTCAAGTTAAGTAGCCCATTTGGCGTCTACTTTTGCACACCAATGAGGTATTGCGTAACAACGTCGTGGTGACTGAAGAAGTGGAGCCACTTTGATGACATATTGTTAATTCATTCGAACGGGGTTATTGACTTTTGGTTTATTATTCAATAATGAACCATTGTAATCGCTCTGGAAAAAAAAAATTCTAACCCCCCTGAAAATTTCATGGTTTACGTTTCAAAGGGTGTAGAATCCGAATCTGCAATAAAAAATTTTCCGTCCGTCCGCCGTACGCCGTACGCACGATATACGCTGGAGCAAAAAATCTGAAATTATCAGGAAAAATCCATCTTGGTCCGACGACGCCCCAATTCTTGAACCAGCTCCCTCACATGATTTAAAGTGCCCTTTAAGGGCTGTAAAAGTTTTGGATAAAATCCCTGAACAATCTAAAACTAGTCGAAGAATCGGCCTAAATATTTTCCTATTTGAAGAACATACCATTAGGAATCGAATGAGCCCTTCCCCACGTCCGTAGGTCAAACCATTCCCGATGTATGGGCCGATTTATGGTGGCAACATTTGCGTTTTTTCGTTAATTATTGTTTGTTTGTAACGTAGTGATGTCCGGCCGATAGCGTCGAGTTGTAGTGAATGTGGATACTGGAGTGATAGCCGATGTGAATACTTGGCTTGCGATCTGATATTGAATTTCATTAAGGAGGAATTTTCAAATATTGATCAATTATTGAATTTCATGAGTTTATGATCAATCCAAATAGGTACCTTTTGGTCGAGAACAGATTGATCATATTCCATGTATATCTCCTGAAATTCAATAATCCCTATCACCTGTGAAACACGCAGACTCCAAAGCTTAGTAGAAATTCAAATCATGAACGCAAGCCAATTGAATAATAAACCCCAGTGAAAGAATTTGCAGCGTTTTTCTATACTGAAAGTATACTTAACGCTTTTACTTTTGATTTCCACTTATAAAACTTTGGTTGAGTGGAGGGAAAATAAATTGTACAGAATTAACAGCCCATACCTTCTATAAGATCTTCATTCTTCAATTTTCGTAATATATTCTTTCCTATTGTATGGTCCTACACTGTTGATTATGAATGAGACCTATTGTTTTGGATTCAATACATGCCTAACAATCTAAATAGATAAAAACGGTAAATTGTTAAAAATAATCTCGAAGGACCACCTCAATTTGAGGAATAAATTTCTTTACTCAAGAACTGTGGGTGCTCAAATAAGAAAAACGGTGCAAATTCGTTCACTGGGGTTTATCATTAAATAGGCTTGCGTTCATGATTTGAATTTCTATTAAGCTTTGGAGTGTGCGTGTTTCACAGGATTGAGCGATAATAGACAATCTAAATAGAAGAAAAACGGTAAATTGTTAAAAATAATCTTGAAGGACCACCTCAATTTGAGGAATAAATTTCTTAACTCAAGAACTGTGGGTGCTCATATAAGAAAAACGTGCGTACGGCAGACGGACGGAAAAATTCTTATCGTTTGGATTCTTCACTTGAAACGTAAACCATGAAATTGTCAAATAGAGTTTTTTTCAAGAGCGATTACAATGGTTTATTATTGAATAATAAACCAAAATGCTAGTTGACGCTTCATCAATTAAATTTTGGTTTATTATTTTTCCGCCCGTCCGCCGTACGCCGTAGGCACGATTTCTCCCAAACGGCTGGAGCAAAAAATCTGAAGTTTTCAGGAAAAATCAATATTGGTCCGGCGACGTTTCAATTCTTGAGCCAGCTGTCTCACATCGTTTAAAGTGCCCTTTAAGGCTTGTCAAAGTTTTGTAAAATCCCTAAAAACCTCAAAAAAAAGTCGTGGCGGCATAAATTTGTTCTTTTTTTGAAGAACTTTCCATGAGGAATCGAATGAGCCCCTCCACAGGTCCGTAGCTCAAACCTTGATGGCGAGGAACGCGTTTCATGATTTTTAGAATTTATTACTTCACGTTTTTTCAGTATACCGCGTTGAGTGAATAAAGTTTAGTTTCTATTTCTCAACTTTTACGTTGGTATAATTATGAAATTCTTGTATAATTAGGATTTATGCATCGGTCATTCAAGTATACTTTCAATTGTTTAGTTTTGTGTGCGAGAAATGGGGATATAATGCAACTATTGTGTTGATAAACGTAACCAAGGAGTTTTAATAGGGAGTTCCTAGTAGATATGGAGGGAGCATTGTATCGAAGACGGTTAGCGGCTAACCACAGTTGAGAAAAATTTACCGCATCTCAAAGTCGCTTCAAGTCCTTTACGGATCCAGTTGTGAAGCTTATTCCATTCAAGGAGGAAGTTATCCCTTTTTGGGTACTGCAGTTTCTCGCGCTCACGCTTCTCCATTTGAAGTGAATGAAAAGTCGCCAACTCAATTGAAGACCGCTTCATATGCTCAAACGAAGTTGTATGATTACAAGAATGGATTTCTTCACTATTCTTATCAACTGAAAACAGTAATAATTACACAGCCATGTGATCTATTCAGTCATGTGATCGATTACAGTCAACTAATCTGTTGCTATATTATAGCAGATGAGTTTTTGATCAAGGTGGTAGTAAACCATGGTCGCATCACATCCCAATCAATCACAAACTTTGTCTAAAGAATTCTAGGTGATGTTGAGGGTGAGATGTTGGCCTTAAGGCTAAGTAATGCCAAGCTCAAGTGGTGATCCCGACCACCTCGGTCAACTTGAACACGTCTTCTACTCTTAAGACAATAAATAAGAATTTACACATATACAAAATTTAGCAATTTTTTGACCGTATTGTCAACCATTTGGAAGCGTCTGCCTACCCCACCCTCCTTGTAACGTCTGTATGGTTATTTCCGCTAATAAGAACTATTCCTCTCTCACACAAAAAAATATCCGCCAACAATTATTGTTGTTCGTACTTTTCCTGAGCTACTTGTTGCCTGAGTTAATGACATTTTTTTACAATATTGTCAAATTATGCTTTGTGGCTTTTCCTTTAAGGAACAAATCTCAATTGCTTGGATGCTGATTAAGTGTGTATTCTTTAATTTGGTTCAAAGATGATGCAATGAGAGACCAAAATTGACCCACGCTCAGGTGTAGACCATTCTTGGCGATTGTTCTATCTGAATATGTTGCGAAACTTGCTGGGAAGGTGAATCAGGTCAGAAGGGCCTCTCTGATCAAACAGTATTGCGCTGTAGGCAAACACTAACAATCCCCTACCGCTCTTTTTCCCCTTCAGCTCGAATCTAAATCTGAGTAAATCCAGTCCACCGCAATGAAAAAGTTAAAACCAACAGAAGTAGAGAGTCACTTCAGAAAATACTCATTGACCGAGCTAAAACCAACAAGTGTGGCAACTCGTGATGGTTTGGGCCTGAAACAGATTTATACGGAGAGAATCGTCCATGGAAAAAAATATTGGGCCTGCCATGTTACTTACTCTTATCTCCAACATGTGTTTAGATCATTGGTATGAAAAAAGGAATGTATGATGTTATTCCATAGCGGAATCAGATGGATGGGGAGGAATATTGTATTAAAGAGTGTAAAATTTCAAAAGCATCAAGGAATTCCAAAAAGATGGTTTATAAGGGTTACGTTTGCGCAACCGCAGAGATTTCCTGAGAGTTCGGAGCAATAAAGATCATTGTTAACCATGAATGGACAACAGGAAAATCCGAAGAATCGTATTACAATGTAACAATACTGTTATTTAGTACAGTTTTGCTGCTTACGATTGGCGGCGACGTAGACAAACGAGAAACCAAATTAGTTAATTTGTCCAAGTTCATTTGTTCATAAAATCTAAAAACGCTGCGAATTCTTTCACTGGAGTTTATTATTCAATTGGCTTGAGTTCATGATTTGAATTTATACTAAGCTTTGGAGTGTGCTCGTTTCACAGGTGATAGAGCGATTATTGCATTTCAGGAGGCACACAAATATGATCTTTCTTATGAGTTTCTATTTTATTAGTAGGTATATCACAATGGTAATAGTAATATTTAAAATGATAAACCGTAAAGATTGAAATTTTTATATCACTTATTGTTGCAGAGTTGACATCGATCTCCATAATAAACTTAAATCAAGTTTCAGGAGATATGATCAACTGATCAATCCAAATAGGTATTTTGGTCTAGAACAGATTTTCGTGCTTTATGTATATCTCCTGAAATTCAATAATCGCTGTATCACCTGTGAAACGCGCACACTCCAAAGCTTAATAGAAATTCAAATCATGAACGCAAGCCAATTGAATAATAAACCCCAGTGAAAGAATTTGCAGCGTTTTTTATGGTTATCAGAATGCTTCAACCCGTGTATCGGCTACAAAGCCTTTTAGGAGTTCACTCCAGTATCCACATTAATGTTATTTTGGTTTATTATTGTTTTTGTGTTGATATCAGTAACCTAGTGACGTAGTGATGTAGTAATTACTACATCACTACATCACTAGGTTACTGATATCAACACCAAAGCAATAATAAACCAAAATAACGCGAATGTTGGCACCATAAATCGGGCCATAGATCGAGAATGGTTTGACCTACGGACCTGGGGAAGAGCTCATTCGATTCCTCGTGGAACGTTCTTCAAAAAGAGTAAAATTTAAGCCGCCTTGACTTTTTTTAAAAGTTTTTAGGGATTTTACAAAACTTTGACAACCCTTAAAGGGCACTTTAAATTATGTGAGAGAGCTGGCTCAAGAATCGGGGCGTCGCTGGACCAACATAGATTTTTCCTGAAAATTTCAGCTTTTTTGCTTCAGCCGTTTGGGAGAAATCGTACGTACGGCGGACGGACGGAAAATTGTTTATTGCAGATTCGGATTCTACACCCTTTGAAACGTGAACCATGAAATTTTCAGGGTGGGGTTAGAATTTTTTTTTTCAATAGCGATTACAATCGTTTATTATTGAATAATAAACCAAAAGTGATGGGAAATTTCGGATTCGAAGGACATTTTTTCCACCTCCAGAAGTTGTTCAGTATTTCACTGCCTTAAATCAGCAGAGAAAGAGAAATTTTTACAAATTATGTTAATTATCTGACGTATTTAGGTCCAACTGCCAATCTTAAGACTAAATAAAACTCGTGGCCACCATGAAACTTACAACTATTAGGCTTCTTTCTAAAGGCGTTTAATCCGCGGAGGTTTATATAAATCTATACTTACAGAGGTAACACTTGAATTTTCGTTTGTTTGTCAATTTAACACAAAAACTGCTCGACCTTTTGCAAATCGATTCAACTTTAGAGTAACATAGGCTACATATTTTCAATAGATTAACCCAAACAATATAGATACGAGTAAGCTTGTGGTACGCCCAACGTTTTTTCCCATCGGTTTGTGCGACATTCAACATCGTATTGTCTGATAAATGATTGTTCTATTCTATTCCACATCCAACGGCAGGCTTTAAAAAATAAAGAACGTTCTCGAAGTGGTTGTGTTAGTCTCTACCTTCGAACCTCACTTATCAAGTGCGGAATGCTCATTGGAGAGGCGTTGAAACCGCTAGAACGGGTCTGGTTGGAAACCAGCAGGAAATCGCTTTCCGTCGGTCGGTTAAACAACTTCAAACGTTTGAAGGTCGGTTTTCATGCATTTTGCCTGAAATTCCCAGTACCTCCCCCTCATATTTTTGTTTTTATAGTTTTTTTTTCTTCTATTTTTCAAAACTGAGCCCTCGTAACTGACAAAGGGGACAAGCATTTTGTTAAAAGAAAAAACAAATTTTGAACCCTAGTCAACATTTGATTCCGTCCCTCATCGTAAAAAAAGTTCTCTGTTCTTACTCATTCATTTTCATTACTTGAAATCGGTTACGCTTTACTCTCTTGAATTCACACAAAAACGCACTTAATATTTCCAACATTTCAATACTGAATTAATTTTTAATTTCAATATTACCTTTTAATATTACCCCTTAACATTTAAATATTAACCAAGCGGATCGGTTGAACTTCTCAGGATTCTCGGTTGTCGATTTTATTTCATCTTTAATGACTCACTCACAGTTTGATTCTCATCACTGAGGAAACTTCATAATGTTGATTCGTACTAGAGGAAATCACAGAAAAAAGAATGCACTTTCACTCTATGTTCTGTGGAGGAAATGAATACACTGGTTCTCTTGTGAATTATATTAGTAAGCCATTTAAATGGATATCATGATACCAATATCACTACTATTTGATTCCACCCATATTTAAAGTTAGTAGTTTAATTGAGAAAAACTGTTATTATGGTCCGACTACTCATATAGCATCGCGGACTTTTTTGGTTTATTATTCAATAATAAACCATTGTAATCGCTCTTGAAAAAAAAAAAAAAAAAAAAAAAAAATTCTAACCCCCCCCCCCCCCCCTGAAATTTCATGGTTTACGTTTCAAAGGGTGTAGAATCCGAATCTGCAATAAAAATGTTTCCGAGCCGTACGCCGTACGATTTCTCCCGAACGGCTTAAATTTTCAGGAAAAATCCATGTTGGTCCGGCGACGCCCCAATCTTGAGCCAGCTCTCTCACTTAGTTTAAAGTGCCCTTTAAGGGTTGTCAAAGTTTTGTAAAATCCCTAAAAACCTCAAAAAAAGTTAAGGCAGCCTAAATTTGTACTCTTTTTGAAGAACACTCCTCGAGGAATCGAATGAGGCCCTCCCCAGGTCCGTAGGTCGAACCATTCCCGATCTATGGCCCCATTTATGGTGCCAACATTCGCGTTATCTTGGTTTATTATTGTTTTTGTGTTGATATTAGTAACCTAGTGATGTAGTGATGTAGTAATGTGGATACTGGAGTGAATTCCTAAAAGGCTTTGTAGCCGATACACGGGTTGAAGCATTCCCGTAAATGTAGGTAAAACGCTACAATTTTTCGTGACGCTGTCCGAGTTACATTTTCGAGTTTATGTAGCAAAGTAAAGACATAAAACGCTGCAAATTCTTTCACTGGGGTTTATTATTCAATTGGCTTGCGTTCATGATTTGAATTTCTACTAAGCTTTGGAGTGTGTGTGTTTCACTGGTGATAGAGCGATTATTGAATTTCAGGAGATATGCATAGAGCACTTAAATCGGTTCTCAACCAAAATACCTATTTGGATTGATCAGTTGATCATATTTGTGTGCCTCCTGGAATTCAATAATCGCTCTATCACCTGTGAAACACGCACACTCCAAAGCTTAGTAGAAATTCAAATCATGAACGCAAGCCAATTGAATAATAAACCCCAGTGAAAGAATTTGCAGCGTTTTCTGATCAATCATGAGACCCTCTCATAAGACAGTGTTTAGTATATCGCTGTCTTTATACATAGTTTTTGCAACGGACGCGAAAAAATTACTTTTACGTTTAACATTTTGATATCTTGGGTTACATTGTTGCTTTAAACAAAACTAATTTTCATCTCCCGACAGTGAAAACGAGGCTTCCAGTACCTACAGGTAGACTTGGAACCAAAAGTAAACATTTTCTGCTTACCAACCAAATAAGTTCACGTGAACATCAAGTTGCTGTTGTAGCTTGTTATAGCAACATCCATGTATAAAGTTAGTAACTGCCTACTTGCAATAATTATACGCAAACATCAATCAATCAATCAATCCCAATACAGTCAATTTTGTCGATCCTGCTCCATTTTTGATATAGCAACGGTACAATGGATAGATAACACACCCCAGAAAGATAGATTGTTTGTTGGCTAGGAGATAATTATTTAAGTTGGGGTGTTACAGTGGTGGGGTGAATCCAAATCTGAAACTCGTTTCTCTTTATGATGTTGATTCCTTTGACAAATTGATAGTACACGTATTTTCCAGCTACGTTATAGTGTTGACAACAGCACTTCAAAAATCCCTATCCATTTTCAAATTTCAAGTACTCTTTCTATGCTGTATGAGGTACACAATCCGACTTTAAACCCAAATTTTAGCCATCGACCTCCATCCCACGGGAAACATCGTTATAGCTGACGGAGTACACACAAAAAACCCCAAGAACTGGTTCATACATTTGTAAACGCTGTTTTTAAAGAAAACTACGGTAGATAAGTACACCAAAAATTAGAAGAAAAAAAAAAGTAAAATGGCATTGGTATGGAAAAAGCAGCGTCGCTTATTTGTGAATTAAGTAGGGTAAGGTGCTGTACCTTGCACATGCTTGTACTTGGAGCCACCCGTAACTTTCTGAGTTTGGAGTAAGGAGGAAAATATTATTTTCCCATAATCCACAAGCCCACACATCACCAAAAAGTAGGAATACTATTTGACAGCTGATGGCAAGACTATTATCCAACTGTTAGGTTATAACGTTTTCGCGGTGTTGTGATGTAATTTTCTGAGGCAGCTGAGGAAGTGATTACCACCAAAGTAAGAACAAATTTAAGGTGATTAATCCAGATCTCTGTAGTGTAGTATCTTATTTAAAATTTAATCAAGTCACTCTCCATCAAAACATTGACATTTGGTCATCCAGGCTGTTTTTCATGTATGATATACTCGTTTGTACCTAGAGCCACTTTTGTGTTTGTACCATGAGCCATATAACATAGCTTTGTTTGGAGGTGAGTTGATGGTGATAGGAGTTTTATGGTTTGAATCTGTATATTGCAGATGCCTCGGAGTAAACTGAACATCAAAAGGCATTAGTAGGAGGGGAGAAATTACTTTTGGACTTTCATTCAACGGAATGCATGTGATGTAGGGCCGAACTCGATCTCAACAAGTGATTTAAGAAAATTAGGGTTCTTTCCAATGAACTCAGCCTGACATTTTAAGGCACTTCCTCCTTTCGTTTCGATCTCTGAGCATCCTGATTTCATTGAAATGTTCATTCTACCTAAGTCAATTAATAGACCTAAGTCAATATTTCAAGACTGAGCTTTTCAAAATATCATACCTAGTTCAGTCCATAATGATTATATTAATATTTTTCCTAAGTTTCAGTAAAATCTCACCTCAAATGAATGACATCCTAACTAATTCAATCGATAAACCTAAGTCAATATTTCAAGAATGAGCTTTTCAAAATAGTTCAGTCCTAATTATTATATTAAAATTTTTCCTAAGTTTTAGTGAGATCTCACCTGAAATTAATGACATTTAATAGTTCCTATTTGCATCTGTGACAATAAAAAAAAGGTTTTTAGTAAGTCACGTTTAACTTTCCTGCTGAACCTGAAAAACTGCTCGAATTACTACTAATCGTATATGTGGCTCAAGGTACATCCACAGTTGGCTCCAGGTACAACCATGTTTGTACCATGAGCCAGTTTGGAGGGTGTTGGGGAAATTGGGTAGTATGTACAGATGAATGCTGATTTAAATATTATGAAAATTAGTTTCTGAAGCCAACTTGTTTCTGGACTGATTTAGACCAAAACCGAATTGATCGGACCATAATTACCTCCAGGAAAAATCAAAATGCAAAAAGTGGCCCAAGGTACAACACCTTACCTTACATATTATCGTTAAAAAAAAAACAGGTTCTGAGTTCCTCCTCAGAAATTTCATCCCATTCAACGTAAAAATGTTGATAATTTGGCACCTCCTACTGGTTAGTTCCAACGAATTCATCAATTACATTGATCAAGATTTTTGAAATCTTCTAATAAATTTCATGAAATCAACATTTTATACTTTTCTCCGTGTACCGTCGTTCTTTTCAAACACTGTATTTGTTAAACTATAAAACAGTGAGTTTTGGTTTTTGTGTGTGAGTACTTTGTCAACTATATGGCTGTTTCCCGTAGTATGGAAGAAGATAGATGAAATCGAATTCCAACACCTCTTACAACATATAAAGTATGGTTGAAATTGAAAAATTAATTGGGAATTTTTGAAGATCAATTTTCAATTTTCAAACAGAGCTAAAAAATAGGTATTTGAGCTATATTTCCAAAACTAGACTTAAACGGGTTTCAGATTTTCGTTCATTACACTGAAAACATCAACCCTTATCTCCACAGCTCCAAAAAACACCTTTTTTTGGGCAGTGTAATTGAAATATTAGTAATAATTTAAAGCAATTCGTTAGATAGCTCTGGGTTGGCAAAACTAGTGAATTACGATGGAGCGAAGGTGACAAATTTGTGCGAGTCGAAAAGCTACCAGTGAGTTCACCTAAAGCCTACAGCCGTCCATTATTCAGAAGGTTGGAGTTGCTCGTATTTTCTTCCATTCTAGCTCGCTTAACCTGAAGGTTAGGAGGTAACTTGCCGATATAATTGTTAGACTAACATTCATGAGGTAGTGGCAGGTGTGAATTACAGCATATCTGAACGTTCCCTTGTATTTAATCTGGCTCGTGTGACGGCACCTATGAGCAGGAAGAGCTCCATACAGCTTGAATTTATAAAATTTATGCGGACCAGTAAAAAGCAGAGATATGGAAATCCCACGCTGGGAAAACATCATTGAAGGCTGACCTTAGTCGGGCATAATAATTTCCTTCCGGACATGTGAACAATGATCCACGCCTGACCTCACCGGCTTATCGGCATCTGATATTGAACGCCTCTAGTTTATTATGCCCGTCGTTCCACCTACTATATCATAAATTCTCACCAATCTCGAATGTGTAGGTAGCGGAATCAATTGGTCCGCTTCGCGCAGAATTCCCTTTATGAGAGAGCGACGCGTCGGAGAATATTGAAGAATAAATTTCAACCACACAGAAAGTGAGATTCCAAATGTGATAATGGGCATCAGAGAAAAATTCCGTAAAATCTTTGGGTATTATTGATTGAACAATTTTACGAGTAGCACGTAACATGTAGAAATAACCCACTACAAAAGTATAGATATTACATGAAGAACATGCCTGCCATTTACAGCCAGAAGGTTAAGATTTGTCATTAGTTCACATTTTACTACAAGAAAATCGTTCAACATTTGTCGGAAAGAAAAATCTTACTCGTAATTTATTACACGCCGTATCACATATGCTAGCAGCTTCCCCATAAACTTGGTGGGAGTCCTCAGTTTGGTAAGACTTAACTGTTTCTTCTACCAAGTAACAACTAAGTTCCAACTGAGTCCAACTATTGTTAGTCCTTGGAAGTTGAAATTTGATAGGCGAAGACAACAATAGACGAATGAAATTACGGACTCCACTTTTATCAGCTGAGTGGGCTAATTTTTTTTTCCTCTTCGTCCTAGAAAATTGACGTTTGATAGGGAGCTCGTCTGGGACGTCAAGAAACGAATGGCTTGACAAGCTTCACTCAAGCCTGAATATTAAGTTAGTTACGTCATTTCCTATCGGTTCTCAAACGTTCAAGTGCAGAACGCGAATTTTCCCAGTTTTAGCAAAGAGAGGGCATGAGCAACCGTTGTTCCGATAGTGTTGTGTGGAGTTTCGGTTTCTCACTTCCAGAAGAAACTACGGACTTTCCAATTCGATTTTTTAAATTCATCAGGAGTATCTGGAAAATTTAACCTAAAATTTGAAAAATTTGAAATATCTTTCAGAGAATTTTCCTACAGAATCAAACTATTGCTATGGCTCCAACATTTTTAAAATAACACTTCAAAAATGTGCATCATCGAAACCCGTTTTGAGGCTCTCTGAAATGATTCCTGATAAGCCTCGACACGTTGGGGATGAAAACATCATTTTTACAATACGTTATTCCAAAAGAAAGGATGAATTCGTTGGGAAATATCTTTAGACCTCATTAAACTGGACTAATTTCAAAAAATGCACTTGAACAACAAGGAAAGGAAAAAAGACAAACATGTATTTTGCTTCCGAGTCTACTAAAGTAGAGGAAGCATTGTTTTCACTTTCGGAATGTGAAAATTTTTTTGTCTCCAAAATCAAAAATTCCACTCGCATTTTGCGTTTTAGACCTTTCTGAACAATTTTGGTTCCGTGTCTGTCTGTGCGTCTGTCTGTCAGCAAATCCTTGTTACGGGCAAAACTACATGAAGTTATAGTCCGATTTTGATGAAATTTTCAGGGATTGTGCGGATTGGGGTGTGGATGGTCCCCTATAGGTTTCAAGACCCCAGGATTCTGCGAAAACGTAGTCGATGACCTTTTCAGGGATTGTTCGGTGATGTGTAGATGGTCCCCTATGCGTTTCATGACCCCCAAATCAATAGCAGCCTCTGCGCATGCGCAAACAAAATCCTTGTTACGCGCATAACTCCGGGAGTTCTTGACCAATTTCGATGAAATTCTCAGGGATTGTTCGGTTTGATGTGTAGATGGTCCCCTATGAGTTTCATGACCCCCGGATCAATAGTAGCCTCTGCGCATGCGCAAACGTGAAATCCTTGCCACAAGCATAACACCGGGAGTTCTTGACCGATTTCGATGAAATTTTCAGGGATTGTTCGGACTTATTAGGTATATTTTATAGTTTGTTCAATAGTTGAACATGCCTACCTTTATTTTCTCAAGTTATGCTCCTGCATAACAATAAATTTACCCTAATTCAACATTTACTTCGCCTAATTGAACGAAGTTCTTTAGTCAATAATAATTTTCAATGATCTATACAGTCATGTTATGGATACGAGGAAGCTATGTGCCACACCCACTTGGCAGAGGTTTTTAGTACGGTACTACTCGGAATTAGTTAATCGAACATGAACTGAATTTGAACATTTATGTACAAGATTGTAGTGAATTATACCTTGAATTTAAGTAAAATAAGCTAAACTCCTATAACACTACTAAAAAACTGTAAAAACCCAATTACTGTATTTATGCATCGGAAAATTACTTCTGAAAGGTTTTGGTTGTGCTCCATACAAAAATCTTTAATTCCCGAGATGAAACAGCTTGGCCTGCCCATTATTTTAAGCTTTTATAATAGTTTGTATTTCACGGATATTATCGGATTCTAGACTGGAACCGGCCGTCCGGTTGATGTATTTCACACAAAGACCTTTTTTCCCAAATATAATCTCCCGTTTGATAGCTCAAAGCCTCAAGTGTCATCGGATCCACAAAAAAGCGTATCAAATTACTGCGATACCTAGAGCGTTTGAACTCAGCGTTTCAACTCGGTATATTGTTTGATTTTGTCAGATGGTTATCTGACATCAGAAATACTTGTCCCTAATGGATTGAATACGAATCCCCTAATCGTTGGTTCTGTTAACTAAAACTCTTTCTCATCAAAATGCAGAGCCAACGTGTTTCGCAGCTTCTACCTACAATTTTGTTGAAGAAAGCTCACTGAACTAACCATGCGAATCCTATTAAAAAGCTATTTATTTTTACTGGTTAGTCTGTATAATTATATTAAGTACTGTATTGTTTACCTTGCTTTTTATATTTATTATGGTCCATGTATTGAGAAATGTTTCTTAAATTTGCTTCCGAGTCTGCCTATATATAGAGAAAGCTATGTTTTCATTATCTGGATATGACTTTTTTTTTGAATGCCACCAAAATTTCCGCTAGTAAATCTGTTACGTTTCTTTCTGATTTTGATGAAATATTCAGGGAATGTGGGGTAAGTCAGGATGGTCACCCATGAGTTCATTGCTCAAAAATCAACACATCAGTGCATGCGCAAACATAGAATCTACCATGCACCATTTTCTCAGGTTCTGGTGGTCGCGCTCATTGTTTTAAGGCACTAAGTCGTAGAAGAACGGTCTAATAATCTTATCTCTATTTTAATACAGCTTATATCATTATCCTATCCACTGTAGAATTCGCGCGACAGACCCCAATACATGTAAACACCTTTAAAGACGTTAATGTCTGTGGGAACGCGTCTCGCGACATTTTTGTCCCGTGGATCGTTGTGGACATACGATAACTTTGAAATCATTTCAAAATATGTACACGTTCATCTCGACGAGGAAGCTAGGTGCCATACCTAACTTTCCTGACATTTTTGGTTTATTTTTTCAATAATTGAGTTTTTTTAATCGTACAGCAAACGTTGTTTAGCACCTCCTCTCAAAATGATTCATTTTACGTTTAAAAGTGCGTAGATTTCTGCAATTTCCTTCCGCCATCGGCTGTACGTTTCATGTATGATCTAAAATCCATTCTTCGGCGAATGGACTTCTATCGGGTTCTGGTTAGTGCTAACTTCAAACCAACCCCATCTCCTAACATCCGTAGATAAAACTGGTGAAAAACGTGGGTTTTGGAGGTTTTTATTGACAAACAAGTGGGATGTTATTTTCGAGTAATTTTGGGCGCGGAATCGACTGCCATTCAGATCCGCAGAAACTCACCCGAAGCAAATAATCGCAATTTCGAATCCAAACCACAAAATGACATGAGCAACCATTTCCCAATCATTTTGGACGCCGAAAGGATTGAGATGGGACCCAGACACTAGTTTATCTGACTTAAGAAATCTCATTTTAAAGGCGGAAATCTTGAAAACGGCAGTATATTTTATTTATTTAATTTCAAATTTTCTTCAAAATGTTTTCGTTTTGATGAACAGGCAGTCAAGAAAAGTTTAAGTCAAATAATAAACTGTTGTGAAGTTGTTTGCAGCGTTTTTGTAATCGTTAAAGGACATCCGAAGCCACTGGAGGTATGAAGGATGTAATTCAAACAGTTGGCAGTTGAATTCAACTCTGCCCTCCGTGTCATCGACGCTTTCGGAATTAACTTACTGAGTGGCTCGTAAATAGTTTAGCGAGCAGCCAATGGAGTGACGGTGGCTCCCAATTCTCCCATCGTTCTCACTTGGATCTCACAGTGCACGGACAGCCCTTGCCCAGAGACTTCACACTTCCTTCTAGGTTAATGATAATTTTGCAAACCTTCATATTTTCATAGTATGAAGTTACGAGAAACTCCATCCTCCAAACGTCTTAGCTGTAATCATCCTTTCCCGTCGACCGCAAGTTTGGATATTCGACCAACTTGGACGGTGAAACGGCGACTCGCTTTCTGAGTGGAAACGGGGATTCCCCTCGCAATCCGGACCCTTCTGCGTTCCAAAGTTGTTCGACCGATCCCGAAAACCACTGACTTATTCTTGAGAAGGGTCCCGGCGAAATCGGTTCATAGCTTCGCAATCTTGCGCTATACGCTAATATTGATTCAGCCGTCGACGGGGAGCATTTGTGTTTCCAATTTATCAACTGACCTGCAAATAATTGTTGCGGGCGGGAGGAAGCGGTTTAGTTTGCCGAACCCGTCGGCCCGGCCGGTTTAGGGAGAAATGGCGGGGTCTTATGGCGGTATAAATCTTGTATAATGTTTACACTATCTTGATGTATTGTTCCTCGGAATTTGCTGGTCGGCGACCTCATAATATGACCGTAGGCTTCGTACACAGGCCAGAAACTATCGGCCTATCGGCAAAACGCGACGTCACACAATGGTGGGAGGGCGCCTACAACCACGACATTACCCCGAAATTCCAAATGTTCACACAGAAATGATACACTCTTCCATTAAAACCTCAAGGAACATGGATAGCCAACTGCCGACACAAAAAAAAAAAAAAAAAACGCTTTTAATGATTACGAACAGGTTTATTTCCATATGTTCGTCAGAAGTTTAACCATCCCATGTTCATTAATCTATCTGCTATAGATTTAGCGTGAGAGACCTGCAATACATGTCGACTCACCTTTTGAAGGCGTTGGTGACCTGCAATATGTCCCGCAGCATTTTTGGCCCGTGAATCGTTGAAATGAGCTTATATTTTACATCATTTGTAATTATTCAAGAATTCCTAACAATCTTTACATCCATGTTTCCTATACCTTGAGGCTATGAACCGCACCCAACTTGTTCCTACAATCGCAAGGGATTCCATTAGTAAAAACGCTGCAAATTCTTTCACTGGGGTTTATTATTCAATCGGCTTGCGTTCATGATTTGAATTTCTACTAAGCTTTGGAGTCTGCGTGTTTCACAGGATAGGGCGATTATTGAATTTCAGGAGCACAATCGTGCATGGAGCACGTAAATCTGTTCTCAACCAAAATACCTATTTGGATTGATCAGTTTATCATATTTGTGTGCCTTCTGAAATTCAATAATCGCTCTATCCTGTGAAACGCGCACACTCCAAAGCTTAGTAGAAATTCAAATAATGAACGCAAGCCAATTGAATAATAAACCCCAATGAAAGAATTTGCAGCGTTTTTTTATTGAAACACGCACACTCCGAAACTTAGTACAGATTCAAATCATGAACGCAAGCCAATTGAATAATAAACCCGAGTGAAAGACTACTTATTTACCCCAGTAATAATATTGAATAATAATCCTCAGTAATAATATTTACCTACATATTATCAGCGTTTCATACATATCATAATGCTTCAACCCGTGTATCGGCTATAAACTACAAGTATCCACATCGGGTATCACTCCATTAACCACATTCACTACAACTCGACGCTATCGGCATCACTAGGTTACAAACAAACAATAATAAACCAAAAAACGCAAATGTTGTCACCATAAATGGGGCCATACATCGAGAATGGTTTGACCTACGGACGTGGGGAAGGGCTCATTCGATTCCTCATGGTATGTTCTTCAAATAGGAAAATATTTAGGCCGATTCGACTAGTTTTGAGGTTTTCAGGGATTTTACAAAACTTTTACAGCCCTTAAAGGGCACTTTAAATTGAGTGAGAGAGCTGGCTCAAGAATTGGGGCGTCGTCGGACCAAGATGGATTTTTCCTGAAAATTTCAGATGTTTTGCTCCAGCCGTTTGGGAGATATCGTGCGTACGGCGTACGGCGGACGGACGGAAAAATTTTTATTGCAGATTCGGATTCCACACCCTTTGAAACGTAAACCATGAAATTTTCAGGGGGGGTTTGAATTTTTTTTTCCAGAGCAATTACAATGGTTTATTATTGAATAATAAACCAATACCGTTCTTGTTCCGGAAGTTGCCGATGTTTCGGTAGCAAACATGTCCCATGTGGGATTTTTTAACCAAGCTTCATATACGCGATATCAAGTTTTGTTAGGAAATGCGGGAGATTAACAAATTTCCCTCAACGTAGAGATTTCACCTTTAAACATTGCAAGGAAACGTGAAAACATTTAGTTATTGAGGAATTTGTAGGAGGATCCGGTCAAAGACTATAGTATTGCTTCTATCGTGGAAGACTTGACAAACAACATATGGTATTTAGTAGGCTAATCAGTGGACTTAATGCCTAAGCATCGATTTAGACCATCCGTTTTTGCTTTCCCACTCCATGACCAAAACAGTATTCTTTTGGTAGTAGTCGGTTTTGGATGGTTGGTGTCCCCACTACTGATTCCTTCGCAATATACCTGGATAACCGACCGAAGTGAGGCACAGTGTTGGGAAAATGCCAGAGCTCCTCTTCACCAGAGACCTTTCGATGAATACCCTTCATACATGTAACACCTCCTACCATGCAGTCACCTTTCACTTACAAGGCACGATTCCGCGATTCCAGTCATACTGTCACGATGCTTTTGGTCACTGATCAACATCCAATGACTGTTCACTGAACACTATTCAGTTCTACAAAACTCCAGTTCGGGGTAGGTTTTCATTCAATTTATGCCAGTTGAGTAAAATGCAAAAAAATAGGTAGTTGGGGTTTCAGGGTCAACTTTAGGGATTTAGATTCGTTTTGAACATTTCGCTCGATATTCTGCTTCTTTTGGTCGTATTTAGCGTCATATATGAAAATTATTGGTCATTTCTCGGATCATATTTACAGTGGTTTCATGACCATCACACATTCAATTTAATTACTCCTAAGGTTGGTACATAGGGTCCTTCCAGTTTTCGCCTGCGAGGTCATGCAGCTCGGTTGGAACTATTTAAATTGGTCGCCATTTCTTCAGGTTTTCCGTTAACCAACCTGTATGTCTCCCACTTGAATAATGGCTTCCGAGAGCACATTACGTGCCCAAGGCGGAACTAAACTCGAGCTATCACCCAGGCTTTTATCATCTGAATATTTAATTTCCCTTTTTCACGTTTTCCCAGCTATGAAATCGTATACTGTTCGTTGTTATGATAACTTGCCGTAGAGCTGAAAAACGATCTTCTTAAAAATGTTAAAAGATCTACATGTTCAAGTGACCTAGAGGAGACAGATATAGCTTTTCCAAGTCGAATTGAGAATTTTCCAAGTCGAATTGAGAATTTTCCAAACCAAATTGAGATTTTTCCAAACCAATTTGAGAATTTTCCAAGTCGAATTGAGAATTTTCCAAACCAAATTGAGATTTTTCCAAATCAATTTGAGAATTTTCCAAATCAAGTTGAGAATTTTCCAATCTAGGAAACTTTCACTACTAAAAAGAAAGAGGGAGTTTTCCAAACCGAATTGACAATTTTTTTAAGGCAATCCAACACTTTTATTGAAAACCAAATTAGTGAAGCAAAATAAAAGAATAGCACTTTATGAACAAATTAACATTGAAATCAGAATGTCAAAATGAACGAATTTTTGTTTTTGTTGACTTCAATAGACCAGCCAAACGCAGAGTAGCCTCGATTTTTTCTGTTCTTAACAAGACCGTAATTTTTATGAAGTATTCTTCGTTCATTTTGTCTTTTTGATTTCAATGTTAATTAGTTCATGAAGTGCTATTCTTTCATTCTGCTTCACTAATTTTATTTTCAATAGAAGTCTTGAATTGCCTTAAAAAATTGTCAATTCGGTTTGGAAAACTCCCTCTTCCTTTTTAGTAGTGAAAGTTTCTTAGATTGGAAAATTCTCAAATTGATTTGGAAAATTCTCAAATTGGTTTGGAAAAATCTCAATTTGGTTTGGAAAATTCTCAATTCGACTTGGAAAATTCTCAAATTGGTTTGGAAAAATCTCAATTTGGTTTGGAAAATTCTCAATTCGACTTGGAAAATTCTCAATTCGACTTGGAAAAGCTATATTTGCCACACCCGGCTTGGCTTCTTTTTGTTTAAATTACAGAACACTGTTAAAAGTCGGTAAAACTCAAGAAACTAGAAACAAAATCAAACGATAGAAAGGGAGGTTACATAAAGAAAAAGCTGTTATTAATAATTATTGATTGATCATAATCAGGGCCGAGGTTTGCCTTGAAATTGTACACAGCAACGCTTGTAACATTTCCGAATTCCCACGTTTTCCATAACGTTTGTCCCATTTTATATTTAACTACCCAACAATTCGCAATTTGTTGATGTTCATCCGTTCGCTCTTTGAAACGGCTGAAAGTTCGACAGAAAAAAGAACGTTAACACGAATGTGAATATATTTAATGGTAGTTTGATGATTCGAGGTGAATCTAGGGCTTTCCAACGTAGCTGATATGGAATGACTCATGGACTGGCGTGCAGATTTTAGCAAGGTATAAGTTTTGATATCAGCTTCTGTTTCAAGCAAAGAGGCTAGAAAGGTTGGAGTTCATGGAGTTATATTTCTGTGTAATAAACTTCCAAATAATTTCGAGTTATTTTTCACCAGGAGTTGAAAAATGGTTGGATTTCCCCGTTCCCAGCAGCCTACCACCAATCAACCAAATGCATAAAGGAACATTTAACACCAGGGATCTTTAGTATTTTTAATGCCAAACAAGTAGAGAATTAACTGCCATGGAGATAGCATAGCAGCTTTCCTCGTTACATCCTTTATCATATGAGCTGAATTGAATCAAAAGTATGAAAGTTATACCTGTTTCAAGAATTTCACGTTAGCGCATGCGCAGAGCGTACCGCTGTTTATATTGAGATGAAATAGAAAATTGTAGAAGTTATGGCTGTAACAAGGAAATATGGACAGAGAGACCGTCAGACAGACACGGAACCTAATTTGTTCAGTGGGCTATGAAACGCAAAATGCGAGTGGAAATTTTGAATTCGGACAACAAAAATTTTTTTTTGTCCGGATTCAAAATTTTGTGTTGAAGCACAAGTATAGTATAGGTACAACAATGGGAGTGATCTTTGCCATTAATAATTATTATTGTCACCCATTAGTAAAATCAGCTATCTAATAATTCAATAATATCAATTATCATAGCTTTCAGCTAATAATTAGCTATGATTATTATAGTTTTGATTGTTTTGTTTCCAGGTGAGTAAACAGCAACGTAGTGGCTTCTGGTGCAGTCTAGCCAGCCTAATGTACTAGGCCCATAGTTGCATAATTATCCGTGAGTACATAAGGATTGATATCATCAGTTTATTATAATTTGTTTTAATTCCTAATAGCATGATTTTGGTTTATAATGCAATTATAAACCATTGTAATCGCTCTTGAAAAAAAAGTCTAACCCCCCCCCCCCCCCTGAAAATTTTATGATTTACGTTTCAAAGGGTGTAGAATCCAAATATGCAATAAAAATTTTTCCGTCCGTCCGCCGTACGCCGTATGCACGATTTCTCCCAAACGGCTGGAGCAAAAAATCTGAAATTTCCAGGAAAAATCCATGTTGGTGCGACAACGCCCCAATTGTTTAGCCAGCTGTCTCACTTAATTTAAAGTGCCCTTTAAGGGTTATCAAAGTTTTGTGAAATCCCTAAAAACCTCAAATAAAATCAAGGCGGCCTAGATATGGACTTTTTTTTGAAGAACTTTCCATGAGGAATCGAATGAGCCCCCCCTCAGGTCTGTAGCTCAAACCATTCCCCCCATGTATGGCATGATCTTATGCTGCCAACATTCGCATCCACATTCACTAGGTTACTGCGATCAAAACAAAAACATTTTATCGCAGTAACCTAGTGATGTAGTGAATGTGGACACTGGAGTGAACTCCTAAAAGGGTTTATAGCCGATACACGGGTTGGAGCATTCTGATACGCATGAAACGCTGCTAATTCTTTCACTGGGGTTTATTATTCAATTTTATTCATGTGGCTTGCATTCATGGTTTGAATTTCTACTAAGATTTGGAGTGTGCGTGTTTCGCAGGATCGATTATTGAATTTCAGGTGATATGCATAGACCACGTAAATCGGTTCTCAACCAAGATACCTATTTTGATTGATCATTTGATCATATTTGTGTTCCTCCTCTACATCAGTCTACCTCTGGCTACATCGTTTAAATTTGGATTTCGGAAAGTTTTAACGCAATACGAGTGTTAAAGGACTTGATAAATTGTAGATGTTTTTATTGTGGGGGGGGGTTATTGAGGTTCAATAAAAAACGCTGCAAATTCTTTCACTGGGGTTTATTATTCAATTTAATTCATTTGGCTTGCATTCTTAATTTGAATTTCTACTAAGCTTTGGAGTGTGCGTGTTCCACAGGCTATAGAGCGATTATTGAATTTCAGGAGGCACACAAATATGATCAACTGATCGATCCAAATAGGTATTTTGGTTGAGAACCGATTTACGTGCTCTATGCATATCTCCTGAAATTCAATAATCGCTCTATCACCTGTGAAACACGCACACTCCAAAGCTTAGTAGAAATTCAAATTATGAATACAAGCCAAATGAATGAAATTGAATAATAAACCCCAGTGAAAGAATTTGCAGCGTTTTTTCACCTCACTACTCAGAAGTTTTTTAGCGGAAAATGTCGTAAAGAGTTTGTGAATTGTAAACCGAATAGATGACGGGTAGAGAGAATGTGGCTGTTCTAATTATTCGATCCTCAGGCTGAGACTTCAAGGGGAGACATTCTCTCGATCCGCCAAAGCGGGAAGTCATTGTACAGGCTTATTTCCTCGTGTATTATAATTTCCCGCGCCCTCCCTTCAGGCGAAAGCTTTTATCGTCAAAATTCAGGCGGGAATTTCGCTTTTGGAGGAGCCCTTTCAACCGCGGTAAAGTATTCAGGAAGCCATTTGGTCCTCACGCTGTGAACTATCACTCATTCCACTCCGTTCAAAACTAGTCGCGCGTAATGCGACCCCTCCACGAGTCGGGCTTTCGAAGATCGCTCTAATGAGTTGCCAAAATCAATTCCGAACAACCCGAGTTGTTAAACGTGTACTTACAAGTACAAAGTACAGGTGCGATATTCGATAAATCAAAAGTACAACTACAAGTGCTTTTAATTGAAGTTCTAAGAACAAGTACACAATTACTTATTTTAGTACACAAGTACTTGTACTCTTTAATTAGAGCACGTACAAATACATCAGTTTTTGCACACGTACAGGTGGCAAGTTCTAGTACACAAGTACTCGTACTTTAACCGAAATGATAAGCATAAATACACGGGGAAGTTCTATTCACAAGCACACAAGTAACGGACTAAATCAATCGCGACGAAGTTATGGAAACCCATTTCAATAAAAAACGGAGTAAAATAGAACGTTGTTCATATTCCACGAAAATAATGAGTACGCAGTTGAATCGATTTTGACGGTTAGGTCCTCATCATCAGTAACAAACGTGGACTGAAAGTACATCACAGATAGCACATCTGTTGTAGGCCCATAGGGAGGTATGTTGGATGTGCTAGAAATATTCGAAATCGTTAAGAGTGATAGGTCCAGAAAATGTTTAAATGAAGTTATTCCTCAAAATATTTCACCGTTGGTGGGTTGATTTTTAAATTAAAAGCTTTTATTTAACTTGCAATGTACCTGTGTAAGCATGTTCGGGCGGAATCCTGCGACCCGATTTTGAAGCAGATACTTTCAACCGATTAATCTGGAATTTCGTAAACACGTTTAGATTGTGTGACGTCATTCTAAATTCACTATGGCAGAACAGCCATCTTTAATGCATTTCCACAATATGGGTATCAAATGAAAGGGCTTGTTGAGAGTGACTCGAAAAGTAATGTGACGTCATTCTAAATCCAATATGGCGGAACATCAAAGATGGCGGAATATTGATTTTAATGCATTTCTACAATATGGGTATCAAATGAAAGGGCTTGTTGAATATTGGTTTCAAATGAAAGGGCTTGTTGAGAGGAAGAATGCTGCCAATTGTTTTATGTTGGGCTTGTACAGTACACAAAATGCAGGGTATTACTGTCGAACTCGCCGTTGTTTACTTAGGTCCGTGGCCGTATGTAGGGTAAGAACATTAGAAGGTCTCCTTATTGAGGAGCTAGACTGTTCCAAATAACCCGGCAAACGACCTTGCAACAATGAAGCTTTGAATGTGATGAACATACTCAGAAACCTAGTTAGAGATGAATAAAAAGTAATAAATAAATTAAACTAAAAACGCTGCAAATTCTTTCACTGGGGTTTATTATTCAATTGGCTTGCGTTCATGATTTGAATTTCTACTAAGCTTTGGAGTGTGCGTGTTTCACAGGTGATAGAGCGATTATTGAATTTCAGGAGATATGCATAGAGCACGTAAATCTATTCTCAACTAAAATACCTATTTGGATTGTTCAGTTGATCATATTTGTGTGCCTCCTGAAATTCAACAATCACTCTATCACCTGTGAAACACGCACACTCCAACGCTTAGTAGAAATTCAAATCATGAACGCAAGCCAATTGAATAATAAACCCCAGTGAAAGAATTTGCAGCGTTTTTTTATTGAAACACGCACACTCCGAAGCTGAGTACAGATTCAAATCATGAACGCAAGCCAATTGAATAATAAAAACGAGTGAAAGACTACTTATTTACCCCAGTAATAATATTGAATAATAATCCCCAGTAATAATATTTACCTACATATTATCAGCGTTTCATACATATCATGATGCTTCAACCCGTGTATCGGCTATAAACTACAAGTATCAACATCGGCTATCACTCCAGTATCCACATTCACTACAACCCGACGCTATCGGCATCACTAGGTTACAAACAAACAATGATAAACCAAAAAACGCAAATGTTGACACCATAAATCGGGCCATACATCGAGAATGGTTTGACCTACGGACGTGGGGAGGGTCTCATTCGATTCCTCATGGTATGTTCTTCAAATAGGTAAATATTTAGGCCGATTCGACTTGTTTTGAGGTTTTTAGGGATTTTACAAAACTTTGACAGCCCTTAAAGGGCACTTTAAATTGAGTGAGAGAGCTGGCTCAAGAATTGGGGCGTCGTCGGACCAAGATGGATTTTTCCTGAAAATTTCAGATCTTTTGCTCCAGCCGTTTCGGAGATATCGTGCGTACGGCGTACGGCGGACGGACGGAAAATTTTTTATTGCAGATTCGGATTCTACACCCTTTGAAACGTAAACCATGAAATTTTCAGGGGGGTTAGAATTTTTTTTTTTTTTTCAGAGCGATTACAATGGTTTATTATTGGATAATAAACAAAAACAGTAATGGTTCAGTTGTTATGTTTGATGACCTATCTAGAAAGAAGGCTGTACGTTAGCGTTTTATTTGACATATCTCTACCTTCTATATTTGTTGATTGCCCGTCTCGCGAATAATATAAATGAGGTTACACAATACGTGAGGTGAGACAGGTACACATCAAGAAAGCCGTTTAAAACTACGCCGTTGAAATTCGTGACTCGTAAAACGCAGTTTTTGCACGTTTTTCCTTCAATTTGAATTCTTCTTTACTCCAGGTAATTTGCTATCCGAACAACTGGACCAACGTTAGTTGCATTTGAGTAAAAAATCATTGATGTGGTCTAGTTGGGATAGAATTCTAATTATCCCTGGATGGTCTTATGGCAAAGTCGGTGAAAAACATTAAATTTCTACTAAGAACTCCGATCATGCAAGTTTTTAACACATTTATAACAATTTGTGTTATAAATTTATAACAATTCTAAGGTCGAATTTATAACAATTTGTGTTATAGAATTTATAACAATTCTAAGGTCGAAACTTGAAAAACGAAAATACCATTTTATAATGGAGAATTTAATGAGGTCTTGATTGAAGTTTTCTTACATATAAGGGGTAGAATCACCTCCCCTATATAAATAATTATATGTAACTAAAACTGAAGAATTCTTATGGCAAAACTGATGATGGTCTTTCGCAAAGTCGGTGAAAAACATTAAATTTCTACTAAGAACTCCTATCATGTAAGTTTTTAACACATTTATAACAATTTGTGTTATAAATTTATAACAATTCTAAGGTCGAATTTATAACAATTTGTAAGGTCGAATTTATAACAATTTATAACAATTCTAAGTTTTTAACAATTTATAACAATTTGGGAGAATTTAAAGAGGTCTTGATTGAAGTTTTCTTACATATAAGGGGTAGAATCACCTCCCCTATATAAATAATTATATGTAACTAAAACTGAAGAAATCTTATGGCAAAACTGAAGATGGTCCTAAAAGTCGGTGAAAAACATTAAATTTCTACTAAGAACTCCTATCATGCAAGTTTTTAACACATTTATAACAATTTGTGTTATAAATTTATAACAATTCTAAGGTCGAATTTATAACAATTTGTGTTATAGAATTTATAACAATTCTAAGGTCGAAACTTGAAAACGAAAATACCATTTTATAATGGAGAATTTAATGAGGTCTTGATTGAAGTTTTCTTACATATAAGGGGTAGAATCACCTCCCCTATATAAATAATTATATGTAACTAAAACTGAGGAATTCACATTCTTGAATGTTCGTTCTTTGTAAACAGATACTTCGAAAGGTATAGCAATACTTCTCACACTTAGCAAAGACGGAACTCAGATGAATCATCTCTGCTTTCCTTAGAGTGTTCGAAGCCAAAATCTCGAGTAACTGGTGGACAATGCAAATTATTCAATTCAGTTCCCGTCAAATCGAAACAATTTCATAATTCTATTTTCAAGTTTCTTTGAAACTAACCTGTTACGCCTGAGGGGTAGAATCACCTCCCAATAGCCTGTCACTCTGTAAGTATTTCTCCTACTGGTGTAGATAGATGTTTATTTGTAAGTAAAACTGAGGAATTCACATTCGTGAATGTTTGCTCTTAGCACACAGCCACTTCGAATGGTATAGCAATACTTCTCACACTTAGCAAAGACGGTACTCAAATGTCATGACATGTTATATCTTTGCCTTTCCTTTGGTGACTGGTGGGCAATACAAATTATTCAATTCCATTCCGTCCTTCATTCTCCTATGCAAACAATTAATAATTCTGTTTCCAAATTTGTTCGCAACTTAGCGCCTTATAATTTTAAGGAGTATTTCGCTAATGCGTACTACATGTAGAGTGACGAGGTTTTGTTTCTGTGATTTATAAGATATCCTCCCTGTTGAATTTAAGACTAAATTGTAGCAGTAGGGAATGTTATACCAGCAGCCGAAGAAATTTTATAAAGGTACCCGCGCTCACTTTTAGAACCTACATCCCTGATTTTTTGTTAAGTTAGATGTGTCTGTATACGTATTTTTGTTGTTAATATACATTGAAGATATATAGACATATCTGTAATTTTTTAAATATTAATATTGGCATATAAAATCGATCCATCCGAAAGTTGTAAATACAATTATTTCTCACACTTCCGTATATAGACAATTACTTGTAAATGAAACTGGTTCTAGGCACTTAATCGGGATTTCGGGTTGGAAAATTTCGTTTTACATAGTAGTTTCTGATCTTCTATGACGTTGCTTTACCTCCACATCAAGTAAGTGGTCCGTAGCAGTTATTTTATCAAGCCTTTCCTACCGACCCATTTCCCTTGTGAGAACGCCCTTTCAATTAAATTCAACGTCTTTGAGGTCGGTGGGAGGGGGAAAAGCATCCGGGATGAAACATCCAGCCGGTTTTTGAAACCGGATAAAAGAGGGTGGAAAAACCTCGTGAAAAACTCGGGGAAAAGCCCGAGTCTTTCGAGATCACACGTCAGCCCGCCGCGGTCGGGGCGCTACGGTTCTTTTGAGACTCCGTCAGTTGAACATCTCCAGAGAATCTCCGGCGAAGGTGCGAGTTCAAAAATAAGCGAGGGACGGATTTAAAAATAGAATTCCAAACGGGATAAGGCGAGCCGGGGAGCTTTGGAAGTTAAAACTCCCAAGAGATGTCTATCATTAGATCCGGCCAATCAGTCAACGTATTAATTACTTGGACGACGACCAACAGATAGTGCTGTCGTTATAAATCGGTTCCAATAACTGAGATTTATCCCAATAAGGTTTATCATTTTTATTATTGTTTATTATTGTATCACTCGATATTTATAGAATTATAGTCATCCCGGCCTTCAGAAATGTCTTGTTATTTATGTAAGAAACTCTGATAATGGTTTTTGGTTTGCCCATGTTCAAACCTGAAAAAGTCCTTCAAGTGATTTCATGAACAACTTTTTCATTGTCATTTCATTCTGTAAATTGTTCAGCCCTTGGAGAATAGGAATCATTGAACGCTAAAAAATTGTTTCCCTGAAGGTAACCAGAGTCGGGTAAAAACTAATTTTCAAAGAAAAACTAAAACTAAAACTACTTTAGTTTAGTTTCATTGCTTTCGAAAACTAAACTGATAGTTTCAGCTGTCGTCGAAACTGACGGCCAGAACTAAATTAGTTCTTAGTTTGATTGGAGAAACTAAAACGAAATTAGTTTCAAAATTACTGTCCATTTTCAACTAAAACTATTAATTTTGTTCTTAGTTTCAAACTAAAAACTTTTTTTTTTTGGCAAATCTTTCAAGAAAATACCTACCAGATAATACATAACAATCATTCCGCCGTCTGGCCCATTAACTGTCAATATAAATGAGAGTATGTAACTCCCATTTTGGGGTTAGGTGGTCCCCGTTGTCAGTGGATGTCAAAGTAGGTGACTGGTTTTCGGCAGTGTAGGTAGACGTGTTGTTTTTCCTTCTCACACACACTTCAAAATTCGCTGTTTGGCTCATCACTAAATTTTTGCGAAGAAACGAAAATTTCCGGGAACTATTCCAAAATTCGTATCTTGTATCCAGAGTTGGGACTAGTTAACTAAAAAATTAGTTGAACTAAAGCGGAAACTAAGAACTAATTTAGTTGAACTAAATAGAACTAATTTAGTTTTAGTTGAGGCATGAAACTAATTTCAAAACTAATTTAGTTTTAGTTTCTCCTTCTCAACTGAGAACTTATTTAGTTTCAAAAACTAAATTAGTTCTATTTAGTTCAACTAAAGTAGTTCTTAGTTTCTGCTTTAGTTTAACTAATTTTTTAGTTTACTAGTCCCAACTCTGGAGGTAACAATAGTTATTTTTGAATACATAATCAAAATGTAGGTGTTAGCTTCTGATTTTGTACGGGCGTTTAAATACCAAGGGGCAAGTTCCATCAATCTCCACTGGGAGCGGTGGTGATCCTCATGTCGAATCTCAACCATATTCGCATACGGTTTAATCATTTCCTTACGAAAATTTCTTAGCGATTTCAGGAGATGGTTAGGGATTAGAAATAAACAATCTATTCATTCTAATAGAGAAATCTAGAGAATAGAGATTTCTACCCCAAAACGGTAAATGATCTTTTTAAACAAGGAACCCTTATCTCAGACATTAAATCCACACTTCTTTGTAACAATTATCCAAGAAACGTTATTGGAAAATTATTACATGAAAACTATCCACAAGCTGTAACCAATTGCCCTAATATTACTCAACACTTGATAATCCACCGTTATCCAACCCCCCTCCATCAAACAATTACCCCCACAACTTAACTTCTAACTTCCACTCATTTGAGAAACCAGCTGCGAAATTGAAAAGGTAATCCAGAGAATAAATATAGAACCAAACTGCAAAAAACGAAGAGTTTTAGGAGCATTCCAGATAAACTGTGAAAGCAGTAAATTACAAGTCTGATGTAGGTAACACAGTTTAAATAGACGAAAACCTACTCAACAATTCCTGACAACCACCACACACAGACCATAAGACACCCATCAGATAACTACACCTGAGATGGTTGACATTTGTCAAAGCACAATATGCATTGGAAAAGATAGTATCTATCCCATCAAAAATTTGTATTACTTCTAACTTTGAACTTTTAACGACCTGAATAAATCACTAACCTATTTTTATGTAACCAACATATGTATCTCCTGTCCCATCTTTACATACATATATTTTTTCTTTCCCAATATAATATCTCCACATTATAACTGTAATAAGGTTCCTTGTATTTCTTGAGTATTTTTCCTGATGATGACTAATGGAGAATGACCGAAATTAATAGGAATAATGTGTTTTAAAAAGAGGACCAATCGACTAATTTACCAGGAATTGATAATCCCAAAAACCGGTTCAAAACATCTATTAATTATTCCTGAAACAAATATACATCGAAAATCTTGTTGATTGTGGGATTTCTCCTCATTCAAAATCAGATATTTGATCAAGGTCAGGTACCATATCGCCACAGTTCATTTACTTCAGGGTTGAATACTTCCCAATGTTTATAAGGAGCAAGTTTCATCTCGGATCTTGTCTATACAATTACAGCATAAGAATGAGATTTCTGCGGGTTATATTTGTAAAATGACAAAAACTTCCAGTCCAAAGGAGAAAAGGTGTTACATAACTACTGTTCATGCGATATTGTTATTCAATGCTATTCAAGGCTATCGAATCATGAAGAATAAGTGTCCCACGAACCTAACGCTTGCGCATAAACAAATAATTGTTGATTTAATATGCTCAAATAAAAAAGAATAATATCTAAAACTAAGAATAATATCTATATCTCCCAAAGAAAGAAAACATTTCTTTAAAGAAGAAAAAATAAAAGAAAGATTTCTTAGTTGGGAATTAACACCTGATACAAATGACTCATCTAAACTCTAACAAAAAGGATTTCATTGACATCTAAAACAATAACAAAATTTAAACACTTTTGATTTCTTTTTCCTTGACGTTTACTTAGCCAGTTAACCAATACCTAATTTATCATTAAAAAACTTATTCAATCTCTTTTTAAATGCTGAGGGCGCATTCATGGAACGTATATGCTCAGGGAGAGACGATATTACTGTATAATTTTTTCCTGTTCGAATGTGACATCTATTCAACTGTAAATGTCATCCCGGATTTTAAAATGTACGTTCTTTGAGGAAGGGGTTAGCAGAGATGATAACCACCATACAGCCAGTTTTCGTAATTGGTTATCTTTAGACTTGAACTTTGTGAGGTGATGGAATGGTTGCCCCTTCCATTGAACTGAATGCAGTTATGCCCGCCACGCTTAGAAGATGACCCAGACGCTTGAGGGCGTCTGATTCATCTCCCAAGGCGACGGATTCAAGAATCGGGAAGGACCAACTAACCATATCCATCACAACTTCTACCTTGGAGTTGGAGATTGAAGGGCGGGAGGATTCCGGGATTTAATGAAATGGCAGAGGGAGGAGGAGGGAAATGGTGGTGAAGAACGCACTGTACAAGAAGATGAATTCGTACACAAAACCGTCTACTGGAATTCTTTCATCGGTCACCATCACGTTTGGGAAGCAATTCTGAAAGAAATTCAACCTCGTGTGGGCTCCGGCATCCCGTATCACACGTGAAACATTTTATCCCCGCCGGAGCAAACAAGGCCCGACAATTCCGTAGCCAATCCTCCCATCCAGTAGGCGGTGAAGAGTGAAGAGAGGAGTGGGCTTTATTACGGAACTGCTCGTAAATTACCGTTCCTACTGCTAGAGACCTCTGTCGCTCAATAACTTCGCCTAGCTCAATAACCTAGTGCCTTTTTTCCCCCCAAGAAAATCACCATCGTATAAATCCGGCGTCATATATCTGCTCCTGCCTCTCCTTTGAAACTCGTTGTCGGTAACAGCATGAGTTTGGAATACTTTCAAAGGAGCTTTATCTCTCAGTTACAGTTCATCCGTGAATGGGCCAATCTAACCGTTATAGTGAATCCAAACGACTGATGAACTTCACTCACATCGAAGATCGCTCTTTGGATGCTAGAAGTCTACTACTTTCGTTCTACTGTACCGGTCATCATTTGATATTGACGTGGTTGTGCCTTACAGCTGGGAGTCATGGAAAATTTTGTTACACAAGATAAATGCCACACATTGTTACACGCAGGTTTATCATTTCTGTAGAAGAAACCTTTCTACTCAATTCACTGATCTGTGTAGGTGCATTAGAAGTAGCCTGTGGTACGTAATCTAAACTCGACGCCATGCGCTTAATTGTATTCTAGATGGGTTAAAAGATCCCCATTCATATTTCAGCACCGTAGGTCGAATTGGAACGAAATTAGCCACAAGAATCCATCAGCTAATCACCGTGCCTCCATACGGTCGAATTGTCTTTTGGATGAACTAGACTCCCATAACTCCGTGAATAACTACTTTTGTCTGCTCGACCTGGGCGCCCTGCCGAACCAAGCACGCCCCGTGTACAGCACTTGCACCCATCGTCAGGAACTGCCTGGGAACCAAACATAACTGCTTCGAAATTACTGGGTAGGCATTGACATCCCAGTCTGTTGTGACGACCTCTGTCGTCACCCCAGCCAGGGCTGGAAGGTCCACCTTGCCGCACCACGTTTTGGCGAATGAGAGGAGAGCCTTAACCTCTTCCGTTTTAAGAACCCCAGGATCAACGGAAGCCTGCCCCCAGGTTAGAAAACGCTGTTTTGCCAGCACAGGGCACTGGCAGATCACATGACACGCAGTCTCATCCTCTGCCCCCAGAACCGGCAGAGGGTGGTGTCAGATTTGCTCATTTTGTGGAGATGGTACTTAAGTGGGCAGTGCCCCGTTAAGAGCCCTGTTACTATACGTATGTCCTTCCTTCCTATGGTAAGCAGCTCGTTAGCTCCCTTCCTGGAGAAATCAATAAACTGCTTTGCGTGCCTCTGCCCCCTAACACGGAGCCAGCAGGCAGTACTCTTCTTACTCTCCCCCGAAAGCTCCCCCCGAAGAAAGCTCTCCGTAGTGCCCAGGAAGGATTCTGGACCCACTGGGAGAGAAGTAGCACCTTCCTCACCTAAGGTGTCAGCTTTTTCGTTCCCTTAACCCCTTGGTGCCCCCATTGTTACTGGCAAGGGTCTTGAGGTTAGCCCCTTAACCTTAACAACTACCTTTACTGGCACTTTTGTACGAAACAAAATCTGATATAAAAGAAAACCCACAGCCGTACAATATTCTGGAATGGTCATTAGGTTACTTACTTTTGGAAACAAGATTCCATTGCAAGTGTATCAGCTCATTGGATCCTCACACGATAATAGATGGTTTTTACTATGTCCTAAATCGAATGATAACAGTTGAAATTAGACTTGCTACCAGGATTCCTCATTCGCGCAGGCGCAGAAGCTACTGACGATTCTGTTGTGTTGAAATAGACATGAGATCATTTGTCCCCGACGACCGTACACATTTGAGCGAGATGGGCCCACTAGAACCGCAGAAAATGATGGCGACAGGATTTACTTTATGCTCATGCGCAGACTAATTTATGAGCGACGAAACTCATTTGGGACCATCTAAGAAATGGTTTAAAACTCAAAATGTGAGTAGACATGTTGAGTTTATGGAAGCTTGCTGCTTGCTGAATGATAAAGCTAAACCTGCTGGCTTTTAGCATCACCTAATAGGTAGTGGTTTGATTGTGCTCAAATTTCCAAGTAGTCTCGGAAGAATGGTCTTATAACCTCTCATCGTTTTTCAACACTCATCGTATCACCATTCTATCCTGTCCTCCATAGACTTACTGCGACAGACCCGCAATACATGACGACTGACGTTTTGAAGGTGTTGAAGTAGGTGTGCCGGACATGCCCAGCGTGTAAAACCACTTTGACCAACTCTCGTTTCTTGTCTGTCTGTCTGTGTATGTGTCTGTCCTTTTGTCCGCATTTCGTTCTACCAAGTAAAATTTTTACCATTCCATTCTGATTGTGATGAAGTTGTCAGGAAATGTGTAAAATTGAGCAGTAAATGGTCCTCCGAGTTTCCTCGCTCACGAATCAATTTATATTAGTGAGTGACAGCCTTTCGTGCGTATTCCTTTATAATTTCGTCAAAATCGAATGAGAACAGTCGAAATGAGACTTGTTAAAAAGCATTCCTCGTTAGCGCATGCGCAGAAGCTACTGACGACACTGTGTTGAAATAGACATGATATCGTTGAACGAACCGTTTGTGGTTGACTACCCTACAAATTTGGGCAAACCTAACTTTTGCCACTAGAACCGAAGAAAATGATGTCGAGAAGATTATATTTATAGAAATGTTGAGTTTGGAGTAGCTTGCTATTAGATGAGTGATAAAGCTAAACCTACTCGCTTTTAGCACTCCCTAACAGCTAATTTTCCGTAGCGAATACATAGTTTTAGCCTGTACTTTTCAACTAATTGCTAATTTATCTGTAACTACAGAAAAAAGCTAAAAGCTAATTTGGCTACTAGCTATAAAATTAGGTAGCTAGTAAATTAGTTAGCTAAATCCCAACTCAGTCCCCGGGGACACCCTGTACTACCTTAAACAAGCGGCTATTAATTAAGTGAATCATCGTTCCCGTTTCCAGGGAGTTGAAAAACCCCTTCCGACGCTTCCTTCTCTCCGCTGTTGTTGTTTGTTAGGTGGCGCTTTCCACATAGTTCGCACACCGGGCACACACTCTAATAAATCGTGCGAGTGCGAATCACATTAATTAGAAAACTAGCTGCAAGTCGAGTTCGTTCGCACCGAGCTGGGCTTCCACCGTCGAGAAACGGGACTCGGTGAATTCCCCTCCCCCAACTCCTCTATTCACCTTTCACAGTTAAGTTTGTATCTAACTTTTAAAGTTCGTCGTTTCAGAAAAAAAAAAACAAATAAATAAAATGAACGTCTCTCTGTTCATTTGAATGTGAGAGAACCCGTTCCGAACTACAAACGGTTCTTCCTTTCCCTCTTCTTTGTAGATTCTATCTATTCAAGCGTTTGCCGCTACTTATTCCCGTTGTCGTGTGCGTACCGCTATTTCTTGCCTTCTCTCAATGTGCCGTATTAACGTTTTACTATCAGGCTGATCAGGGCATCGAAAACGCGGCAAATTATTACACAGCTGTTTATTGCTCTCGAGTCTACTAAGGTAGCGGAAGCATTGTTTTCACTTTCGGAATGTGAAAATTTGTTTGACTCCAAAATCAAAAATTCCACTCGCATTTTGCGTTTTAGACCTTCCTGAACAATTTTGGTTCCATGTCTGTCTGTGTGTGTGTGTGAGAGAGAGAGACTGTATCTTATGCCGAGTGACCGGGGCAAGAAGCCAGATATCGTTGCCATTAAGCCCGATGGGTCTGCCGTAATCCTGGATGTCCAGGTTGTCAGTGGCAGCGTGGACATGGAGCAGACCTGGAGGGCTAAGAAAAGCAAATACGATAGAAATGACCTTCGGCAAGCTATATCTGAGCTAAAAGGAATGGCGCCTAACAACATCAAGGTTATGGCTGCAACCGTGTCATGGCGCGGGGTGTGGTGCGGGAAAAGTGCCACGGAGTTACTTGAGCTGGGCATCTCATCAGGAGTACTTCGTGGTATCACCACCCGCGTCATCCGGGGCTCTTACCTGAGCTGGTGGTCATTTTATTGGGGCACTTCCTTTCATCCCTCTCTTCCTCCTCCATCATCCTCAACTTCCAATATCCCTAGGGCCGGCGTCGGGTAAACCTGTGCATCCTCCCCACCTTTTTTTTTTTTAATTTAGTTTTTCGTGTTTACATTTTAGTGGCGTGCCCCCTCCGTGTTTGAGGGGAGATTTAAAAATAAAATAAAAATGTCTGTCAGCAAATCCTTGGTACGGGCAAAACTACACGAAGTTATAGTCCGATTTTGATGAAATTTTCAGGGATTGTGCGGGTTGGGGTGTAGATGGTCCCCTATAGGTTTCATGACCCCGGATCAATAGTACCCTCTGCGCATGCGCAAACGTGAAATCCTCGCCACAAGCACAACTCCGGGAGTTCTTGACCGATTTCGATGAAATTTTCAGGGATTGTTCGGAATTAGGTATATTTTATAGTTTGTTCAATAGTTGAACATGCCTACCTTTATTTTCTCAAGTTATGCTCCTGCATAACAATAAATTTACCGTAATTCAATATTTACTTCGCCTAATTGAACGAAGTTCTTTAGTCAATAATAATTTTCAATGATCCATACAGTCATGTTATGGATGCGAGGAAACTATGTGCCACACCCACTTGGCAGACTTTTTTTTGTATGTTAGCCAGCTCGTCTACCTCGTTCATGGGTCTGCAGATAATAATCGTTATTAAACGGAGTTAATGCTGCTTTAGAGAGCTTTTAGTGCTGTAGGTGACAAAAAACAGGGTGGCGGAATAAAGTAAGCATGCGTGCCGAGATTGTCGTGGTCTACCGAAAATGGAACATCTGACTACAATACGCAGAGAACAATACAACAGTTATTGTCTCGCTTTAGTTGCTGTTTGTGTTTCTTGTATTTTTTATTAGTGTTCTCCCTCTTGTAACTCGATCTTTTCATTTATCCCATTGGAAGGGGCAAGTATAACATTCCACCACGTCACAGAGGTCAGTTGAATGTTAGAATAAATATTATTACCTGCATAAAGTATCTCCCTTTCTCAACTTCACTGAGAAATCTTTATATTGTAGTTAGTGACTCCTTCAAACTGACTGTTGGTTTATTATTCAATAATAAACCATTGTAATCGCTGTTGAAAAAAAAATTTTTTTAAACCCCCCTGAAATTCATGGTTTACGTTTCAAAGGGTGTAGAATCCAAATCTGCAATAAAAATGTTTCCGTCCGTCCTCCGTACGCCGTGCGCACGATTTCTCCCAAACCGCTGGACTTCTTTTTGATGAACTTTCCATGAGGAATCGAATGAGCCCCTCCCCATGTCTGTAGCTCAAACCATTCCCCATGTAAGGCGTGATCTTATGCTGCAAATTCTTTCACTGGGGTTTATTATTCAATTTTACAAATAAACTAAGTAGAACAAACCCGTAGCGCAATGGTTTCGTGCGGGACATACTACCACAGATTCTCGGGTTCGTTTCCGGCGTTCGGCAGGAAAATGTTTTCCCCAAATGAATATGGTATACACACTTGGACACAAGAGGAACGTTTTGCCCCGCAGACAAACCTAGGCCCAAGACAAAATGTCGTATGTACGTGTCACAAATGCCATAAAATCATTAAAAAACGCAGCAAATTCTTTCACTGGGGTTTATTATTCAATTGGCTTGTATTCATGATTTGAATTTCTACTAAGCTTTGGAGCGTGCGTGTTTCACAGGTGATTGAGCGATTATTGAATTTAAGGAGAAATGACGTAAATCGGTTCTCAAGCAAAACACCTATTTGGATTGATCAGTTGATCTTGTTTTCCTGAAATTCAATAATCGCTCTATCACCTGTGTAGCACGCACACTCCAAAGCTTAGTAGGAATTCAAACTATGATTGCAAACCAAATGAATGAAATTGAATAATAAACCCCAGTGAAAGAATTTGCAGCGTTTTGTTAATCATAGCTGTGTTTTAAATTGTATCGCAATGATTACAATTGATAATAATCAAGCGGACTCAGCTTTTAACTCAGGTTTTAATAGCAAACACATGGTTGCTATAATTAAAATCCGCCGCTCGTATGGTACCTGTGGCTGGAATGTTTTTTTATTTTGTCATCTTCTCTCGCGACCCCCCCCCCCCCCATGGTTGAGAATCTATGCCATTCCATTACGGAGTAATAGTGGCACAATATCATTGCTTAGGTTCTAATAACCACTGAGTGATTGCGAAAGGAATGTTTATTCGTGAGTACGAACTTCTTCCGAAATCCACGTTCGAACGAATGAGATCTCTCATCCGGCCAAATCTTTATTCGGTCAAAACTAATAGTTTAATCGCGTAAATGCTTCACTAGAAGAGGACTTCTGTTCAATCTTGTCGGGCTCCGGAGCTCAGATGGTGATTTTGAATACAAGAATTACTGCATGATAAGGTAAGATTACTGTGAGGTTAGTTGAATGTTCGAATAAGTATTAACATTAGCAGCATAAAATATCTCCCTCATTCGCAAAGTGTTTTGAGTCCGTGGGTTTAGGTGGAAAAAGTTCAAAAACACTCCTAGCAGTCTGCACTACATTATAGTCCTTATACCTCAAGTGAGCGTAATAATATTTACACCCGCATTTCAACCGTTGCTATAAAATGGGTACGCGAATATGGGATTCAGAGAATCCTTTCTCGCTGTCACCGATACGTTATTTGGAAAATTGTCGTATTCTTTGAATAATCTCAGTTGTTAACTAAAGTTTACAAATTTTACAATTCTTGAAACATCAACATATACTTACGTACTCAGGGGTGTCTGCAACTGCGTCATGGTCCAAAAAAAACTTTTTACATCCTTAATTTGATTGAAACAGTGTTTAACGTGACGGCATTCGAAAATACGTTACATCACTAGATAGAACGTAAATAATGATGAACTGCTCTGAAAGTGGTTTATACAACTTTACTCTCCTTAGCAATTATTTGTTCCGTGGAAAGATTAATAAGTCGAGTTTACATTGTCAAAAACAGACTCAGATCAGCTATGGGAGACTGATGGTTGTCAAATCTAATGGTTCTAGCCGCAGAAAAAGTTGTATTTGAGTCTATTTCTAATGAAGAAATAATCGAAAGATTTTCTGTTTCCTCATCCCGAAGACCAAAACTGCTATGAAGGGTTTAAAGAGATATGTTTAACAAGCTTAGAAGGTGCCTAGATAACTTTTAGATGGTCTCAGACTACAAATTTGAAATTTTCGACTTCGAACTGTTAATGTTTTTTCGTATAAATATTATATATTAATAATTTTGTGTTGGGTACCTGCTCACTGGAGGGGGGGGGGGGGAGGTGCGTCATGAAGCTTAGAGGGGGGGGGGGCACCCCTGCATACTCCATTGAAAATTATGTTTAATTGTTATTAATATTCTACGTTTATTTGTGTATTCTATGGTAAACTCTTATAGTAACTAAAGCCTTACCCCCCTGGTTTTTATCCTGGGTACGGCTTTGATTATATGCAAGTAACCCCTTCAAGCGCCACAAGTGAGACAATGTCAGGGCGAGGGATTGTCAAATCGTGGTTTTCCTCTTTTTTCGACTTGAATGCTTCACTAGGAGAGGACTTCTCTGTAATCTTGTGGGGCTCCGGAGCTCAGATGGTGATTTTGAACTCAAGAACTACTGTTTTCATAACAACGGTAAGATTACTAAGAGGGGTGATGGATATGGTTAGTCGGCCGTTCCCTATTTTAGAATACGTCGCCTTGGGAGATGAATCAGTCCATCTCAGATGTGTGCATTAGTGATTCCTGATGTGAACCAACACCTAAAGAAACTTACATCTAAGGTAAACCTTTTCTTTTCCTACGAAAAAGTAGTTATTTTCCTAATATAAGTAGACTGCTATTAACTAGATACTAATCCATTATTTGTACCTCTACCATTTAGACCTGAGGAAGTTCAATACATTGAATGAAACGTCGGCCTTGAAAAGCGTATCTTATTTCGACCAACCCTCAATAAAATCAACAAAAATATTCTGTACTGAGTGGTCAAGAAACATGGATACTAGCTTACGAGCTTACTCGTATTACAATAGCTCGAATAACGCATTCATATCGGTAGACTGATAAGAAACTAAATCTTGTTATGAACTATGATAGTGTCTGGTTTTCTCATCGTAGGCTTTGGGAAAGTAGAGAACATAACTGCTATTCGGTTTTCCGTTTATGTTATGACAGGGGAAGATTTTCGATCATGAAGGCTTAATGGGCTGAAGGGTTGCGAACGAGATACTAAAATAATGGGTTTTCTTGATGGGAGACTGAGGATCAAGGTTCCGGCTTCGTTAAGGGCAGAGATGACCTTTAAACTAACTGCTTTAAAAAGGGCAAAGGATGGATGAGGATGCAATTTGAATTTAAATTGAAGATTTACGCAACTCAATCGTTCAACTCTTTAATATCCTACATGTTTCCGTGGGTGTTTACTTGCCGGTTCTACCTGTGCAAAATTATTTGTTGACCCTGTGTTATGAAACAGCATTATTAACCTATCTCGTTGCTTTTCATGATAGTCCTTTATAGTCTTAAATCCGTTTTTTTTAAACAAAGTTCCCAGGTTTTCTTCGATAAATAGAACTCACAACGGCTATTTTACTGAAAAACAGTGGTAAATGACTAAATCATGTACCTGTGTAAATGAGGCGATTCTGTACCAGAGATGTCTAAACTTTATTGATTCATAAAGCTCGATCTTTTTTAAAAGCTTTTGGTACTCGGGAAATGGAAGTTTTTTGCAAAATTGAGTTGAACGTTTATATCTATCTAGCTGGATTCTAACGCGTAGGATCACACCATCTATTAAACCGGAATGTAATAATAATATACACAGGTTGTTGATATACATGAGTACGACTTACTAGCGATTGTTCCTTTCTCGCTGTCTTGATACTGTATTTCGGCACCCATTCTTTTGGTGTATTTCGGTATGTTATTTTCGAACCAGTTTGACCACAGTTCTCAAGTCCATATGAGCATTTTAGTTTAAAAACCCCACTTTTATCCTGAACGTTAATTTCATCCTTAACCGAACCCAAAGAAGATGTAAAATTATTTTATTCTTGAACCCAACATTGAAACCTCTGGAAGACAGAATTTTACCAAGTTTATCCGATATTTTTTCCGTAATAAGGTATACTAATCCACTTTTTCTCTTCCAACTCAATTTCTCTCACTAAATTACACACTCCTTCCCTGATCTTTTCCCCAAGAACCTTATTCCTAATGGCATCAACAAGTTCTCCCCCATATCCATTCATGTTCACGTTTGTTACTGATTGTGAAGGACTTCACCGATTATATGTAATAATTATTCCCAAACAAAGAAGGACCAAGCGGACCAGGTAGTCCCTTCCTTCCTCCTCCGATAGGAGTATTGTAGAAGGGGGTGCCAGTCCGTATAAAAACCGGGACAGCGAGCCGGAAGGACACAGTCTAGAGATGGGCAGATCGAAAAAAAGATCGATCTCTGGAGATCGATTAATCGAAAATTTTCGATTCTCAAGATCGATTAATCGGACGTAAAAGATCGAATCTTAGTCAGATCGATTCATCTAAACTGAATTTCCCCTCTGACGGATAGTACCGTAGTTTCTATTGTTGGCTATAAGTAGCTTACTAAAATATAATGCTTACTTATTTCATTAACAGTAAGAGACGCCAGTTTTACAGGCAAGTGAGGCAGGGAGGAACAAAGGAATGGAGTGGCAAGGGAAAATACGCCTCCGACTTTCAACTAATATTTCTCCTCTAATATGGCACTAAGAAACCTAATCGATACGGCATTTTGTTCCTAGAAGACCAATCTTACCATTCACGAATTTACATTTTCCAATGATTCGATAAGTTGTAATGAACTTATGATGAATGAGCTGGTCGACAGACGGAGACGGACGGGCACGGGTCGCAGCCGCCAGAACAGTCGTCTTGCGCAAAACGGTATAGATCGAAATCGGAGATCGAGGAGAAAAGATCGATCTTCTACAAAAATCGACCTCCATCAGATCGATTCAAAAATCGATTAATCGGAACAAAGAGATCGATCTTTTCTTAGATCGATATATTTTGCTCATCTCTAACACAGTCGGTGGAAGCCCTATCAGCCTTAAACTCTAACCTTGCGTTCTCTATTCAAACCTAACCTAGCCTTTGAGTATTAACTCTTTCACGGTCAGTTAGGCATTCCCTCTATCCGGTACGAATTGGGTGCTGCAGACGTGAGCGACTGGTATCGTCAATTCGTACAAAACCTCTACCTTACGTAGCTAACAACTTGGATGCTGCGGTCTCTGTTTACCAAGCAAGCAAATTGGGTGCTGCAGACGTGAGCGACTGGTATCGTCAATTCGTACAAAACCTCTACCTTACGTAGCTAACAACTTGGATGCTGCGGTCTCTGTTTACCAAGCAAGCAAATTGGGTGCTGCAGACGTGAGCACTGGTATCGTCAATTCGTAATCTACCTTACGTAGCTAACAACTTGGATGCTGCTCTCTGTTTACCAAGCAAGCAAATTGGGTGCTGCAGACGTGAGCGACTGGTATCGTCAATTCGTACAAAACCTCTACCTTACGTAGCCAACAACTTGGATGCTGCGGTCTCTTTTTACCAAGCAAGCAAATTGGGTGCTGCAGTCGCGAGCGACTGGTATCGCCATTTTGTAAGCGAAATCCTCTCGCACATTATAAATTCTTCTCTGACCACAAGAGGTATAGGAAAGGGGTAAAAACATTAGTTAGTATCTCCCTTCAGGAGAGAAAGCCAAGCTTGTAGCGGAATCTCCCTTAAGGAATTCCCTACACTGTGAATGACCTAACCGTCGGAATCGATTCAGCTGTGTAACTCGTTGTTTTCGTGGGAATAAAGACAAAGTTCTATCTTACTCCGTTTTTATTTTTTTGTTCTACCAAGTTTCGGAAATCCATTTTAAAGTGAAGATTGAGTTTGTAAAAGTCTTCTTACTTGACATATTTCAAATTAATGTATTTATTTCTAAGAGGAGAGCCTGAAGTTTCTTTGCCGTGTCGCAGTACTTTCCAGTTACCTCTATTAATGGAAATTTCGCTTTGCATGAAGCGCCCATCCGTTTCAAAATCCGCACAAGTCTCTCCAATTTCCACCGTATTCCGCTCTATATTAACGCAGTTCTAATAACCGCCTTCTTCTCGCTAATCCGAGTTAAGCCAGCGTATCATAGAAGGGGTATTCCGGTGGCATGTAAATGCTCAATAATCCGAGACTGTTAACGGGCTGTTTCGAAACTAGGAAACATGATTCCCAACTTCCCAACTAAGTTTTCACGCCTTGTGTGGCCCCCGGGGGCTTCGCTCTTGTACAATATCCCCGCAAAGCTTGTCGCGGGTGAACAGTGCGTCTCTCAGTTCTCCAATTGGACTCATTCACTCTGTCGCCGCGCCTGATTCGATCCGTGTGTGCCTGCCACCCCTAACCGATCAACATTCGTTAGTCAAATGCTCCCTCTTCAACAACTTTGAATACACATGACGAGTATGTTATCCGGCTAATCCAATAACTTTGGTTTATCGTTAATTGTAATCGTCCAAGAAAAACTAAGAACCCTTCCCCAAAATTTGTTGTTTTACTTTTCATATTTATATACAATTCAAGTTGAAAAAAGTCAGTCATGCTACATGATTGTTAGAGCGAATTATTCAAAATTATCGTATAACATTTATGTTAAATTAGGTTAAAATTTGAGCACTTTTGGTTTATTATTCTAAACCATTGTAATCGCTCTTGAAAAAGAATTCTAACCCCCCCTGAAAATTTGATGGTTCACGTTTAAAAGGGTGTAGAATCCGAATCTGCAATAAAAATTTTTCCGTTCGTCCGCCTTACGCCGTACGCACGATTTCTCCCAAACGGCTGGAGCAAAAAATCAGAAATTTTCAGGAAAAATCAATATTGGTCCAACAACGCCCCAATTCTTTAGACAGCACTCTCACTTAATTTAAAGTGCCCTTTAAGGGTTGTCAAAGTTTTGTGAAATCCCTAAAAACCTCAAAAAAAGTCAAGGCGGCCTAAATTTCGACTTTTTTTGAAGAACTTTCCATGAGGAATCGAATGAGCTCTTCCCCAGGTCCGTAGCTCAAACCATTCCCGATGTATGGTGCCAACATTTGCATCCACATTCACTACATCACTAGGTTACTGCGATCAAAACAAACACAAGAGTTTTTTTTTATCGCAGTAACCTAGATGATGTAGTGAAAGTGGATACTGGAGTGAACTCTTAAAAGGGTTTATAGCCGATACGCGGGTTGAAGCGTTCTGATATGCATGAAACGCTGCTAATATATAGGTAAATATTATAATTATAAAATAATAATATTAACTACGAAACGCTGCTAATATATAGGTAAATATTATTATTATAAAATAATAATATTAACTTCAAAAATTTGCAAATTCTTTCACTGGGGTTCATTATTCAATTCGCTTGCGTTCATGATTTGAATTTCTGCTAAGCTTTGGAGTGTGCGTGTTTCACAGGTGATAGAGCGATTATTGAATTTCAGGTGATATGCATAGAGCACGGAAATCTGTTCTCGACCAAAATACCTATTTGGATTGATCAGTTGATGATATTTGTGTTCCTCCTGAAATTCAATAATCGCTCTATCACTTGTGAAACACGCACACTCCAAAGCTTAGTAGAAATTCAAATCATGAACGCAAGCCAATTGAATAATAAACCCCGGTGAAAGAATTTGCAGCGTTTTCATACGAAAATTCTAACGATCTTTTGTTTGCTTCTGGTGTAAAAGGGGATTAAAATTTGCATTTCACGTTCACCATGATGTATGAAATATCATTGAATAATTTAAAAAATGGTTATCCGAGAAACATATTGTAAATCTGCTTAGTTGATGGTCCAAATAACATTTCCTGCGTTATTTTTCAAATCACTTTATTGATAAGTTTCTGTTAGGTAGTTGGTGAACGTTAAAATTAATTTTTCTCAAAACCAACTTTGCGTCAATAACGGAGTTTTTTCCCTGGACCCGTCATTATGTTTAAAAAAATTGATTTTCACGTCTTTATACATCAAAACACCTTTGAAAACGTTTCATTGCTAAGACTTTTACAGCCTTACATTCACTGAAAACCTAAGCGAGTTGGGACATTGTGTTCAGAATCGAGGGATCGCTGCGTTTTATGGGGATTTTCGAGGGTTGAGCTGTGCTGATGGCGTGAAAGTTTTTTTCCCCCTTTTAATTGTTCAGAATGAACTCAACTTTCCGATTGTGAGAAACCCTCGAAAGAGACCAACTGTTTGAAGAGGCAAACATTGAATTCTCTCACCAGATGTGTTGCCGATTTATCTACTATCTGAACCGTTCTATTGAGATTGGATTTATCGTAAACTCTTTTTCTGGTTGTATATTTAACGTAAATTTACAATGTTTCCCAGCAGACCAGTATTTTACGATCTGTCAACGAAGAGTCCAAAACTGAGTTTTTTCGGTAATGATCTCTTACTTTAAAAGTTGATCAATCAAAATTTGATTAGCAGTGCATTTCGATGATCATCTAAAACATTGTAGACCTCATGTAAATGCGGAAATGGAGCAATCGTTATTGCTTCTCTGCAGTGGAACGACATCCTGTTTATATAATTGCCACCAATTAATTATCGGTCTTCGGCTTGGAAAACGGGCAGTTGCCCGATGTTGCTGGCAACTTTGGTGGATATCGTCACGCACGGTTGCCAAGTTGGGGTTTTCCCCCTAAATTTAGGGTTTTTTTCTTGAAAGGGTTTTTTTAGGGGGGAGAAATGTTTGTGGTTTTTTTTTCTAGTCAGGGGGAATTAAGGGATTTTGGGAAACGCTGTTGAGGGATATTGGCGAGTCGAATTTCTCCCTCATAATCGATGAGAGCTCGAACAAAACGTTGTGTTTGATTTTAAAATATTTCTCCGAGAATAAAAAAAAATAGTTACAACTTTTCACAGAATCATTTAGGTTGATGATTGTACGGCAGAAGGGTTGGCTAATGCTGTCACAAGCCAGCTTGAGCAGGACAATTTAAGCATACAGAGCATTCTGAAGGTGAGATATTTTCTCCGAACTGAGGGCATCTCTTGCGTTAATTTTGTACTCACGGAGGAGATGATTTCGTTGTTCAATGAACAGATGTACGACCACATCAATAGCGGAATGGACAGTGCGATAGCGGACGCATTGGACCTGGAATGTGATTTAGATTTTGGTTCATTATTCAATAATAATCCATTGTAATCGCTCTGGAAAAAAAAATTCTAACCCCCTGAAAATTTCATGGTTTACGTTTCAAAGAGTGTAGAATCCGAATCTGCAATAAAAAATTTCCGTCCGTCCGCCGTACGCCGTACGCACGATTTCTCCCAAACGGCTGGAGCAAAAAATCTGAAATTTTCAGGAAAAATCCATCTTGGTCCGACGACGCCCCAATTCTTGAGCCAGCTCTCTCACTCAATTTAAAGTGCCCTTTAAGGGCTGTCAAAGTTTTGTAAAATCCCTAAAAACCTCAAAACAAGTCGAATCGGCCTAAATATTTTCCTATTCGAAGAACATACCATGAGGAATCGAATGAGCCCTCCCCAGGTCCGTAGGTCCAACCATTCCCGATGTATGGCCCGATTTATGGTGCCAACATTTGCGTTCTTTGGTTTAATATTGTTTGTTTGTAACCTAGTGATGCCGATAGCGTCGAGTTGTAGTGAATGTGGATACTGGAGTGATAGCCGATGTGGATACTTGTAGTTTATAGCCGATACACGGGTTGAAGCATTCTGATATGCATGAAAATCTGATAATATATAGGTAAATATTACTCAATATTATTACTGGGGTTTATAATTGTTATAGCACGTAAATCGGTTGTTAACCAAAATACCTATTTGGATTGATCAGTTGATCATATTTGTGTGCCTCCTGAAATTCAATAATTGTTCTATCACCTGTGAAAAACGCTGCAAATTCTTTCACTGGGGTTTATTATTCAATTGGCTTGCGTTCATGATTTGAATTTCTACTAAGCTTTGGAATGTGCGTGTTTCACAGGTAATAGAGTGATTATTGAATTTCAGGAGGCACACAAATATGATCAACTGAACAATCCAAATAGGTTTTTTGGTTGAGAACAGATTTACGTGCTCTATGCAAACCTCCTGAAATTCAATAATCGCTCTATCACCTGTGAAACACGCACACACCAAAGTTTAGTATAAATTCAAATCATGAACGCCCGCCAATTGAATAATAAACCCCAGTAAAAGAATTTGCAGCGTTTTGAATTTGTTTTATTTTTTGGACTGTTGGTTTAAAATGTATATTTCACTTTTTAGTAGAAGGTAGGTGTAGGTAATAGTATTTTAGATTTGAAATAGGTAGGTTGTAGTATGGAGTTGACACCTAGTTGTATCTGTAGTTTTTGCTCTTGAAACCATATACCTTCGCATGATCTCCTCTTCAAATAATGATCTCGTTGAAATACTACTTTAGATTAGGTACTAGTATTTTAGATTAGAAGTAGGTTGTAGTATGGAGTGGATACCTGGTTTTATCCTGGTTTTTGCTCATTAAACAATATACGTTCAGCATGATGTAATGTAGTGCATTAATTCTCCTGTGCTGATATTCCGACAAATTCGCACTGCTCCTCAATCCAGGCTATGATGATAGCCTGATGATACTGGTAGAGGTACGTATGCCTTCGGGGTTTCTCGAGGGATTTTCAAAATGGATTTAGGTTTTTTTTAGGGATTTTTATTTCCCGCTCAGGGGGTTTTCTGAAAAAAAGTTGGCAAGCGTGTCGTCACGTACGAGTATTTATAATTATTCACAATTTTAGTTGCTCGTCTAAAAGGAGCTTGAAGCTCCATCGCATCCAAAGATTCCCCACCTCGCAACAGCAGCCTTGGTAGCTGGGTCTCCTTACTTCTGAACAATCCCCCTGGTATATCTCTCATATTTTGGTTCAATATTGTCTCTCCTCTTCATCATCTTGTTTTCATTAACACGGCAATTCCGTTCAAGATGCGCTGCGTTCTTGATAGTCAAAAAAAGCCGGCTCATCCCAGCCTTCTCTCATTAGGCGCCATTGCCTCACCGGGATGTCACGTAAGATCTACACCACGACGAGCAAAAAGCCACAAAACTTTCGTTTCATTCCACGAAGAGAAAACTGAAAACTCCCAGTCATTATGATGGATGTGGTAGGTCCCCTTCCCGGTTCCTCAAACCCTCCTCAGCATAAAACCGATGCTTTTTATCTTCAGAAATATCCTCTGAGTGTTGCAGGCTTATCGGACAGCCCTTGGAAGGGGAAACAAATCCATTCCATCGCCTCCTTGTCATATTATGCGGTAGGATCGCACTAGCGAATTTCTCTGGATTATCTCTTTAGTATGTTGAATAGTGTTGAAATCGTTGTTTTCATAAAACGAACTTGAATTTTTATCAAGTTTTGAGTTTATATCGTTTAAATAGCCCATTTCAATTTAATTTTAGTATATTTTTCACTATGAATCGACCTAAGCTTGTTTGATCTTTTAGTGTAAAGCTGTTGAATATTACTGAAGTCATTCATATGCATTAAAAATATGAATTTACGGTGTTTTATGGCCATTTTTAGTGATTTTTTCAGTACATCTTTTGAAATTTGACCAATTACTGTCTCAGAATGCCTCAAAACAGATAGCATTTTGGAAAATCTGCTCGTTTCAACGAGCATATTACGTTACTTAAAGGTTTGTGCCACCCTTAGCCAGAGAGACTTTTTTTTGGATTCTAATGAAATTGAAATACATTTTTAACTATTAATTGATCTAAGCATTTGTTTAATCTTCTAGTGTCAAGTTGTTGATTTCTTAAAAATTTGGTTAAACATACGAACCTATCGGTTTTTTTAAACCATTTTTAGTGATTATTTCAGAAATTTTTTTGAAATTTTACCTAGCACCATTTTAAGATGCTCCAACATAAATTGCCTTCTGAAAATTACTGTAAAATTTCATTTAAAATTTTTTGTGAAATTGCTGTATTTAAATTTTCTACTAAAATTAGCTAGAAGGAATGGTGGGTATTCAGTTTCATGTTTTCGTTCTCAAGTAGGTTGCAACTCGTATCAACTCGCTCATGCTTGGCCGACTATGGCTATTAATTATTGTTTCCTAACTTTTATAACTCCTCCGTCGCTGTCCAAGTGTGAGAATTCATCCCTTCTGTTTCGCCTCGTTCAACCGTGAACTACGTAAGGGGAAACATTATGTGATAACAAATAAAGCTCACCCCCTCTTTCCCTCGGCTCCTCGATATAGCGAAACCCTTGACTGTTCTCCGGGTTCCCCTCAACTCCCGCTCAACAAAACCCCTCCGTTCCTTCACTATTCACTTTTTCCTCGTCAAAACTCATCCTCCACTTCAATGGGAAGTGAGGACTTTGTTAGGAAGGAAACTCATAGGACTAATGGCTGTTATATCATTAAAAGTTTCACCCTGTTACTCACTTCTGCCCAGGAGCGTCTCCTCTCTCGACCGCGTTCCGCGGGTTTCCAACTGGGGATGAAATTTTCCGAACTCGTTCTGAATTCGTAATGTTCTCCTCGGCATCTATTCCACGGTGTCGAGGTTTTTTCTCCTTCGGCGGTGAACCGTGGAAGGGAACCTTCTCAGACCTGAAGATCTTGCGTTATTTACAGAGCTAGAGAATTTATATCACTTAATGTAGGTGTTGGAAACGAAACCCAAGCTATAATATAAGAGCTAGTAATATGCACTACCAATGATCGCACAATGGTTCATTATTTCTATATTAGACTAAGGTGATTTTGAGGGGTAATTGGATTCTGAAATCCAAAAATCGTATTTTTCGGCCCACCCTAATGGATAAGTAGAAGTATTCCTTCATTTTTTTAATTCAAAATTAACATTGCCTTGGAAAAAAAAACAATTCGTTAAAATGCTTCATGTTTACGTTTCACATCTCTGAATCCATCAATTGCTTCTGTTTCACTGACTTGCCATGGAATTTCTAATGCTCGATTATTGAATTTCAGTTGACAAATATGATCAACTGATCAATCCAGTGCTTCCTGAAATTCAATAACTAACATGAACAATATATGGACTGAAAATAAATCTGAATTGAACGTTCTAACTTTAAGAGCGATCGTCATGCTGAAGTACAATGTTGGACTAACTTGTGATAAGTTTCATGACAAAATAAAAGGAGAACCAGCTCTCGTTAAAGACATACATTCATCAAAAAGGTATGCCAATTAGTGAACGTGTAGGGTAGTGAACATACTATACTCTTGTTTTTATTTTTATATTAAAATGTGTTACAATTTGATTGCATTGACAGTTTAAACTTTACCAATTTGCCAACTAACCTTTTTACAAGTCTGGTAAAATAAGGTGTTTCACAAACTTGTCTGCATAGTTTTCCAATCATTTTCTCCTCTCGGTCGGACAGTACACTTCATTCAGTTGATTTTACTATGTAACTTACAATACTTTCAATTGTTAAATGTGTTTTTTTGTTTGTTTCATTATTAATGGTCCAATTAGTGTAATTGTGGTACTATTACTACCTGAACAGTAAAGTTTTTCCTATTCTTATTTCTGTAAATTTAAGTGCTCAAACAGATAAAATAATGAGTTTAGGACGTTTAGTTGCGTCAATATTGAAAATCTTTCACACGGTATCTGGGGGGGGGGGGGTCTGACCACCGCAATGTGTGTCCCGCTTTGAGGTCATTACAAATATGGTCACCTTGTATTAGACACCACATTCAAACTAGAGATAGTCTAAACAGTTATTTTCCACTAGTTAATTATCTAGTTATCAGTACCTAGTTATAATAACTTGTTATTTTAGTAATACGTTATCCACTCGCACACAAGATGAGCACAATATAAGAGCTAGTAATGTGCACTACCAATTATTACAAAATCGTTTATTTTTTCTATACTAGATATCACGTTCAAAGTAGAGATAGGCCAAACGATTATTTTCCAATAATTAGATATCCCGTTATCAGTAACTAGTTATAATAACCTGTTATTTCAGTAACACGTTACTCACTCTCTAATTTTGTTATCTAATACTTCAGTATTCTTTGCGCTGAGATATGAAGGACAAAATCAAAGTGCCGAGTTAAGAAGAATGAATTAAATAAAAATGATAAAAAATATTTTATTGATACACGGTAGACGAAACATATTGACATTTTTTTTTCAATGGCTTTCCTCGAATTGGAGGAAAATTAGTTTTAGTTTTCATGAGGAAAATTTGAGAAAACCGACCGGCAAAGTTATGCCATGGGTATATATGGAGTCATCCATATAATTTCAACTTATGATGATTATGAGGGAATTTAGCTTATTCGGCTGATGAACCAACCAGATTGATTGGTTGCTGGCCACCAATTCAATCATCTCTTCATTTTTCAGTGAGTTTCCTTTTGTTTCGTGGATTCGAAGTTCCAAATTCGCATTGTACGTCCGCCCAAACCTCCGCCAAAAAGGCCTTAGGATAGACGTAAAGAATCCGTTCTCTCGCTCTTGTTGGACTTAAGATCCAGCCAGCCAGATCGCCTCAAATGCTATGTTCAAAACGTGGCAGAAATGTGGTTTTTCGAGTTTTATATTGAAATAGGCAAGTGGGATGTCATTTTCACGAGTTTTTGACGCAAATTGATGGGGATTGGAACAAAACCAGTCCGTGCTCATCTGACCTTAAAAAATCCCCTTTTAAGGTGAAAATATCGAAAAAAATGGGTGTAATATTAAATTTGTTAGATACAAGTTTTTTAATTTTCTCGTATTGACGACTTAAAAATCAGAAAAATTTGTGGTGGGAGAGGTGGAAGGGGGATGAAGGGGGTTCAAAAATAGTGAAACTGTGAAACAATTTACAGCGTTTTTCCTTTACATTGAAATTTTACCAAAATGTTTAGAGTAGAAAAAAACAGCAAAAATAAAATACGTGACAAAAAGTATAAATTATGTGTAATTCAGATCTTATTGAAAGTTTAGACATCAAAAGTTAAACAAAATCATGAGTCTTGTACTGCGATACGTACTTGATGTGGTTTGTTCGCCCGCTCAAAATGACGTCGCCAAACCTGCTAGCTGAATAGGAGTTCCCTATTCTCTGGCTATCCGATAGCGGCTGAATCGGACAACTCGGAAGCGAGACGATTATTAATGTATAAGTAACGACATTCCGCCCCAGCATGTTCGACAAGGATCGGGAACACTGCGGCGAGCCTGAAATAGGGTATAATTCGCCCTTCTGAACTGCTGATCAAATTTGTACAGTTCGACGGCGCTCTATACAGCACAATTCAAGGTGGATAGCTCTCTCCCTCGTGTATATTCTAACTTGAAAGAGTCAACCGCGAGGGGGTTGGCGGAATTGCCTGCATCATCCCCGGTAATCGACCGATCTTTAAAATTGGAACGACGTCGCGATTCGATTCCTAACACGAGGGTTCCCGTATCGGTTCCCGCTCTTGTGCGGAGGTTGATTGTGTTTGACTAGAGATCGAGCACCTCACAATTCCAATTCCCATTTCCAATTAACCCTGTTTCGGGGAAGATGTGACTTATACAACCTCGTCGAAAATTTCTCTCATCCCCTGCGGGTTCGTCCGGCCCACGGTGATCCCAATGTGAAATTTAGCGAGACAAACCTGGGGTACTTGCAAAACTCTTGTACATAGCAATAATGAGTTTTCATGATTTAAAATCATGATTTTGAACAAAAATGAGAGGAAAAAGTATTCAAACATCAACTTTCTCAAGATCGCATGTATTTTGGTAAACTTTATATTCTAGCACAGCAGTATGCATATAACTTATACACAAAATTATATATTTGTATACGAAACTTCAGGGATCGATTCAGCAACAACTTTTACCTCGTAGCCATTTGTTTCAGGCATGAGATAAAGCTTTTGGTGTTGGAAGAAATTGAATGGGACGGAGGGGTTAATTCAGTGATGAAAAAGGATTTGATCTGAAATAGAACCTTTCCATTCTGTCTGTTGTGAATTGTACAGCAAAAATTCTGTAAAAAAGCTGCCTAAAATGGTGCCACTGGTGCCACCGCCTTAAGGAGAAGCATGTGATGGATATGGATAGTTTGCCCTTCCCGAATCTTGAATCCGTCGCCTTGGGAGATGAATCAGACGTTTTCAAGCGCCTGGCTCATCCTCTGATCGTGGCGGGCATTACCGCATTCAGCTCAATGGAAGGGGCAACTATACCATTCCGTCACCTCACAAACATCACTGGGCTGCCCTCCGCAAGAGATTGGATTCGTGGTGATAGTGAACTCGGTGGATGGTTGGCCCCTGAACAGAAGATGGAAGTCAGTTTACCAGGGGGCACTTCCCAAGCAACACGCAAAGTTCCACGTGTTTCAATGCAAGTTACAGAGATCATTGTCTCATCCGGCAAGATGTTAATAATGTCTAAAAAGTCTTCTTCCACTTCAAGGGGCGGTAAGTGTGCAAAGTAGAGGGATTTTGTTCACATTATACACCAACAGCTTGAGTTGGTACAGACCTCGGGAATGTTCGCTCCATTGTATTGTCAAACAAGGGCTCGCTCGTTTGAACCGCGGTTTACATCGGACTGGCTCTAATGGGCTGCAGCCGTTAAATTCATCTGTCGGAGGTTTGAACTGTATACCTCCTGATGACTAATGATTGACTGAAATTAAATTATATTGACTTCCAAGTTCAAAATAAATAAATATCTCTTATAATGAACATGATAATAATATTCATACCGTTATTTTCAATTGAGTTCCTCCCTTCAACTAGCTGGAAACCCGTGCGCCGCACGAAATATCGAATTCACCGTTATCGAAAAATCCCTCATACTTTCTCCAGTTTTTTTTTCTTCCTGTGATTTTTATCGCAACTGAAAAATTGTATATACATCTTCATCTAGCAATATTTTTCGTAATATAGCAGACACGACAGTAGGATAGGTTTCCAATGAAACCTTCCCTTTGGATAGCATACATAGTAATACTATTGTAATTAATCAGTTTATAGCACTTTGCACAACTAGGTCAAATGGTTTCTTCCTCTTAAGTCGCCGAAGTTCATCCGCATTGTCCAAAACGTCAAGCATTTCCGGGTTCTCGTGTTTGTGAAGCCGTTGTTCGTGCTTTCTCCCGTACTTAGTAACCGTTTCATAGACGGTCTCTATCCTCAGGTCCTTATGAATATCATCATTTCTCATGTAAAAGGGGGCCCCCCACAATACTTCTCCTATTTTATTTTGAGATGCTTGTATTTTTTTTTAGTTTTGTTTTTTTGGCATGTATAGTTGAATTCCATAGGTCCAGATAAGGCGAAGAATCTGCTCCAAGAATCTCCAGTTGTCACGATTTTCCGCGGCAATCAAACAAATTGGTTGCGAGGGAAAGCATCGTTTATGAAGTACATGGAGTTTCGGAGGTTCTGACTTGGCCTATGTTGTACCGCGAAACTCACTGATGATCGGTCAAAATCTTCAACAACCATACATAACAACAACCATACATACATATTATGTTTGTATGTGTGTACAAAACTTTAGATACAATGTTGTTTTTTATGTATTATAATTAATATATATATATATAAATTTTCTTCTGTGTTTATTACAATAATCCGTATTCTGTTTATGACAATAGGTACTTTGTTTGTTATAATAGTTACCGAATTGTTTTTGACGATAGTAATTTCTTTTTTCAGATTTTCCCTGACACTTACCACCTCGTGCACGCACGGGTGGCGAAAAGGTCCGCTGCGCCTAGCCGGTACCACAACGATAGACTGACGTCCGACAAAAAAGTAAGTTACGCACACATACATATATATGTATACTAGAAATACGACTAAACAAGCAAATAACGAAAAAGTGCGCTTTGTTTAGTATCAATTGTGAGAATCTAGTCTATTTAATTGTGAATTTCTTGGTCCATTAAATTCGGCTGAACGGTTCAATCCAAATTACTTATTTACAAGTTAGTTGTGCAACCCTGTAAATTTATATACTGAAACTTTTGAAGATCGGAATGGGGGTGGCACATTCATGATGGATTTTAATATGGAGGTACATCCTCAAAATCGTGAATGTAGTTGGTTTTTTCACTAAAATCTACAAGTTGTTGCAATGGTCGAAAATCTTGGGATCGATTCTAGAGGCCTCCAAGACTTGTTTTCCCACCTAGACTTTTTTTAAGATTCCTAAAAAAATGTTTTCGTTTGTTAGATTTCTAAGACATCAGACTTCTAAAATTTGAGATTTTCAGGTGCACTTTTAGCTTGCTGACATTTCTAAATCCTCTTCTACAGGGAGTTTAGATATTACTTTTTTTAGAATACTTTTCTTTCTTTTAGATTTTCATAAAGAGATTTCTACGAAATCAAAATATTTGTTTCAACGTATTTGACTCTTAAGAGTTTTCTTCCGAGTGTACCTATAGGTGGCGGAAACTTTGTTTTCACTTTCGGGAGATGACATTTTTCTTTTCTTCAAAATCTAAATTCCAACAAGCATTTTGCTTTTAGTTCATTCTGAACAACTTCTGTTTAGTATCTGTCTGTCCGTGTTTCCGCAAATCCTTGTATCAATCCTAATTCCAACAGTTTTCATCCGATTTGTATGAAATTTTCGGGGAATGCGTGGGTTTGGCTGTAGATGGTCCCCTGCGGGTTTCATCGCTCTGAAATTCACGGACCAGTCTGCGCACGCGCAAACATAAAATCCCACAACCTTCTCAGGTTTGAATGGTCTGATCGCTTGAAACTAAAGAGAAATTTCTCCTTAGTTTCTCGTAGTAAGGCCACGACTTCGAACAATCAATATCAATATTTTTACTCCGTATAATATTATGCTACGATACACATTACGTTCATGTGCCAAATACTCAAACGATGGTTATACTCAAAATCCTGTTTTCTGTAGAGGATTACAACTCGTTTAGACTGGGTAAAAACTATTTTCGTGCTTCTTGAAGAGATTCCACTGGAAATATTTGTAATACTTGAAAGGAATTGTTATATCAATTCTACCTTTACTTGATTACGATTTCTTAATATTATTTCCCATTTTGACCTTTTTAATTACTAAGGTTATTTTATATACAAATATATAAGGTTCCAGAAATAATAATACAAAAGGTTTTGGTAATGGATTGAGTTATTTATTCAATTATTGTATTTATTGCTCCAATAGGGTCCTATTAACCACGAGGTGGAAACGATTTAGGTATTTCTTTACTATCGTTTATTTTTTTGAAATAATGCACAGCATGGTATTAGGATTCGGTTAATAGGCATGGATATTGATAGTCAATTTGATTTAAATACCGAATGATAATTGAAGATCGGATTACCTGGTTCGCGGATGAGTTCCAACAAAACACACGATAGGTGACATCTCATGGACAAGATTCCCTCCAGGACTCGTCGTAAGTTTGATTTTTTCAAAATTTTATATACAGATAAATAAGGTTCCAGAAATAATTATACACAATGTTTTCCCCATTGATTTGTTCAATAATTGTATTTAACGGATGGAAACGATTTACCTGGTTTATTTTTTTGAAATAGCACGCATGGTATTAGAAACAGTTCGGTTAATAGGATGGATATTGGATATTGATATCAATTTGATTTAAATACAATGATAATTGAAGAACGGATTACCTGGTCGGATGAGAGCTGGGTCGAAAGTGGTGAGGAAAGGGACTCGTCGTAAGTAGTTGATCTTTTCGTTATCTCTCTTTCCCTCGCTCCCCACGCGATTTGTTTCGTTGATAGCCGATGGATGGTGTCGGCTATCACATATTTCAATTGTCTACCTCATTTATTTACGACATTGCTTCGAGAAATACCAAAATTCGTAATATCTGAGCTCTGCCGCTTGTTCATTGAGTATCGTTTTTATTTCTATCGATCATTTGAGTTCAGAACCTTCTAGTGGTCTCGGCTTTTGTGTTCCCTTTGCGGTCTCCGTCCTGTACAATCAAACCCGTTCGCGCCTCGTGCACCGTCCGACCACACCAGACGGTCGGGAATCAACTGAACACGGTCTTCACCCTCATCAGCGTTGCTGGAGGCGCCTTGTCAGAGGATCTCGGCAAACAAGGGGCAGACCGCAGTCCGTCCACTCATGGACGGATACTAGGGGACCTGGGACGAGATAGAAATTACGTGCCTCCTCCCGTATAAACACCTTCGTATTTGTTCTGGTTGAACGGCTGAACACAAACGCATTAGAACCGTGATCGGATGTCTAACTTACCACCCAGCCAGTAATCGTCAACCGCGAATGAAAACTAGAGAAATGCATTCAATACAATACATAAAAAACACTGCCGATTCCAACAGACGGGTTATTGGTTTATTTCTGATAATGATCCTCTGTAATTTTATAGCAACAATGATAGAAAACCCTCGTTCACACATTGTCATTTGCGAATTTTCACGGAAAATGAATCTATTGCAACGGCTCTGGGAATTTTAAAGTATACATTTTCGAAACATTTTTCACCGATATCCGTTTTGATTTTGAAGTTCCTGGATTTAAACGCGTTTGTTTATATACATACATCTACACAAACTAGGGAGTTCAATATCGGCAAAGAATATCGATATATCGATATTTTGATATATATTATATTTTTGATATCAGTCCATTGAATATATATATTTTTGTTAATATAGTGAACATAATATATTTATATAATTTCAAAAAATATATATTATGTATTTAAAAAATAACTATATTTATTCATTTAAAATATATATTATGTATTTAAAAAATAACTATATTTATAACTTTATTTATAGTTATTTATAATAACTATATTTATTCACTATATTCACGAAAATATATATATTCACAAATATCAAAAATATATATTATGTATGTAAATACATATTATGTATTTATTTAATAGATATTTTTGAAAAGTATCGTGTTAGCAATTCGATATATCCAAGGAAAATAACGATATTTCGGTGATCGATATTTTTCTCAAACTTACATATGAGTTACATTAATTGATTAGTGAGTTACATTAATCCGAGTTACGTATGAGTCCAGTGAATAATAATGCATTATTAAATTTCATTCTACTACAGTTAAGAATTCAACCACTCAAAAATTCGATGATAATAATTATGTATAGGTTCCAGAGAAGTAAATTCAGGGAAAGTAAATCAATGTAAGTGAAGTCAGTAGAAAATCTGAAAACAATTAAATCGAACCAATATTGGTTGGGGACAGGGCCGGATCTATATATTTCGGGCCCCCCTGCAAAATCCATCCTGTTCAAAATCTATCCTCTTCAGTAAGCATCGAACTGGCTAAAACCCAAGTCTACAAAATGTTCCCTACCTTATTACCTACGATTTGCCTACCTCATCTGATATAATTCCCCTATTCTTCAATGGAAGTTATAAAATTAGATTCGAGCAATAAGGTGTACGATACGGTTGATATGATGATTTACGGCTGAAAAATATCGGATCCAATAGTGTGCATTTAATATTCATATACCGGAACAGAAAATATCGCAAGAAATTATCGATATATCGATCGAAGAATATAGATTTTTCGATAAATCGATATTTTCTTGACAACCCTAATACAAACTATACTGATCATCTTGATTTTCAATGTTCTACAGAACTATATTGTAATTTAATTTTTCAATCAAGTAATTCACACTCGTATGCAAGCATTTGTTTGATGTACCATTTGACCATTTTCTTTCATTTGAAATAGGTTTTGTTAGTAATAACATGAAGAACATTCGACATCATGAAATACAAAAATATGAAAAAAAGTGCACAAATTGACAGTGACAGTTCCTCATTTCCTTCATTTAGAAATTTTCTGATAATTTTCGTTATCAAACAGGAAGGAGGTTAATGAGGTTGACAACGTCTTTTTCATTCAGTGGCATTATATATAAAAATAATTTTGAACCTATTCAAAAATCTTTCGCCAATCTCAAGTTTAATCGTAGCTTCACGCATTATGTTAAGCTTACATGGAAGTAGTGTTTTTCTGATCCGAAAAGCTGTTACAATGCAACTTACCTGTTGAATCTATAACATTTAGACCTGAGTACATAACAGTTGGTTACATATTTTTAACCTACGATTTGCCTACCTCATCTGATATAATTCCCCTATTCTTCGATGGAAGTTATAAAATTAGTTTTGAGCAATAAGGTGTAGGATATGGTTGATATGAAGATTTACGGCTGAAAAATATCGGATCCAATAGTGTGCATTTAATATTGATATATCGGAATAGAAAATATCGATGTATCGACGGAAGAATATCGATATTTCGATATATCGATTTTCTTGACAACCCTAATACAAACTATACTGGTCCTCTTGATTTTCAATGTTCTACAGAACTATATTGTAATTAAATTTTTCAATCAAGTAATTCAATCGACGGATAGAAGTAGGAAAATGAGAGTGATGATATTTTGAATTAATCTTAGATATTTATATATAGGGTGGCCAAAACTTACAGGACTAGCAGTTTATCTTCGTAATTTGCTGAACCTTTAAAAAAAAAGTTCAAACGGTAACGGGAAATTCAAATATTGCATTTTTGCGCGTCGCTCGTTCGTCATCTCATACCGCTCATGTGAAACCCTTCTTACTACTTTAATTTCAACTGTAGGTATATATCCCCATTCGAGATTCATTGCTGACAAACAAATTTGCTAGTATGCGCATCCGCAAATACATTCAACAAGATTTTCTTAATGAACGATGATTATTCTTTTTGTCCAATCTTGGCAGTAAGGTAATAAAAGCAATCAAGATGACAGTGTTGTCAGGTTGAGTAACTTCTCTAACGATCGTCCCATTTGGAACATTCTGCTTTCTTTCCAGCTCAACGGTCTTTTTGAACATTTCCGAATTTATACTAACGACGTCAAAGCTTTGAGCATTCTGTCGAATATTTCCGAAGAGATCGAACGACAAAGGAGAGACAAACGAGGTCTGTTGGCAGATGCTATCTGCCCGTTATGTGCCTACACGTCAATTATATGAATTCTTGTATCTCAAATGTCTTTTGTACATGTTCTCCATATGAGTTCCGGTTTTCTTTCCAAACAGATGGCTGGTTACCAACTAGCCCTAGTCAGCCCGATCGCCTCGAACGCATGTGTGCTACGAGCCATCAGTACAGTACAAATGAACCTGAAAATCCAAAAGCTTTGATGTCCACTAAAAGGTCTATTAACTACTTCTATGAAGAACTGAAAATTCTCCCGCTTCTATTCTAATAACATCCGCAAATTCAATTTTCATCATGAAATGGAGGGGTGAGTTTAAATGGAGCATAGCTACCTAATCGAAGGAGCTCCTCTTACCAGTGTTCTCTTGAACAGAGACCTTGGAACCGTTCTTGACTCAAGACGGTCGATGCGGTAGCTCTAAAAGCTCTGAGAGCCCTGGGTTCTCTAAAAAAAAAGTGTACGCGATACTTCTTGACAATTGAAGTAATTGTGATGTTGTAAAAGTCTTTGATTCGCCTGATTTTGTAGTATGCTAGTATAGTATGGCCCCAATTTTATGCAGCATACAGATACCTACTGGAGAGGTTTCACAGAAGTTCAAATGTTACCATGCATTAAAACTGAAAATATGAACGGAGCTGGTTATTTTAGGCACTTGGCGTTCAAATACGGGATGCCCACTCTCGAAAGCCGTAGAGATGTGGCAGATATTACGTTTTTTCACAATCCTGTGAGTGGAGTTCCCCATCGCTTCTCTACAAAGTCATTATAAAATGTGCCTCCCTACAGAACTCGCCAACCGCTATTAATCCATGTGCCTTTCGCTGCCCACAACTACCTTCTAAACCGAACTAAACACCGACATACAACTACTTTTTTTTCACGGATTTGAATGGAATGAAACGGATGTTTATGCGGTTATTGTTTTTCTCGTGTTTCGGTTGTCCCACAACCCTCCTCCCCTGGATCAATTCTACTAGGCCCCTCTCTACTGACTAAGCCTTGTTTTAGAGGGACGTCCTAAAAAAAACTGCTATTGATGAGCTACTGTTGACTGCGCCTTTTGCAGTTCAGAAAACACAGCTTGTACAATACCCCGACTATCCTGGGGGGGTGGCTATATAGTGTTATGAACTCTAGCAAATAGAGACACCAAATGGCACATCATGAATAGGGGTGTTTTAATTAACAACCAATTAGTTCAATGATAGATTCTAAATCTAGTGGATATTTGATATAACTGAAAGGAATGGACTGTATTTCCATGAAAAAAAAGAAAGAAAGTACGTAGGTATACAATTCTTGTAAAAATTAATAAAAAATTCAATATTGGTATCAGTGGGTACGTGGCAGTTGCGACTTGCAAATTGGAAAATGATTTTTAATGACTGTGATGTCTCAAGTTGCTAGAAACGGATCTTCCGAGAATTTAAATTGATAATGCTCAACGGAATGAAAATGGAAATTTCTGACCAAGATTGATGGTGAACTTCGTGGTGACCAAATCCGGAGACGGGAGAAACTTTCGAGGAGATGCGGAGCTGGGAAGTCCTTGACAGATTGCAGACGAGAATGCTCTCGGATTTGCCTGGATTTAGAGAACACGTAGATATTAAAATCAGACAGAGATATAGGTCCTACAGACGCTGGGGATGTAGGAGATCAAAAGGGGTTGATCACGAGGTCGAAATGGCAGGTGTTTCTTATTACCTTTTCCTTCGGAGATGTGAAGTCTCGGAGAATCCAGGATATGTGTCCAACTTGAGAAGACAGAGACGGAAGAACGCCGAAGATCCACGGTTAGAGAAGGCCAAAACGATCGGAAGACGCGGTGATCATTCGACAAAACTAGAAGCCACGAGGAGGAAAATTTTAGAGAAAATGGCGAAAACGTACAGCGCACCTGGCGGAAAACGAGAGAATGATGTGATCGAGGGGAGTCTGAGAGTAGTTGGACCGAAGTACCAGCGTCTTCTTCTTAAATCCTTTGTCTATAAATAGATCATGAGCATTCAGAGGTGACAGTTCCACTGCAACTGTCAATCGGCCGCAACAATTCCCATTATAGCCCTATCTTTGAGAATGCTTATGGAGTCTTTTCGGGCATTCTTTGGATCATTCTTTGGACTCTTGCTTTGTCGCAGGATTCCCGGGGAGTGGTATTTCCACATTTAGTGAATTCATCGGCTGATGGGTTGGTAATGAGTTCTCCATTAACATACTCAGCAGTCCAATTGATGATGCAATTTTCTGACTGTTTGTTGAGGAACCCAGTCACCAACAAGTTATCTGTTACGTTCGTTTCAAAGATTTCCATTCCTCTCATTAGTTATATTTCTTACTTTTATACCGTCCAGACTCAGTAAAACGAAAAGGTAGAAAAACCAGTGTCTGACAAACTTGCACATAAATTGGAATCAAAATGAAGTCACCAAGCTGACGGAACCTCGTTGGTGACCAAACCGTCTAACTAATATAATGTTATCAAGTCTCCGTTTAATATAGAAAGCAAACACAAATAATTCATGATGGGCAAAGGAAATACATTGAGAGGGCCGGGATGAAAGACAAATATTAATTCTCAAACGATTTAATTATACATACAAGGGATAATAGGGTTGAATGTTGGAAGATATATTGCGAGCTCAGTCAATATCTGCTTTTATTATCTTGAATTGTATTCAAAATATCGGGCCAGGCCAAATCATTGCAAAGCCCTATTGTTCGAAATCACGTTGGATTTTACCCGTTGAAGACTTTGTGCCTGTTTATTTTTACGATCTGATTCAGCGAGACGTTGAAGGCGTGTTAGCTGATAAACGAGCGAGTTTGTTTGACACCCACCCAGTTATCTGTTGGCGGGTGATAGCGAATATTTAACACAGTGTTGCAACCAAATAACTTTGATGAATTGCTACAATCAAATAGCATTTTGGTGCTACCAGAAAATAAATCTGTGATGGAGTGCTTTCACCAAATGTCACTCATCCTTGATGGAGTGCTACACCAAAATAACACTCAGATACCGTGCTACAATCAAATAACACTGATGAAGTACTACAACCGAAGATCATTGTAGTAGATTGCTACAACCAGATTTCTCTCTGATATTGCTCTTTACAAAAATAACTCTCTGTAACATTCCTGGGACAAAGTAACCCCCAGGTACAGTGTTAATTACCAAACAACATTGGTAGAGTGCTACAACGAAATGTCACTGTGGTAGACTGTAAGATCCAGATTACACGCCGATATTGCACTTCACCTATGTAACATGCCGTTATTTGTTGGTAGCACTCGTTCTTGAATGTTACAATCAAAAAGTACCCAAAGTATCAGCCAGTAAAGTTTGATAAATTACAGGTACTGCGTAATTATGCCGAATCCTTAACATAAGTAAATATAACAATAAATTAATTAATTGAATTTGAATGAATTAAATGAATGAAGTTTGAAAATAATATCTCTTCTGACAAATGCGATATTATACTATTTTAATCTATACGATAAATTTTAAATAAAGTTCATAGCAAGTCAAGATAGTGCTCCTTAATTAGGTTTTTAATACATTTAGGGGTAATCTATCTTTTTTCACCTGATGAAGTGGCAATAGGTTGTACAATATTAATACAATCGTTTAGCCGACGTGTTATGTAATTTCAATGCTTTGAGCGTGACTTTGTCCGCACTCCGCGTGCGAACCTCCACTCTTTCTAACTCATTTACCAAATATTACTTCGAGCGTCGGGACAGCTCCGATTACTCTTGATAATGCGTTTTATGCTTGTGAGGTGATGGAATGGTATAGTTGCCCCTTCCATTGAGGTGGATGCGGAAATAATGCTCCGCCACGCTCAGAGGACGACCCAGACGGTTGAAAACGTCTGATTCATCTCCCAATTCGACGGGTCCTGAAATCGGGAAGGGCCAACTAACCATATCCATCACATGCTGCAACTAGTCAAAAGAATGCCGCGCATAATGACGAATTCGGGATAGAAAATATTCTACTGAGGTTTTTCGTGTTTTCATTTGTTATGAAAAGAAGTATCTGTGGTTTTAAAGAACCCACTTACCGAGTGATGAGAGGATAATGTTGAAGAGTGAGGTGAATCCCGGGCAGAAGTAAAGAGGTACTTAAAAGGGACTGTCTCCTTGAACGGTGAAAAAAAAGCAGCAACTTTCTTTATAGTATTGAAGTAGTCGCTCCCCTCGGATTTCGCGTTTTATGGCACCCGCTCCGTCCGACTGGGGGATCATCTTGTAATGGATCAAATTCCTTTTCCGATGGTCGTAAAAGAGCCGGAGAGTGAGCGCATCAATGTGGCTCAGAGATCTCGACACTCAACAGTGTAGAGAAAGGATTGCTCCTTTGAATATTTGTACCTCATCAGGTGATCAGTATCCGTCGAAGATGACAACCTTACCGGGTTATTCGGCAAATATCTCATGGCAGATAGTAGAGGCTAAACGTATTTACAATTACAATCAGGGGTGGCTGCCAAGATGAAAAGGATACCTGATAATAATAATACATCGTATATGTAAAGATGAAAGAATCAGAGTAGGTATATCCGTTTTTCATCCAGGGGGTGGTTGGAAGCTGGGCTGGTGGAATTCCCCCCCCCCAGACCCCCTCCCCCGACCCCGCCAGTGGAGGGGAGAGGGCCCCAGCGGGGCGGAGCGTCTCCCAGGGCCTAATGTGCTCCCCTCCTCGGTAACTTGGAGTATACGATTTTTTTACTTTGCGGATTGTTTTTATACTCCCTCATTGTGTTATTCACCTATTTCTTTTTAACCTGCGTAGCAGGGCCTTTAAACTAGTTAATAATAATAATAGTAGTAATAATAAAACGTCTGCCAAGTGGGTGTGGCACATAGCTTCCTCGTATCCATAACATGACTGTATAGATCATTGAAAATTATTATTGACTAAAGAACTTCGTTCAATTAGGCGAAGTAAATATTGAATTAGGTGAATTTATTGTTATGCAGGAGCATAACTTGAGAAAATAAAGGTAGGCATGTTCAACTATTGAACAAACTATATTTATTTATATATTTTTACATAAATAAAATAAAATATATGCATCGTTCAATGATGGTTCAATATGGTTCGATCCAAGCTCGAGGCTAAAACTTTATTTACTCTTATTACTCACGAGGACCATCTTTACATCAGTCCGAACAATCCCTGAAAATTTCATCGAAATCAGTCATGAACTCCCGGAGTTATGGGTGTAACAAGGATTTCACGTTTGCGCATGCGCAGAGGCTACTATTGATCCGGGGTCATGAAACCTATAGGGGACCATCTACACTCCAACCCGCACAATCCCTGAAAATTTCATCAAAATCGGACTATAACTTCGTGTAGTTTTGCCCGTAACAAGGATTTGCTGACAGACAGACACACAGACAGACACGGAACCAAAATTGTTCAGAAAGGTCTAAAACGCAAAATGCGAGTGGAATTTTTGATTTTGGAGACAAAAAAATTTTCACATTCCGAAAGTGAAAACAATGCTTCCGCTACCTTGGTAGACTCGGAAGCAATACATACAGTTTCGTTCCGTGTGTAGTGTTATGCCGTACAACTCGTAGTGTGTGATTCCACAAGGTAAAATCTAGTTGCGTTTCAACGACTGCCTGAGCGGAGCGTTTCTCTGGAAAGGTTTTTCTGTCGAGAGAGGAAAAACATGATGGGTCGACATCCCACGGTCAATTATTATTCACGAGTAGGACGATGAATGCTCGGCCATGGTCCTTCGCTGGGGGACCACTCTAAACCAATATTCCACAGCATTTTCATGTAAAAGGTTGTTTCTATTTTCCCGGAATGGACATTCAATAAACCGTTACGCTTGCGATTCAAACATTTTGTTTATTGATTTCAATAATTTCCTTCGCAGTCGATCAACAAAACAAATATTGATCTCCATTCCTCACTTCGAAATTCTTCTTTACGTTTCGTGATAATTGGACCGAGACAGTAACGTACAACCACGAAGGGAACGTGAGACAAAAATGAGTTTTTCCCAGCCAAATACGAAATTCCAACTATCATATCGTCGGGTTCCGGGTAAAAGTGACCAAGTAACATTTTTTTCAAAATGAGCTTTTTTTGTCATTCCGGTACTAAGGAACGTTGTCTACTGTGTGTTGTTGCTAAGAACGTTATCTTCAAACTGATGTGCAAGAAATACTTGAAAATAAATTTTACCTGCCCGACCCAAAGAGTTTTATGTGACCAAATGGCATTTGAACTTGACCACAAAACACGAGATGGATTATAAATGTACTCTCGCTGGTGCATGTAAATGTTATCAATTGCCATTTGATCACTTTTACTGTGTAAGATTTGTAAGATTGCATAGTGGGCAGGTGAAAATGACCAATTACAGTGATAGGTAATGGATAACCTTTTCTAACAGAAATAGGTATATCATTGTTATTAGATGCTTGGCAACACGATAAATTAACGAAAAAACTATTCAATCCCTCAATTTCATGTAACTATGCGACGGATTTTCGAAGAATTGAATTGACCAAATGAGTAAAGCTTGAAACTCCAGGCAGGTAAAAATGATCAAATAGAGTTTTCCGGAAAATAGCTCTTATTTAATCTGAAGTGAATTTTGAAGCACGATATCATAGGCGGGCACTAGCTAACTACCTACAGGATAAAGAAAAATCGAAACATAGTCGGATGAGACATCACACAACCAGTGTTCGTAAGAAGAAAATAGGTGAAACTTCAGATCGCTCCCCTGTAAAATTTTGCAAATGTTACTTGGTCACTTTTACTCGGAACCCCACGATATATGCAAAGGAGATAAATCTTGTCCGCTTTCACGGCTTCGAATCGTGAAACAAACGGATCAATCCTAACTTTAAACGAAGTTCAGTAGTTCAAAATTGAAATGATTGTCGAATTTTAAAAAACCTTGTTTTGCCACAGTTGAAATTAATATCCACCCTGCAAGAACCATCGTGGAGGCGAAAGCCCAATTCCAACTTTAACAATAGCTTCATTCCTATAATTGCAGCAAAGAAGACCAGGGAAGCAGAAAAGTGTATTGCTTACCTCGCATCTGCAGAGCCAATGTACCTTTTCGTAGTTTCAGGGTTTGAGTTTGTGGATCGTTGAACTGGATATCTGGGTCTCAATATTTTTCAGAACATCTGGAAATTCATAAGTTAGGTATTTTTAGACCAGGGATCACAATGTCAATGTACATGGTATGTACCACTTATGTTACGTCAAGTCATGTACAATCAAATCGGCAGCACTAACAAAAAAATTAAAAACAAAAAATCTCCCCTCGAAGAATGGTGTGCCCCTTCGCCATTAAATAAAAAATTAAACAAAATGGAAGTGGCATGGACGCCCAGGTTTACCCGACGCCGTTCCTTTGGATTTCTGAAGTTAAGGATACTGGAGGAGGGAGAGAGTTATGGAAGGGAATGCCCCTATAGAATGACCACCCATTTAAGTAACAGCCCCGAATGACGCGGATGGTGATACTACGAAGTACTCCTGACGAGATGCCCGGCTCGAGTAACTCCATGGCGCTTTTCCCGCACCACACTCCGCGCCATGACACGGTAACATCCACAACCTTGATGTTATTAGGCGCCACTCCTTTCAGCCCAGATACCTCTCGCCACAGGTCGTTTCTATCATGTTTACTCTTATTATTTCCCTTAGGATTAACCATTTATGCGCTGCCACTGACCACTTGGACATCCAGGATGTGATACACTCTCTCATCATCCCAGCCACTGGATGACAATGCACCTGCTATCTGCTTGGCAACCACATTATGACAGAGAATGATCCCACCGTGAGTTCGTGGACACTGCCGCACCACATGATACAGGTTCTCATTTTTACCCCGAAAGGCACGGCAGAGGGTATCTACTGCCCCACGACTACCTCTGGAACACCTCAACGCGGTGACTAGTGTAACCACCCAGAGCATAAAAATGTCGATAATTGCGGGTCCCAATGCCCTCTGAATCCCTTTCAACCCATTGGGAGCAAATGGGGGATTTAGAGCACTGTCGTAGTTCTTTCTGAATCATCAGCGTTCCTAACTGCAAAAGCAGCAAACTCAGTAGATTAGCTGTGTTTTGGAGCAGTTGGAATTGCTGAACAGTGGTTTACTTTGATCTCTCGCAGGCGAAAACTCGTTTTCCCTGCGTTCACCCAAACGTGTTCGAACTAGATCAATCTACCGTTCACGTTGATCTTCGTTCTCATTGATTGGAGTTCAGTTTTTTTTCTCAAGGATTCCAAGGCCTTGGAATCTATTGAAACTCGTAGTAACACGTGTTTTCAAAGTATGTGGCTTTTTTTCACCAAGGCTAATACTTACGTTAAAAAATTGGTATTTGTCTACAGGGTAGATTGGTTTTTAAACAGAATTAAGTGTGATCTTCTGCTGATTGCCGGTAGAGATGGATATAAACTGTCTTTACGGGGTTTGGACGTTTAATGCTAAGCGGTAATGCGTTCTCATATTTTGGAAAAGAAACCACTTAAGAAAGTAAACCGGAGGTATGGCACTTAGCAAAAAGGCTTCACTTCATCGATTTTCCATCTTCCCGGAAATATCCGGTCTTTTATTTTCATCTTTGGAAAGTGTGAGACAATTTTTATTTGTGAATGGTATTCGAAAAAAAAGGTGAAGGAAAGCCGGAAAACGTTTCCAACTTCTTCCAAATCTTCATTTTTTGCATCTTGTCACGCGCCAAGACGGAAACTGTAAGATGTAAAAGCCTTCTCTGGTTACTCTTCTATAAGCTGGGCGGATAAAAATTGTTCGCCCTTCCTCTTTGTCAAAGGAACGGGGATGAGGTAAAAGGGAAAAAATGTCGGTAAGATTGGGGATAAAAGCACTCGGCCAGTTGGGGAGTAGCGAGTAGTCTCTGGTTGGTTTTTCCGCCGGTTTTTTTTTTGAGCGGTGACGAGGGGGTTGTATCTTAAAACCTGGCTTATCCCGGCGGCTCTTCTTGCTAACGGGTGGTTTACGGTGCCCGTGTCAACAAACTGAGGAACGGGAACAGAGGCGGGAACAAGTGGCCAATCAGGGGCGGTCATTTCGCAGTTATTGCGTCGAGAATATGTACGAGGACGTTCATCAGTGGGGTTTTTGTAAAAGAAACTGAAGGGGCTCGGCGGGGTGTGAGTGAAGCCAAACCAAGTGAATGCGATCGTTTGGGGCATAAATACTTCGACCATGAACCTATCGACAACTCCGCTCTATCCTTAAAAGGTAATTTGCCGAATACGTGAAACATAATGAATTAACTCGTTAACAATGCTAGCACATGGGCCACTATCTTCTAGCGCGGTGTTTATAATTTCCCTGCACTTCTTCTTGTCCGTCTGAAGGTAACGCTCCCTAACTTGTTTCCTCCCAGCAAATAGTCGCAGTTTCTGAACCTAAAAGTGAATCCACTAAACTCACAATTTACAAGAACAATCACCCAATATCCAAAAAAATAATCAAACCATTTTTCAGAATTGGCAGCGTTTTTGCAGAGTGGGTGATGTCACTTATAGGTTCAGAAAATGCGATCATTCGCTACAGATGAATTTTTGTGGATCTGAATGACATCCCAGTCGATTTTGCGTTCAAAACTAGTGGGAAATACAACTAAACCGGTTTTCTGATGATTCAGTTTTCCTAAACAGTGAAAACCTCATCGCATCAGTCGCTTTGTTAACTACATCAACTAATGATCATTGCAGTATCACCTGCCAAATTATGTCTATCCCTGCAGATATTCAGGGGCAGAATTTAGTTCATATGCCAAAAATTACGAATTGACATAAACATTTCCTAAGCAGTGAAAACCTGATTGCATCAGTCGCTTTGTAAACTACATCAAGGTTGAAGCCCCTAATGATCATTGCAGTATCACCTGCCAAATTATGTCTATCCCTGCAGATATACAGGGGCAGAATTTAGTTCATATGCCACAAATTAGAAATTGACATAAACATGTAGAAATTGGACCTTTGTTTTGATATCAGTTAATTTTTCTAGCTATGTATAAATACAGTTTATTCAAATAACATATGTCAGACCGTAATACTGCCTCGGCAATGGCTAACAAAAACTACGTTCGATCTCGATCTGTCGCTTGAGATTAATGGGTGGATTTTCCGATAATTAAGGTGATCCCCGGCATCCCTTAATTATTGTACCATCATCAGCTTCAGGAACACACACGTAATTATGCCCACGCGGCAACGAAGGGGAAATTTGTAATCCATCAAAACTGCAAGCTGGCGGCAACTGCGAGAATCACGAACAACGATAAGAAAATTTGATGACGCGCAAACACAAGCTGTTGCTGAAATTTAGAGTCAAGCCATCCATCATTTGATTGGCCTTCTAAAGTGGGTTAATCGTGGATCACATCATAATGTGATTAGTGCGGAAGCGGGCTGTGGTAGGCGGTGCCCGAAGAGATAGTTGGTGATGATGTATTAGATACGTTTTGAAGTAAAAGGTTCGTTATTCGGTTCGCTTATTTGGCAGCCGAAGGACTGGTGGGTGCCAGTTTTCTGACTATTCCAGTGCCCTTGTGCTAATCACACCAACTTTTCAATTCCTACCCGAGTGTAAACACCGCGAACGCGTTTCTGCCGAAAACATATCGCTGCTGCTTTGGAGCCCATAACAGATAAAACTCTGACCTCAAAAACGTGCTGCCATTTTGTTTTATTATTTTCAAGAATAAACCTTTGTAATCGATTAACAAAAAAAATAAATTTTATTTAAGTCAGTACAGTTGTTTTACGTTACAAGATGTGTGGAATCCAAAAATTAAATTGGCAAAAAAACCGTAGACCGGAGATTTTCTTATAGATTAACCAAAGTTAATGAACTCGCTTACTTATCTGCTTCCTCTTCTACTTCCAAAGGGTGTAGAGAATTGACAAACGCGACGCCATTTAGTCCTCTTTTGGCACGTCTCCTTCACTCGCTCCCATCGGACTCCTCTTTCTCCGTCTGCAGTCTGAACAAAGTCCAGCCACACCGTTGTTTTTCTACCTCGGGGTCTTGTTCCGACTGGTCGTGCTTCAAAAGCTTTCTTCGGAAAGGACTGTCATGCATCCTCGACGTGCGGCCGAACCATCGCAACTGTGAGTCCTTGACAATATGCTCCATGGGTCGTATGGCTAGCCTCATACGTATCGCCTCATCGTTGTGTTTTGCAATCTGTCCCATCTTCCTTGGCCACTTTCCTAAGATATTTCATTTCGGGTGCTTGTGGTCATTCATATTTTACTGAGTGCCCAAGATTCGGAACTGTGGATGAGGACAGGATTCTAAACTGATTTGTATGAGTCATTTCAAAATTATGGGTTATTCCAAGCATCAATTTTCCGGCCCAAAATTTGTCTGAATTTTTTTTTTTTTTTTTTTTTTTTGTTATGCTAGTTCATCTATTCAGGTTCCTTGACGACCACCCTAACCCCTAACCAGTCATACAGTTCCATACGTAGTTCATCAAATATTGAATTTCTGAAATTTTTAAATTCTAGGGAGAGAGCATTGTTCTAGGGAGAGAGAAAAACCAAGTTAAAACAAATTATAAACGTTATTAACACCACAGAAAAACGTAAAATTATATCTATGATGAGAACGTGATTTTCTTCAGCCTTTGAATTAACTGATTTTCAGTCTTAGGATCAGTTGACTAAGAACGAGATTCAAACAAGAATAATGAAGAATACGAACTAAATAAAAAATGTAAGGAAATAATAAACATTTATCACATAATTTGAGAGAGACCTCTATATATTAAAATGTAAAAGAGGGACGACTGGGTGAGGTAAGGTACCAAAAAAACTTGAAAATTCAGGAACGTCTCACAAACGCCGAAAAAAGTAGAACTTTTGAAGTCAAAAAATTGAATAAACAGGTCAAACTACAAACCTTGGAATTAATAGTAACAGAGACAAATATTTTAAAATCCGCTCATTGCTGCTTTTTCTTTACATTTATATCACATGAGAATGAAAAAATCATTCTTCTGCTTTTGATAAGAAAATTTGAGTTTGAATCGTTCGAATAATGTCGGTTGGATTAATCAAACACGTATCGTCATCTTGAATGACAAACTGATCCAAAGAGTTTTCAAAACATCTCAGTCCATTTACCCTGACTGTACCGTCAACATCAAATTTTTCTATACAGGGCGTTAAATTTCGTGACGGTCACAGGCCAGGAGAAGATTCTACGGAAAATTTCTGATCGAAAATACCTCAATTTTTGTTCACACCCTTGGAAATGCGGTTTTTCAATTTTAAGATATTTTTCGTTTTTTCGACATTACTGCATCAAAACGGCCGTAACTCCGGTGCTTTCAAAGTATTTGCGAATCTAAGGATGTCTTTGGAAAGAGCGTTGAATTTTCCATCGATTCAGCCTTTAACAGCAATTTTTTAAAGATCACTAAAGGGTGAAAAATGTGCCTGAAATGTAAATTTCGTCAAATTTTGAAAAAACAATTTTTTTTATGACAATTGGTCCCACCTAATTTTGATGATATTTGGGCCTGCAAGCATAAAAAATGCGCAAAAGCCTCAGCTTTCCAGGCTACAGCATAATAAAGAATGCTATCAGGATCTGAGGATCCAATACAGACACTCATCCACACATATAGACTCGACAATTGTTTAGATTGATCTAAAACGGAAAGCGGGAACGGATATTGGAGAAAAAAAAAGTTTTCATCTCGCGAATGTGAAAACAATGTTTCCGCTACCTATCGCTTGGCTCGGAAGCAATAAACGCGATTTCAATAGGAACCCTTGAAATCGATTTAATGAGTTCATTCGATCCTCTCAATTTATACGGCGATCCCTACACACATCCACATTCACGTTGACGTTCACTTTTTTCCACTCTAGCCCTAATGGAGAGTGAACGAATGAAAATGGACCGAGTGGCTCATTAAACATTGAATGGATATATCGTTGTAACAACCTTACGAAATTTTAATTTGATCAAGATATTATTATATTGTAATATTGTGTAAATAGTGTAAATGAAAATACACTGGCAAGGAGATGGCACAGCAGCTTCCTCGTTACATCCTTTATCATATGAGCTAAATTGAATCAAAATTGTGAAAGTTATACAACCCTTTCCTTTTTCATGAATTTTTTTTTTATAAAGCATTTCAATTTCAAACTATACCGAATTAAAATGAAATTTCATCGAGGAACGTAATGAAATCTCTCGTTTATTCCTGTCAAAATGATTATTTCTATCAAAATGGTTCCATTAGGAGTGCAATGAATTAATATGATAATCCTTTTAGATAAATTTACAAGCCTCACCAAGAAAAAACTAGCAGAAAGTACCGAAGAATGAGGGATTTTTAGCGAAAATTAAGAAGTTATTACCAACACTCTCTAATCCAAGTTAAAATTGTTAATTATTGCGAATGTAAATGGTATAAAAAATTGACTATGTTCCATAATGTGCCGATTTAGATCATTTATTGATCCCACTTTGATAGAAAAATATTGGATTCTCACCTCGGAATAAACATTTTTAAAGTAAATTAGCTCTCGTAAAAATCTGAAAAAAATGGTTTTTGCAGGTTTTGTTTCTGATGGTCTTACCTAATGAGAAACCAAAATAGATTTTCCTTGTTTTTAAACTTTCATTGACGTCTGCTCATTGGACTTCTCAATGGTAGGTGTCTATTGTTCTCCGCAAAATCAACTTCCGAGCTCTGCATTATTCATGACTTCTTTTCGATCAATAATTGAGATTCTTTTCCTTTTTAATTGAAAAACTTTTTCGTTCATCGGAGAAAGTGATGTTCACGAGGAAGAGCGGTCTGAAGAAGTTTTCTTGGTGTGTGTAACGTTTTGACTGTCTCAAGCTCGTGGGTTCAGTATCCAAACGAGACCCGTTATGAATTTCAGTAAACAAAAAACTTTGGACGACCTCATTTTCTGTTTTACTTGAGCTTCATGATAAATTACGGTTTTCTTCCGATCATCATTGTGGTAATTTTCATCCAGGTGAGGTTCAATCAGGAGTCTGCTGTTACAATTCCATCAGAGATGCCCACAGGAAGGGGGGGGGGGGCTATGACGCAGACAACAAAAATATGGTGTAGCCATTTACATTTTTTTGGGTTATGATGTATTTTTATCATTCAAATGATTAACAGGAGTACTATCCAGTTCTTAGCGACCGACCCGACAGCCCCCCCCCCCCCCCCCCCACCCGCTCAACACTCCTTCAACTAACCTTCGGGTGGGCTGCTTCCGCCCTTTGTTATCCCGGCATCACCACTTTTCCATCCGCCCTGGGGGTCATTCGTGTACCTGCCACCTTGGTAAGCACTAGCCTCTCTGGTGCTCTGGTTGAAACTACAGATTTTTCCAGGGAGTTGGTTAGGCTTAGTAAGTACCGTTCATCAACACAGAATGCGCTCACGTAAACCTTTGTTAGCCGCCCCCCCCCCCCCCAGCCGTAGCTTTCATCTCTGTTTACTAGCTCCCCTCCTCTGAGCTAGAATCCCATATTTGTAGGTTGCATAGGCAATTTTTCATCTTTGGTACTTAAATGTGTAAAATAAATCATTTACTACTGTCTACTGTCCCGTTTTTTTCTCTAAAAATATTCATTACTTTGAGTGTTTTTCAAATGAGAAAACGTTTTGAGAAAACAAAATTCAAAAATTTCTCACTTGACGGGTTTCTGCAACAAACAACAAATTTGTTGAAGTAATTCAAAAAATAGTTACTTTTAATTAGTTTTTTTTTTCGCAAGTAATACTCACACCTTGGTCAAAGACTCATTTATTATGTATTAAATAACAATATTACCACAGTTATTTTTGAACATTCTGAGGGCTAATAATCTTGTTAAAGTTCCGTCATCACACATCAGTTGGATCATCCCTGTCTGAAGTAGGCCACTCAAATATACTCCAACTAAGTATGGCTTAAGTTTCTTAGTGTCACCCATCTTCTTAAAATTTATTGGTACCTGAAAAAAGGGACCACGTCTAAGAGCTGCTTTACTTGATACAAAAGAGGGCCACGAAACATAGCTTGTAACAGTGTTAAGTTGGTTTTGTAGACTATTTTCAGTGTTGTGATCGATTAAAATAATATAAACCAATTAAAAGTATAGAAAATATATATACATGTATATTTTTTTTAATCAAAAGTTAACAAACAAGCCATGATGATTCCTAAAGTACAGTAATGACAACAACATAGGATCATGACTCGCAATGTAAGTTTAAGCCATGTATATAAATATTTGTTTACGTTTTATGCTAAATGTTTATTTTTTTATTCTTTTATATTTTAGTATTTTAAAAAGTTTTGAAAAAGAAGCATAAAGCATCTTAAAATGACAACTTTTCCATTTAGATGAGCCGTAGGCATGACAGGAGGCTGCTTGTGTTGAGTAGCGAGAATGTAGACTTCACTGGATTGTATATGTATTCACTGACTACTACTCGCCCTTTAGCCTTTGAATTATTATGTAAGATGAAATCTTGAAGGCATGTTTTTGGCTGGCAGGAGTTCCTCTGGTGGAAGTTTCAACAGAGTATGCAGTTTTTTTGTAGAAGGTAGGCCACCAGGTTCTAAAACTTATGACTTCTTCTGTGGTCAATTGGTGCACCTTAAACCTATTACTGATACTACACTTCAACACCATCTCAGAATACTGCTCTGGAGTATATATTCTATCATCAATGTTCCTCAAAGCACACTTTGTGGTGCCGAAATCTCGGTCACATGCCGAAAATGAATGACCGCGCACTGGAAATTTGTAAGTCACTGTGCTGAACACACCTCTATCACTTAGATTCATTAAAAACCGTGATACTGTATAGTTTTTATTTTGCCCAGATGGGCCATCACTAAAAGTACCAGGGTCATTCCATAACCAGACGGACTCGAAAAGAACCGACCTCCTCCGATTTTGTTCATACTCGTACTTGGTGTAGTTGCTTCCTTTCACGAATAAAAAGGCCTGCCAGGTCAGTTCTTAGAAAAATTAAAGCTATAGCGGTATGATATTTTGACGATTTTTTTTTATTTTGGTTCATTGTTCAATAATAAACCATTGTAATCGCTTGTGAAAAAAAAAAAAAACAATTCTAACCCCTCCTGAAAATTTTATGGTTTACGTTTCAAAGGGTGTGAATCTAAATCTGCAATAAAAATTTTTCCGTCCGTCCGCCGTACGTCGTACACCGTACGCAAGATTTCTCCCAAACGCCCCAATTCTTTAGCCTGCTCTCTCACTTAATTTAAAGTGCCCTTTAAGGGTTGTCAAAGTTTTGTAAAATCCCTAAAAACCTCAAAAAAAGGTTAAGGCGGCCTAAATTTGGACTTTTTTTGAAGAACTTTCCATAAGGAATCGAATGAGTCCCTTCCCAGGTCCGTAGCTCAAACCATTCCCGAAGTATGGCTCGATTTATGGTGGCCACATTTGCATCCACATTCACTACATCACTAGGTTTTTCGATCAAAACAAAAACAACAGGGTTTTTTTTTTTTTTTTTTTTCGTTTTGATCGCAGTAATCTAGTGATGCAGTGAATGTGGATACAGGAGTGAACTCCTAAAAGGGTTTATAGCCGATACACAGGATGAAGCATTCTGATATGTATGCTAGAATATTTTTCTACTGTAATCGCTCCTGAAAAAACACCGCAAATTTTTTCACTGGGGTTTATCTTTCAATGATTCATGATTTGAATTTCTACTAAGCTTTGGAGTGTGCGTGTTTCACCTAGGTGATAGAGCGATTATTGAATTTCAGAAGGCACACAAATATGATCAACTGATCAATCCAAGTAGGTATTTTGGTTGAGAACCGATTTAAGTGCTCTATGGATATCTCTTGAAATTCAATAATCGCTCTATCCTACCTGTGAAACACGCACACTCCAAAGCTTAGTAGAAATTCAAATCATGAATCATTGAATAATAAACCCCAGTGAAAGAATTTGCAGCGTTTATTTCACAGAATCTCTAAATTCATCTTTAGATTACATGTACTTTTAAACCGATTTTTGCTCATGTTTTTGTCATTTATTCTTTGCGAATAAATATAATTTTTATTATTAATTCTTGAGATAATTTGCAGCATTTAAAAAATGCCTGCATTCCGTTACTCCCTCACATACATTCCGTTGTTCGAAGAAGAGTATAATATAGTGGGAACGGCGTGAATACGAATGCCTTAGGTACAGAACGAATGGTAGTTAGTGAAAATGCTAATTTCGCAAGACCGCGAGTTAATGAGACTCACATCTCCCAGGCAACTGGCCTCCATCAACGATTCGCGTTGATTAAACCGTGGCGAGGGCCCTACCGCCCCCGCCGGTATTTTGCTTGACGCGTTTGAACCCGTCAGGTGAAGTTTCGCCTCGGGATCTTATAACGAGATAAACCGAGAGAGGATTTTCATGTAAATATGAAAATGAGGTTACCGTGCCGGTATTACTCGCGTTTCTAGGGAAGGGGCCAGAGGGTTTCCCCTTACATACGTCATTGGTGGAGGTTTCAAATCGTACATGAAGCTCGAGAATATCTAGTCTTAGTCTTATATACTTCTGTAAGCACGACTCAATGGGAATACGCTCTCGGCGTTGATAGTCCCTCGCCACGCTAATTAGCGAATTTTTCTGGAATGCTTTGGTGTCGAAATGAAAATTTTCGAACGCCAGGAGTCTTGCACTTTATGTGATCTTTTACATTCACAAGTTTGTCAAGGATTAGCCAGATTTCTTCATAAATGAACGTACAAATTTGACGAACATAAATGAACGTCTTCAAATTTGACGTACATTTTTACATGTTTCTCCTCAAGTGTAGAGCGAGCTACTGATAATGATACTATGTATAACAAAACTATATCAAGCAAATACTAAAACAATACTATACTATAACAAGCAAAGAGAATATAGAGAGAAAGAGGTTTGCTCATTGTGTTTTCATGAAGTTATGCCAAGTTACGTCTTTGAACGCGAAGGATGCGACGCTAGAAAGGGCAGTCACGCTTGTGACGAGATGGGGTCGAACTCGTGAACCGAATGAAACGTGGAAGATCGCTCGGCCTGAAGGTTTTACCCGCTAGGTTACGCACCGCGGGGTAAACCAGCTGCGAGAGAAACTCAACAGCTTTGACTCGATAGGACGTGCGGTGATTTGGCGTTTTATTTCCGTCCAACGTGAATGTCATGTTTTCTTGCTAGAGTTCCGGGTGTCTGCGTCCGCGTGAAAGCCAACGCTATTTGACAACAAGAAAACTTAACTCAATTGTCACAGGTCCATGTTTTGAACTGTCGAAGACAGTGCTGGTTTTGGGATAGTCCCTTGTAGTGGCAAGCCTGAGTTAAAACACGAAGTGTCTTGAGTGTCCTCAACTTTCATCACGTTCGCTGCGGGTGTTTCGGTCGAGTTGTACGGCTGTGCGGGGATGCCAACACATGGTTTAATACATTAAACTTTTAGCAAACTGAATTCAACTTTTCGCAAACTGAATTGAACCTATCGCAAATACAAGTGAACCTTTCAATAAATTAATTCTCTGCACTAAACATGATCTGAGGACATGTAGTCGAGTCCCCAAAAAGTACCTTCTAACTTCCCCGTGGGCTGCCAATTCTTGGAAACTACAACTGACTAATTTGTAGTTTCGTTAAAAACTAGTCGTACAATGGATGCTTTTTGCATTTCCCAAAGGTAAACACCTGTATAAATACACTGGTATTCTTCAAATCTCCTGGCGAATCAGTTTTTTTTTTTTTTTTTTTTCAATAGAGCGTTTATTTGTTAATATATCAACTAGTTACAACTGAGGTAATATACAGGCAACTATCTAGATATTTACTTCACATAAATTCCGCAATATTTTACGAGTGTTAGTCCATTGACAATACACCACATTTCAGCTTCACATCAGCATCCAAGGTCCAATGGCTTGGTCCTTTTCAGGCGTCGGTTTACTTGGGAGTTGTCGAGAAGCCTAATGGCTTCTGGGTTGGTAAGAGCAAGAAGCCTCTTTTCGTAGTTCCTTATTTTGGAGTTCCGTATCTTTTAATGACATCGGTGACTTTTTCGATTTGGAGGTTCTTGTGGAGGTCATCATTACGAATGTACCATGGAGCATTCACAATACTCCTCAGTACCTTATTTTGGAATGTTTGAATTATTTTCAAGTTACTTTTAGCTGTACATCCCCATAGCTGGATACCGTAGGTCAGATGGGCATAAGTACTGCTTTGTATAACAGGAATTTATTGTGCAAACTGAATTGTGAATTTCGGCGCAACAGCCAATAAAGTTTTCTATGCCTGATTGATAGCTCTTCCTTTTTTTTCTTGACATGTTATTTCCACTTCAGCTTTGCATCTACGGTCATTCCTAGGTACTTAGCTGAGTTGGAATATGGGACTGTGCACTGATTCAGGTACAAAGGAGGGTTTGTAATTTTTTCATTCGTGAAGTTCACATGAGTAGACTTAGTTTCGTTTAGTTTGAGGTTTATTTAGAAATGCGACCAAGCAGGACGATTTCGAAATGATGCATAGAGCCATCTCTCGAGTTTGATCGAAACCACAACGAAGATGGTTGTGACAATATCAGAGGCGACCGCATATCTGCCGTGGTGATCCTGATACGATAGGAGCTCCCGGTCACTCCAAACTAATCAGGTTAACACGTGCCTGGGAAGCGGAAACTCACCTGCAGCTCGGACATCGCTCGACAATACTCGGGCCCGATCCTGGCGGACGTGGGATCGTTTGATTGCTTTCAGTCCAATAACCGTCGTAGTGCCGCTGTTGTACGTCCCATTTAATGGTGCTAATTAACGCAATCATTGATTGTATTCGAAACGTGTACGCGGTACATCGTTTTTTGAGTGCCGATCCTGAAAAGAGCAAAGTTTCGGTAAATTGTGTGGAAAAAGTTTCAAATCCTGCTGCTAGAACATGTTATGTTCAAACTGCACGATCGAAACATAATCACTCTTAAGACAACAACATTTTAATTGTATTTATTTAGTTATACGGGCAAGCCCGATTTATATATATGTGAGCGTGCTCCATATTTTTTAATGTTTAGCGATCGGCTCAAAGCAAATGAAGGGTACAGAGGATAAAGGGTAAGACTCCGAAATCCCAAAATGTTCAGAATCGTTAAAACAAACTTTAATGACATGTGGTATGTACCCTAGTCGAGATAAAATTATCATAGTTTTTCACCTACATCACATAATCTTGTTTTGACATTTCAGTTGACGGAATCGCTTTTTGACAAAAATATACATGGGAAAAAAATATTCAGCAGGAAAAGGTATGGAATGAGATCCTTATTCCCCTCATTTGAGCCCTACAATCTTGTTCGTCATCAATCGAGATGTCATAACATATTCTTCTTCACTTTCGTCGGCGTTTGAACGAGATGGTTTCAATTTTTCATAGAAATCCTGAGACTCTTCTCTAAGTGGAAATGTAGCCAGGTGCTGCAGATCTTTTAATTTGGCGGCTTTGGTGAGGAGTTTTCCATCGTCACTTCCGTAGTGGTTCCTTGACGTTGTTTTCTCCTCTTGTTCGTCTGGGGGGTCATCACAGAGTTGTAGTACTCATCTGAATAAGAGTTTTTATGAAAAACGAATTTTGAAGACTCATTTCTAATTTCAAACATTATCACAGGTCGTGTGGCAAGAGGGCATTTCTTCGGGGACTGATTCTTCAAGAAATCGGTCCAGTTATGAAAAAGCTGTCAATTAATGTATTGTCAATTATGTACAGCATTTTCTCGCGGATGGCTGGGAATCGGGAATCCGGGGAAGGGGAGGGTTGATTGGAGTCAGACCTTTCTTCCCGACCACCGCGTGGAATGAACCCCTTTTTCCCCTGTATGGTCTATCTTTTTGAGTGATTTACGAAGCCAATGTAATCTTTTGCCCCAAAGGAGATGCCCTATGCGAAGTGACTCTGAAGGCCACCAGATGGCACCATCAGCCGAAAATCGGTGAAAAGTGGAATCGTTTCCCCTGTGCCCTTCAAATGCATCCGAGGTCCAGGGGTTGAGCGTTGAATTAGTTTTCCTATAGGTGAGCATAGTTGGCTTTATTGATTAGTTCATTGACACCATTCACAATATTCAAAAGGACAGATAGCCGTGCTTTGGGTCGATATTCACCCAGGAGATACGTCGCCGGGATCCTACAAACTTCGCCCTTCCTCTCAAAACAGTTGTTTTACTGGTGGAATTACCAGTATCAGCTTCTATTGGGGTCATTAGCTTAAAAACGTGATCCAACAAACGTCGATACCACTTGAACGCCTCACAAGAACTTGACGAAGCAAACCCATTCAAGTATCTCCAATCGCTGCCGACCCGTTAAGATGGTGACGCTCGAAGTCGGAAGTGTCGGCGGTGACTCGCGTCCCGTCGTGTCTCGACTCCGACAATGAATTGACAACTGACGGCACTTGCTGAAGATGATTGTGCAACCCAACGATTTGGCACAGTGATGAAAAAAAAAGGGAGCAACGCCTTTATTTTCGGCACGCTTCCGATACGCGTAGCGGCGTGACGCAATCCGTTTGTTAGTCGAAACAGCCGAGAAATCCAGTGCGCGACGACCCATGATAATTCCTCCAACTTTGGCAATATCTTGATCTGCTTGCACGGCAATGTCTTGCAGGTTGTTGTGCGACTGTTGTTCTAAAACAAATCACACTTTCACTAAGATGAATTTTTACATATGAACTTTCATGGATTCAAAAATAAAATGGAGGAGAATCACTGCGCGTATGGGAGTGACGAGATATTCTAAGAGAATAAATCAGGATTTTAATGAAAAAACTGATAGAAAATTAACTTTTCTACTGTTCCACATTCACAGAGGTTTATCAATTATGAGCCCCCCGCCCCCACAGTACATTTGGCCGCAACACAACTTCTCTTAACTGCGAATTCGTAAAAGAAATGTAAAAAATTGGGATTTAAAAAGTCCAAACTTGCAGCAGCTTTTAAAACGAAATTTCCTCAGTCAAACGAGGCACTGTACTAAAATTATAAAATAGTATGGGGACAGCAATGGGAGTGATTTTTGTCATCAATAATTAAGTAATAATTATAATTATTATTGTTATCCATTAGTAAAATCAGCTATCATCTTTCATTTTTTCATTTCTTAATAAATTCCTTCCACTAACAGCCTTAAAAATGACGTTTCATGCATATGTTTACTCTATTTTAACCTACTGTATCCCTATGTGGGGCGGGGCATATCAAAACACTTTTAGTTCAGTTGAGGTGGCAATAAAGTCAGTATTGCGGCTGATATTTAGATCTGGTTATGGGAGCCATACTAAACCGTTGTTCGAGAAAATTGGAATACTCCCCCCCTTTACATATGTGTTTAAATTACTCCAATACTTTTTCAATGATCAACTTCCGAAAATCCCTAGATTACATCGCCTAACTCGACTTCACGCGGCTATTATGATAGCGATCCGTTACCCCAAATGTGATTTATTTTAAAGGCATATAATATATAATGACATATTATGTCATTTACTTCCTGGATCATGGGTGGATTTAGGTAAAAATTTTTAGGGATGCCAGTGCCGGGAAATTCTTGAAAAATACAAGCTAAAAAACGTGTTTTCAAGCTATCTGATGCACATTAAACTTTTACTAGTTAATTATTATTTCAGAAACAATTTTCAAGAAATAGCTCTTTTAATCACCCAAATAAATTAAACAGTATGTGTTACTATCAACATCAACCTAACCTCCGTCTCGTCTGTACAATACAGTTCGAGATTCACCTTACAGGCAAGTACAACATCATTGGGAACGTCGTCGCACACAAAAACGCGCACGCATCAAGTATATTCAAAAAATAGTTCAATTTTTTTTTAAATAGTGGTTTCTTTTGATTACGAGACTTTTATACTCGTCTAACTTGTTAAAAAAGTTGTTTGTAATATAAAAAATTAGATCTAAAACAAAAATATTATTACAAAAATACAATATGAATTTTAAAAAAATCTTTGAAAATCTGGGGGCGACGGGCACCCTCTGGCACCCCCGTTAATCCGCCCATGCCCAAAATTAAATCTATAAAAAATTGCAACCATAATAAGCAATTGTTTTTGAATTTCTAATGCAGCAGTACTTTGATGATTCCACTGGTGAAATACCGTTACTGAGCTTTTTCCTTTGATATTGAACATGCTTTGCTTTCTAAATCTTTTTCCTTCTTTTTTCATTTTTTGATATCTTTTCTAGATCTTGATTTTGAATCGTTGTTAATTGTTCATTAATGTAAATTCCCTAAATTAATTTATATGCAACTCCTGATCTTCGGACAATTTCCTTAAATTTTGGAGATCAGTAATTGCCAAAACATAAATGTTCGTTTGTTTTGTTACTTACATTAAACATAATTGAGTATTTAATACTTTTCCTTTTGTATTTATGTTTTATATGTAAATAAACGGCATTTAAATAAATCACAATAATCAGTAATATCAAATATAGGCTCGTCTTTATATAGTGTGATCATAGCTTTCAGCTGATTATAGCATTGATTGTTTTGTTTCCAGGTGAGTAAACAGCAACATAGTGGCTTCTAGTGCAGTCTAGCCCGAATAATGTACTAGCGGGTTATAAGTAGGCGGTATAATAATCCGTGAGTACACTCGTTTTAATATCATTTGTCATTATAATTTGTTTTAATTGCTAATAGCATGATTTTCTCACTTAACTATTCAGACGTTTTTTAGCAGAAAATTATTCCAAAGCCTACTGTAACAATTAAACACAGATGTGTGAGGTTTAGCAACAAAATACGAATCAAACCAGTGGTTTATTTGTTTACGACGCTGAACCTTTGTAATAAAAAAAAAAAATAAAATAAAGATATTCGATCTTTTCTTCAAACTTGATTGGCTTCAATTTCAAATCATTAAGTACGTAATGAAGGGATCAATTTAGAGTGGTTTAAGGTGTAACTTCGAAGAATCCACAACAACCATCATTACAGCTTTTAAAGTGATAATTTTTTCTATTGATACCTCCGATGTCCTTGTTTTCGAATTTTGGCAAGTTAATTTGAACCTTTGCCACAAATCGATTTTAATATTTTTGGCATCTCAATTTAAACTTTGGGCGACTCTACTTCAACTTTTGGTATACCGAATTGAGCTTTTGGCATATCAATTTATACTTTTCACAAACCCAACTACCCCAACAACCCCATATAATGATCAATAAATGTTTTTTCTCTCATTAAAAAAAAAATAATAATAATAAATTCGAATGGCGTGGAAGTGCCATAGTGAAAATAGCCTATTATCATATGAGGATCGAATCAATTGGTACAATTGCAATGAAATTTCGTTTTCCGGAATTGCTTTCAAAGTAGACTTTTTCAAAACTTATGTTATTTAACTGTGGACGACTGATGCGTTGTTAGGTATTCCATTTTATCTCGTTGAAATTTCAGTTGTTCAATTCGTGGATTTCTACGTTTATAAACAGTATATTGCACCTATGTGGGTACCTATTTTGATATCAGCTTTTGTTTTTTGCAAAGGGGCCAGTAAACATTGGTGTTTTTACTCAAGTATCATGAAGTTTGATTCAACAGTTAGGAGTCAACGACCTGCTTGATTTACTCACCATCAAACGTAAAACAGCAAAGTATGAATGGTGGGAGAGGAGGATCTTTTTAACCTGGATCAAACTTCCAAAAAGTTGTTTATTGTCATGTTCGAAACTCACAGAATATGAGTTTCTTGTAACTGACAGATTCCACGGTATCTTTGTTTGATTTCTTTCGATTTCACTGAAAATGTAACGAACTTACCTACCTGCCCAATTTCTCTCTGTCATCTGCATACGAAAGGACGTCGAGTTATGATGGAGCGTGGCGTTCGTCGATAAATATTTATGGGGAATCTGTATTCGAATCGAGATGCTGAACAGGTTGATCCCAGAGTTCAAGCCGTACATTTCGATTCATGGCGTTACCCGTTATACATCATGTAAAAACTACAGTCGAGTTGTTGGCTCTTCGATAAACCGCGGCGTCCTAAAGGATTGACCGGAATAAATCTCAAGTACCCTCCACGGAATTGATGAGTAAAACTGGGAGAATTTCATGGAACGGTCTTGTCAATAATTTTATATGTTCTTGGTTGTCACGATCAGGAGTCTTCGGCTCCGATGTTGTCTATCCGAACAACAATCGGGTGAACTATCATCCTGAGATGATGAGTCAGGGAAGCAGCCAAACCTTTCGATCGTGTGGTTCTCGTAAGGATGGGTATCGATACCCGATATTTCAAAACATCAAAATTTCACCGTTGAGTATCGATATTTTTGTATCGATACTGGGCCCTCCAATAATATCGAGTATCAATACTTCAATTCCGATGTTTCGAAATATCGGCAAATTTTTTCTCACTAGCTTAAAAAAATTGGTTTTAATATTTTTCTTTGTTTGATTTTTTTACTAGTCAAAAAACTCACCAACCGATCTTTGGACACTTGTAATGGAATCTGGAATGTAAAAAAGGGTACCGGTAAAGTATGCTACCTACACGAAAGCTGCTATCTACCGTGCGGAAGCCGGTGCCTACATAGACCGGCCGGTGGTAATGTATGCTACCTATACTTTGACCTGAACCCAACCATTTTTATCGGTTCAATAAACACCGATTGTTTCTGAATCTTATCTCTGATCTCTTCCAACTTGAGGTGAACTATCAGTTCGGTTCGAGACCCTGGTGCGTGAGGCAACAACACTTAATCGAAATGAGTTTGAGCCATCTGTTCAGGAAAATAATTTACGACGTTTTAATATTATTAAAACTACTTACCTGCGTTGTACCATAAGAGGGTGCCAAACCTATCACTCAATTAGGGAATGTTCGTTTTTCTGTGGACATTTCTCTTGTAGGTAGCGGAATTGGTGTAGGTAGCATACTTTACCAGTGACCGTTCAGTAGGTAGCATACTTTACCAGTGAAGAGCGCGTAGGTAGCATACTTTACCGGTACCTAAAAAAGATTGGCTTTAATACTAGAAGGAAAACAGGAAAAGAAGGAGTAGGAAGGCAGTAGTAGGAGGTAGGGATGGCCATCGAAACATAAAATATCGATATATCGATGTTTGATAGTATCGGCGTTAAAATATCGATGCCGATATAGGCTAATTATCGATAGGTTAATCATCGATAGCAGGCACTACCGATAGTATCGAACAAAAAAATCGATAGTTTTAGAAAAATATTGGTTAAAAAGTTGAATAAAATTTGTGTGTTTAATGCACTTAGTAAACCAGATGCCACAATTGAGTTTGCAGAAGTTCAAATTTGATTTAAAAAGAAAAGTTAATTAATACTAATCAATAAACTAGAAATATACGCCTTTTCTGATTTAAGATAAAATATGTAAATTGAAACTATGTTCAGTTTAACGTATTATTATTTTTTATTTTGCTTTACCAATTGTTTTGTAACAAATTATATTGTTTGATAAGCTACCCAAGTTCTCTTAGAGGGGTAGTAGCACTTATGTCCTTCCTTAAATGAATTTAAATACCTATGTTTCGAATCTATAGTTCAAACAACTGAGAATAAACAAAAAAGAAGAAAAAAGAATCAACCGTGAACAAAATACAATCTCAAAAACAACAACACAACACTTGCTGAAAAACCTCAGCCAACCAACCGCAATCTTCCAATTTTCCTATGGAACCTCCAAACCACTACTCTTAGTATGGAACTTACGATTGATAATATTTTACGAGTCAACATAATATTATCATTATTTGATACTAGTTTAATGGCCGTGCTACGCAGGTTAAAAAGAAATAGGTGAATAACACAATTTTTTTTTTCGTGATTTATTAATTGCGACTGAAAAATCAAATACATTTCATCTAGCAATTTTACATATCAATAAAGGTACACTCCAAGAGGGTAGGTTTACAGCAAAATCTAGCCCTTTATTATATAGCTCAATTAATTAGCACTGAGTTCAATTGCACTTCTATTCACGCAGCACAACTAAATCCAGTGGTTTGTTTCGCTTGAGACGTCGGATTTCACCTTCGTTGTCCAAAACGTAGAGCATCTCCGGGTTCACGTGTTTGTGGAGGCGATGTTCATGCTTCCTTGCGTATTTAGCAATAATTTCATAGACTGTCTCCATCCTCAAATCTCGATGAATATCATCGTTTCGCATGTACCAAGGGGCTCCAACTATACTTCTCAGTATTTTATTCTGAAACGTTTGGATTTTCTGAATATTTGATTTCTTGGCACAGCCCCAGATCTGTATCCCACAGGTCCAAATAGGGCGAAGGATCTGCTTATATATAAGCAGTTTGTTGTGAAGGAGAGATGGGAATTCCTTCCCAAGCCAATACATCCTTCTGTACTTGATTTTAAGTTCTTCTTTTTTCTTTTCTATGTGTTTTTTCCAGTTTAATTTGGAGTCAAGTGTCAAACCCAAGTATTTAACTGCTTCAGGTATGCGGTATTTTATTCGAATTGATCTCAACATCCAAGATTGGGACTTGGGGATTGGGAACGGGACTTCGGTTAGTGAAGTTGATGTGGGCTGATTTTGATTCGTTCAGCTTCATTCTCCACATCTTGGTCCATTTACAAACCTCAGTAGTAGACGTCTGTAGTTTGCGTGTTGCAGCTTCTATATCATCTCCAACAGAGAGGATAGCCGTATCATCTGCAAAGGTGGCAACAGTTGTGCCTTCTTGTTGGGGTAAGTCCCGTGTGTACAGGAGGTAGAGTACTAAACAACACAATGAGGGAGTATAATAACAATATTAAAAGTCAAAAAATCGTATATCCCAAATCCCCGAGGAGAGGACCACGTCGCTTGCCCTGGGAGACGCTTCCTTCCGCGTGGGACCCTCCTTCCTTCACTGGCGTGGTTGGGGGGAGGGGGGAGCCGGTCGGTTGCCCTGGGAGACGGGGGCGAGAATTCCACCCGCCCAGCGTTACCACCCCCTGAAACGTCGATATACTCTGATAAGCTGGTTTTTATATAGTGTGATTATTATGTGATATTATCAGATGAGGCCGATATATCGGTTAAAAGAAAATATCGGCTGAAATATCGAAAAAAATACGGTCACTGACTATCGATATCCGATACTATCGACTATCGATGGTCATCCCTAGTAGGAGGCTACCTTACGGTTATAGTACTTACTGATACTGTTACCTTACCTCTCACTGGTTCAAAAAATCAAAACAAAGATTAGCTTCTGTTCTGTTTAAGAAGATACATTTAAGTTTTTAAAGTTCAAATTTGAAAAATTGATGTTGAACACGATACTCGATATTTATAAATATCGATACTTTGCTTGACCGATTTTGGTACAAAATATCGATACTTCTTCAACAGTACCCATCCCTATGTTCTCGTGGCGACACCGACTAAAAATAAAGTAATAATATAAACGTGTCTCTCTTATAAAAAATACATCGGCTTGTTCAACGAAAGGAGAATAACCCCCACATCATCGAGGTGAGGTATTTTCTACAATTTCGTGGTTCTAGACGTGTGTGACTAGATTCGGCCTCGTTAGTTAGGGTGACTAACCTTTATCAGAATAAATCTGAAATATTATTGTGAGGTATAAGTATTGTATTTCTTTCATAAAACATCCTGCTTATGAAAACATCCTCTAGTATAGTGTTTTTCAACCTTTTTTATGACACGACCCCCCTAGTATAAAAAAATATTTCGCGACCCCCCAACCCTTTTTTCCTTGTATGTTAAAAATATGTAATTTGTAATAATTTTTTATTTAAGTCTCACAAATTATGTCTTGTATAAAAAAATTGAAGTTTTCTCGACCTCTCGCGACCCCCCTACAGAGGCTCCGCGACTCCCCAGGGGGTCGCGACCCACAGGTTGAAAAACACTGCTCTAGTATACCGCAACACGGTGGCTTTGTGTCTACGGCTCTGCATTACCTACAACCGATTGATTGAATGTAAATATTTCACATTATTTTCAAATCCAATCTTCTGGATATTTTGGTTTATTATTATTCCCTATAATAACGGAATAATATTAATATATAAGCCCTTGTATCTTACAGCAAAAATTGCTCAAACCCTCCTCGAATTTCGTCATTTTACGTTTGAAGGTGCTTTGATTCCAAATCAGCAATGTACGTCCACCATACCATAAAATACCTTAGCACTGAAGTACAAAACCTCGTCCTTCCGCAAATGGACTCCATTTGGGGTCTAGTTGGCTTAGCCAAGTGATGAGTTATATCCTAGTAATTTTAGAGTCCGGTAAGTCCAGTAAAGTGAGTCCCAGACCAAACCGTTTTTGACATTTTTAGAGGTAACTATTGAAATTAGACATATTTGCAGTCCTTCAAACTTATTTTTTCTATTGGAATATTTGATTTTTTTGTGAAAAAACTAAGTTTTTTCCTCAATTATATTGTTCATTACTGAGACGAATTAAAGCGGCCTGTAATATACTTGATATTATCAACGTAAATGTATGTCAGAAGTTAAAATCCTGAAATCGGTCTAGAATGATTCAGAAACTATAAACATTTCCATGTTTAAAAGTGTTTTTCTTGCCCACGGATGCTTTGAAATGCTAAGAAAGTTGTGTTGGTAACGCTGACAACGTGTGCCTGATTTCCTGATATATCGGGTAGGTTAGACCCAGAAAACGAACCTTCTACACCACAAGGACTTTATTCAATTCACATATCCAGCAGAGAGAAAGATAATTTTAATTATATTTGTTTTACAAAATAATGACAGGGATTATCGTGTTGAATAGGTCCCTTCAATATAAACTTCACCTCATAAAATCTCAACAAAGTTGCACTTCTCAATCCTTCACGTCAAGGTTTCAGGCTCATTTGCCCACTGGCCGATTGGCATCGCGTTGCTCGCCCTAGGAATACGTTGAAAGCCTTGTTAGCACCAAAAACTCTCTTGTATCTCTCTAGTTTTACTTTCTAGTATACTCTCCGATAGCTGATGAGTTGTTGGCTGACGAAGCGGACGTGATAGCTCTCCCTTCACCCCATATTGGTCCACTTAGAAATCGTCTTGCCGATCATCTAACACACAAATACAAAATTAAACAATGCAATACTTCATTTTCGCCCCTCAGAATGCTATGTCCTTTATGTACACACTCCTTCCAATGACTTCAATCAATAATAATGTTTACTCAAGACAAATTACTCTAAACAAGCTAATACTCAACATTTTAATTCGACATGGCCCAAGCCGTCTGTCTAGTTGGCAAGAAAAACAGAAACACATACATACATTTGTGAAAATAACACATCATGTACATCAATAATTCAAGTTTATAATTTAATCCACAACTCCAATTTACAGTTAACCTTCAAGGCAGTTATAATCTAAATTTAAGTTATAATTTAATTCAAAGTAATCTTTACTTATTTAAATTCACATTTATATTCCAATTTTCTATTATTATCATAATTTCTTACTTCTTACTTAAATTTCTTTGGAGGGACTAGAAATAGTTGAAATGGGACAGTAATTCTTTCCTATAACGACAAGAATACACAATATACAAGTGCAGCTTGGACCAGTCGAATGACTTATGTAAGCTGGCATAAATAATGTCCACCCTCCCCCACGTTTTGAACCTGTTTCATAATTCCCCCACTGTAAGACAATTATTTTTCTGATTCACTGTGAAGGTGACACGTCTGATGTGATGTCTGCAACCATCATCATCATCATCATCTACTTTGTACATTCGACGGTTCCTTGGTCTCTCAACCAGTTCCCTGGGTTTCCTTGAGCGGAGCCCGGCGACCTCCTTCTCCATACGTAATTCCCCGAGTGAACCGGGCTAGCGCTCATTATCAAATGTACCTTTAGGCTATTCATCTCATCAGACGCTATTAATAATTCTTGTTGACGCTGGGTGTTTCCTCTTCATTAGCCGGTCTTCATAAATTATTAGACGCCGCCGTTTGCGGAGATACGAGCCACCGTTTGCCACCAAGAACGCTCCGTCTCAGCTAAACACTTGTCTGTTTGAAGAAAGAATTTGAAGCTCCGTCTTGATGCAAAATAAATAACGTACGTTTGGAGTAGGAGAGAGCTGCTGATTAATTTTTCACTCGGTAATTAGCCTCTAATGATTTACTCAAGTTGTAAAACATTGCTGAACGTGAGTGTAATGAGCTAAATAAACAATCTGAACGATATTAAGCGATCTCTGCCGAAAAAAACTCTGTTTTGTGTTCTTATTCGGGGTTTGAAGGCTAAGCTGAGCTTTAAACGCGAAAATTGGTTGCTAGGAGTGCAACTGTCACACAAGGACCAGACAGTTCGCGTCAGACGTACAACGGTGGACATTCCTTTTCTCACTAAGTAAACAGTTCAGTGATGTTCACAAAGGTCGATAGTTTTTTATGTTTATTTTATCTTGACGAATCAAAACAATAAATGAAAATGAGACACCAGCAGTTTCAGTTAGAGAGCCAACTAACTAGAGGGCTAATAACGATTCCTGGTCCATGACAGCAGCCATATGCGTAGCCTACTTAGGAGAGGCATTTTTATTTCAAAGCGTCCAGAATTCTGCAAAGTACTACTAAAATGTGTTTTTTCTTTCAAAGTCCTTTTCAAAAAGGAAATGAATAGCACCGCGTGAATCAGCTTTCAAAAAAATAAAATTTCATGTGCCACGTTTGGGTTTTACGGCGGTCAACATTTTCGCGCTGTTTCAGCGGGTTTTGCACATTAAAAAAAAAAAAAAAAAAAAAAAACGCTGCAAATTCTTTCACTGGGGTTTATTATTCAATCGGCTTGCGTTCATGATTTGAATCTGTACTAAGCTTCGGAGTGTGCGTGTTTCACAGGTGATAGGGCGATTATTGAATTTCAGGAGATATACGTGGAGCACGTGAATCCGTTCTCGACCAAAATACCTATTTGGATTGATCGGTTGATCATATTTGTGTGCCTCCTGAAATTCAATAATTGCCCTATCCTGAAACACGCACACTCCAAAGCTTAGTAGAAATTCAAATCATGAACGCAAGCCGATTGAATAATGAACCCCAGTGAAAGACTTTGCAGCGTTTTTTTATTGAACCTTAATACCCCCCACAATAAAAAAATCTATAATTTATCGTCCTTTGGCACTCGTATTGCGGGCACTAGTATTACCCCAGTAATAATATTGAAAAATAAACCCCAGTAATAATATTGAATAATATTTACCTATATATTATCAGAATGCTTCAACCCGTGTATCGGCTACCAACTACACTACAAATATTCACATCGGCTATCACTCCAGTATCCACATTCACTACAACTCGACGCTATCGGCCGGACATCACTAGGTTACAAACAAACAATAATAAACCAAAAAATGCAAATGTTGGCCATACATCGGGAATGGTTTGACCTACGGACGTGGGGAAGGGCTCATTCGATTCCCAATGGTATGTTCTTCAAATAGGAAAATATTTAGGCCGATTCGACTAGTTTTGAGGTTTTCAGGGATTTTACAAAACTTTTACAGCCCTTAAAGGGCACTTTAAATTGTGTGAGGGAGCTGGCTCAAGAATTGGAGCGTCGTCGGACCAAGATGGATTTTTCCTGAAAATTTCAGATTTTTTGCTCCAGCCGTTTCGGAGATATCGTGCGTACGGCGTACGGCGGACGGACGGAAAATTTTTTATTGCAGATTCGGATTCTACACCCTTTGAAACGTAAACCATGAAATTTTCAGGGGGGTTAGCATTTTTTTTTCCACAGCGATTACAATGGTTTATTATTGAATAATAAACCAAAATCTATAGTGGTGTCAGGGATTCATGAAATTTTGCGTAGAATGCGAATCTGCGATAAAAAATGAGGGTTCTAACTAGAAAAAAACGAAGTTGATGAGAAAATCGGGCATTTGCGTTCACACTCGACGAGTGAAAACGTGGGGTTTGAATTCCCTGTGGAAAATTATTGGGGTTAGTAGGTCCTGCAGCCTCCGAAAAATCTCTGCCTTCTCTCTCGCTGGTAGGTATTCGTTCAGCACAGTTACAAATACTTTCTCTGTAGAGCCATAATTCGCGCACCTCTTCATAATACACTGTTTTTCCTTCCTCCCCATAACGAGCGTTCACGTGAGCTTTGCTTAAATCACGACTAAGCACACTTTTGAATGAACACTGTTTCACGTTTATTCTTTGTTCACATATGCTTCCTGCGGACCCCCCCCCAGATACGTGACAGCATTCCAATTTCATTCATCTTCATCTAAAATACATCTTCCTTCAATTTTCTAAAGATGCTCTTTCGTCCAGCACACTATAGTTTTGTTCCACTACAGTAAACCCTTTCTGGAAAAAAAAAAAAAATGTGAGGCTTATCCCCCATTAGATCATGGTGTTTAATTACATTCCACTGTACACTTCAAGTATGATTTACTTCGTCCATTAATTGAGTTATCTTTTATACCTTTTTGTAATGGGACAGCTGTAATCCTCCGGTAAAACACCTGACAGTATTTTACCTTACTGGGGACCCCGGTGATCGAACAGTTACGCCTTTTATCCTTTTGAAAACTCTCCCAAACTTGGTGGTACAGAAAACTTTTCTCATTTTTTATTTCAACTTATAATCAGTTTTACCTCTGTTTTGAGCTTAACGGTCTACAAGAGGTGACTAAGCATTTCGCTTTACATCGCAAATCTATAGAACTCAAATAAATCACGAAGCTTCGAGCAGAAATGACTCGTGCTAACTTCAAAATGCATTTACCTTCCTTTCTCATTTTTGTTTCTTGAAACCAGGAACTATGGACATTGATTTACTACTATTCTTTATTTAGTAACGACGCGTGATTCAAAATGAAGTGATAAAAACGTTAAGGTAGCAATGTGAAATTGGTTTTTGATCGACCAGCAAAAACAAATATCACATTATTCCTAGAAATTCTGTATTTTGATTGTAATCCTTACGAGCCAATCAGCACTGAATTAGCATGAGAGTATCTATCGACTTTTAAGGAAGATTCTAACGGCAGGATATAATGATTCAAAATGGGGGGTATACGGGTCATTTCGAAATTTCGGTCACATTTGGGTATCGACTTTTCAAAAAAAAAAAAAAAAAAAAAAAAAAATTGAAACTTGATCAATTTTCTGGTTTCTAATCAATCACTGCGGTTCTCTCGGCATATTACCCTAGTGAACACACATCATCTTGAACCTTACTGCTGATACGCCACTTTGGAAAAAAAAAAAAAAAAAAAACATTCGTAGGGAGTGAGGTATATATTATTATTTTTTCCCTTCTTGAGCCTCTAACCTCCATGGGAATCGCCGCTCAAGTCTTTCAATTTAGATAAGTGGAACAGCACAAATTAGCCTAATTTTAGCTACAGTAAATACTAAGGTTTCCTTGCCAAAATCTCACTTGCTAAAAGCGGATCTCACTCCCTACAATTTAAGGGGATATTGGCTGGATATTGTAGGGAGTGAGAGAGTAGAAAGTGAGGTTATAGCCTTTCACCGCCTTTTAGGCCACAAATCTATTGAAACTGGTTGAACCAAAATTTTGTCAACGAACTTCCAACAACTACACTAATTGTCAACAGGTGCGATCAAATTTCACTTGCCACAGTCAGAGTGTTATTGGAGTAGGGAGTGAGAGATAAAACCGACACTCCAGGGATGGTTTTCCCGGAACTGACTGGGAAGGTGTTCAGATGTATCTGAAATGGTTTTGGATCATAAGGAGTTTTTCAGTGTTTGTCGGGTCATTATAAGGCTACTGTTTGATCCAATTTTTTTTCCACATACCCATTGTAGATGGTCGTGTTCCAAGTGTAGTGTAGGGGGAGTCTTTTTGCAATGGAAGATTGGTATCTCGTACGTTTATTGATTTGGGGTCCTATGCTTGTATGCTCCAGTGTAGCTCCCCTTTCATGCTCCTATTGTCCTGATTTATGGCTTAGCTGGGGATGGACTGAGTGAACTTTCCGATGAAACAATGGCATTGAGTTGAGGCTCACTCTCAGCTCAACGAAGCAATACCTTGAGCGCATTCAAGGCTTCAGCAAGTGCTGTTTGTAGTCAAGTATACTCTTTTATTTTGTTTGCTTTTTTGAGTAGATAATCGATGGTTTTTTTTAAGATTTTCTTTTAAGAAAATAATATTGAAGAATTTTACAACAGGGAGTAGGTAGGCATCTTCCTGCACGTTACTTGCGCCACCTGCAGAAGCCATCCCAATAACACTCAGCTGTTTCGCAAACGATTTCACTCCAGAGAAAATGCAGTCTTGGACATACAACATAGTTCCCATCGTCTGCCCTGAAACAGTAAACAAATTATTCGAGAATTTGGTAGTGCATGTTTTCACAATAGATATTACGATATGTATGTTGGTTTTTGGTACTGGTTGGTAGTAGGTACCATCCATTCAGGTCTCATCCAGTACCACCAGGGTAATCAGGATCGCACAATTATCTATGTATGCCAGGGATTACTTGATGGTCAAACACCTACGTCTTCTTTTTAACCTACAGTCACATAGAATTGCTCTTCGTGTTTTCAACATCTCTCTTCTCTAAAGATAATTGCTTTATCCTCACCTCCAAAATATTCTCGCTCCTACTCCGGGTAGACAAATCAGCTGATTGTGTGTGTGGAAATGTTCTCTTTCCTTTCCCCCCAAATTTTCTCATAACTTTCTATCACTGCTGGTAACTTAAGGTGAAATTGAATTGACAACTCAGAGTACTGTTGCACACTCATAACGATCCCTCCGTATGATGACTGTTGGTCCATACGTGCACACAGGCTCTGACAAGTTCCATCATCAAAAACAACCAGAATCAAAAACGACCAGAATTTTTCTCTCCAAATCCAAAATCTACACTGATTAATTTGAGCTTTTAGTTCAGAAATACCTATTTGAATGTCTGGTTTCAGTCCTCCAGTATGTTCGCAAAATCTACGATTTTCTCCAGTATATTTCATTTCAATGGTATTTTAATGATTCCTGATAATTAATTGGATAAGTGATACCTACAATGATCATGACTTTTGGATTATTCTTCATCGCTGTTCTTGACGAAATCATCCCAACACTTATAGATTCCTCAAATGCCACCCGATGTTCCCGATTTTTTTCAGAAATCTTTTTGAGCTCAGCTTTCGGGGAAATTAAGCTATTACATCTATAGTTCGTAATGTAATGTTGTGTTCTGTCAACCTGGAGCTGAAACCGGTCTAAATTTGATGACAATTGTTCGACAGTTTGAGAAGCTCACACGTATCAGATATCTTGTACGGGAATGAGCAATAAATGATCGATGAAAATGCACTCTACTAGCAGTTTTTGGAACTAAACAGTATACCTCTCTAGCAACAGGTTTGTTGACTGTAATCGATCACATGACTGAATAGATCACATGGCTGTTTTGTAAAACTCTTTCTCGTTTTTCTGGGGACACCGTGTGACCCCGTTTATGAGTATGGGCGACAGTTTAGAGCTAGGAGACAATCATTTCGTGTTGTTTACGATGGTACACTAGTAATTAGTTCACTCTTCATTTAGTTAGTGTAATGGGGTTTGACTTTTCAAATCCACCGAGCCTCCCTCGGCGCGCCCGTTGAATTTACCGATCCGCTTGATTGCCGTCGTTTTCGACCAACTTTCGTCAAAGATCAACAGCGGCTGAAAAGGAAGTTTCAATCGAAGTTCGGGGAGGCCATCAACTCAAATCCAACACGACGGTGTCCCTCGCCTTCTCAGAGGCCGGACCGGAAATAGGATGAAGTGGGTGTGAAAGGAGGAAATTAAATGTAATTCGGGATGAAGCGGCGGAAGTAATGAACGGACGGATGGCAAATCCCAACTGCTCATCCGCTCCATTTCCCTTCGGTTAATTTTCCGGGAGGAGCTTGAAAATATGAAATGTCCAAATAACTGATTAGTAAGTTGAACCCCGTTCATATATCTGCCTCAGTAAATATTCGTGTGACGTAAGTGGGCTTCATTGAGCAGAGTTCTAGGCGTAGGTCTACGGAATTGATGGAAGCTAGAAGTTCTGGTCTTAGTAGGGAAGGCCGATAGTACTATCGATAGTTTCACACTATCGATAGTCGGCTGTCTATCGATATTTGGGAATACGACACAACTGTGCCCCTGTTCCCTTGAAATTTAAAGCTTCACTTGAAGGAAAGTTAATTCATTCTAAGAATTGAAAGGCATCTACAATAGATCTATGGTTCCTCCTATTCACAACTCAAATTCATTGCATGGGAACAACAGTGGATAGGTCTAGAAAACCTCAGGGGGGTCAAAAACCTGGGTTTTAATAAACATTTAACGCCTTAATATCTTATTTAATGCCTTTTTTTAAACCTCTCAAGTTTCCATTCAAATTATCACAAATCTATTCCATTTCCTACTAATTGACATCTAAAAACTTAAATTTCTCCGTATTAAAAAAATGAAATTTTACCATATTTCACTTTTTCCTACTTGAAAATATTTATGATTTACCCAAGTCATGTATACCTTAGGAACCTACTCAATATTTGAGGAGCTTACTTTCAAAAAGGCACATATCCAAATCTGGGAGAAAACGTTTTTTTCTCAATTTTCTATTTCTGAATATGAGTTGAATCAGATCCTTCTATTCTATCCTTCTATCCTATCCTCAGATCCTTCTATTCTATCCTTCTATCCTTCTATTCTATCAGATTTCCGAACAAAAAAGAACACTTCCACGTTAATTCCGGGGCTAAAGTTATGCGTTTGCATCAAAAGGTAACAAACAAATCCGTCCCCTACATTTTTTTCAGTGCCTTGCAATCGAAATGGCACATATCCTCCGAATTTCGTCAGGCGATAAGTCGTGGGTTTTCAAAAAGGCACATATCCAAAAAGAAGCATTACGCCTTCGTCTTGACGTTGAATATTTACACGAGACTCGATAGATGGCAGGCATGACAAATGGAAATATGGAGTCATTTAAAGTTTTCAATAAAACCTACAGAATGGAGAATGAATTCTTTCTTTTTCAAAAAGGCACAAATCCATGAGTTTTGATCAAAAGGGCACATTTCCAAAGTGAAAATGGATATACAGCCTCGTGTTTTGGAGAAAATTTATTCATATTCTGAGGCATCTTTATCTGTGCCTTCTCACACATTACTCCGATGAGAAACTGCAGAAAAACATCTCCACTAATCTGCGAATCGTTTTTTTCACTTCCTGAACATTTTGTCGGAATGGATATGTGCCTGTTTGAAAGTAAGCTCCTCATTTGTTTAAAGTAAATTATCATCGATTTGACTCAAAACAACAATTATTATTAAGCTGAGTTAATACAGGTACAGGTATTCTATACTGGAGGGTGGACCCCATCCCCACGTTGGAAGAGGCTCATCTATTTGCCGACAATGGGGATGGGGTCCAAGAATTCCTTTTAATATTCCGTACTATCGATGCTATCCATACTATCGATAGTTAGTCACCGATAGTATCGAACTATGGATAGTGTCTCACTATCGACTATCGGCCTTCCCTAGGTCTTAGTCCTATGCAAAGTAGATGTGAGAGCGTAGTGGCAAAAGAAGGTGGAAATGTAATTGTTTCCAGGCTGAAGTATCCATCTCTGGTGCCAACCGGTTTCGCTTCTTAAAGGTCTTTTTATAGCTTTTGTGACAATATCTGGAACCCTAAAGGCGGGTTCAAATTAACTTGAGAACCATTGGTGAACAATTTTTCGAGTAAAATTAAAAGTTTCTCTTCTCAAAATGAGCAAAAAAATTCGAAAAACTTGTTGCAATGGAATTTGGGAGCAAATTTCGCCACGCAGCCATTTTGCCGCCGCTGTCTGTATCATCATAGTCAACCACTGCAAAAGAATTGGAACAATATTAGATTTGTTCTTAGTGTTGTTTTGTCTTTGAGAAAAGATAGAAAATCATACGAACACCATTGCACTGACTGGGAAGCCATATTTTCTCTTTCTTTGCCTCTCTTCGGGAACAGGTAAATTCATCACCTTGTCGTATACTTCAAATTGGTCAACTTGCTGCTGCAATTTCACCCCAGCCGTATTCATTTACTTCACTTGTTTTTGTCCTGGTTCCATTCATACTCATTATAGCCTTCCAACGTGACAGAAAAGACATAAGAAAACACCTGAAGTTCAACACGTCCGTTGTCGTTAGTGGATTTGGTGATGGTTGGTTTGGATTTGGATGGTGGGAGGGGGGGGGGGGGGGCGTTCTCCACTAGTCTCCTACAAGTTGATTGAAAAAAGCGTGTAGCGACAAAGCTCCCGTTTTTAATTCTCAACTTTCAAACATCTTCACCGACACTCCGCTGAAAACCAAAATTTGGTTGAAGATTGACTGCTATATTCTGCTGAAAAAACAACTTGTGGAAAAATTACTTTTAGACTTTCGAGTAAACGCTCCTTGAGACCCATTTTTGCCAACTATTTAAACGAAATGTGAAGATATTAAAAGTGTGAGATGTTAGATGATATTAACGGAGATTTCTACTCACTGTCTCTCACCAGATTGAAAGGCCACTTTTTGCAGTTTTAGTTCTCGTATTTAGTCGAGTTTAAAAACGCCCGAAATCCAGTTGATATGATAGGTTGATGTCCTGCGATTATAGCTACTTAAAAACGATACAAAACTTTTCAATTTCTTGCGCGGAATTCCACTGTAGTCCTTAAGAGTCTGTAGTAATGTTTGATGGTGGTTGCAGTGGTACTTTCACTGTTCGGGCACGATTAACTATCCAACTTTTGCTTGGACAGTTTGGCTGAACTTGGCTTCCACTCACGAAGTCTTGTTACACAGGGATGCGATTTAAACAACTACCCACCGACTTTCAACTCTTCTTTTCCGCAATAAATATCCATTCCGATCGACTGTGTGCCGTGCTGCTTCCGAAATGAGCTACTCCACTGCAACTTTCAAGTGAACAGCGTGGATGTGGTAATCCGGCTCATCTTGCCAGACTGAAAGATCATGTAAATGAGGAAGCCTTAAAGCTCCTAGATGCGCAACACTCGATGCGTCTTAAACCCCATGTGCTCCAGTTTTTGTAGGAAGTGAATGCGATATGTTCGAGGGACATGGGACAACGCTATGCATCCCTGACAAATTTATTGAATGTAGCAATTTAAGTTAAATTTATAATGTTAATCAGTCACTCGGTGCAATAAAAGCTTGAAGAAAAGAGTTAAATTTATAATGTTAACTCAGTCACTCGGTGCCTTAATAAAACGCTTGAAGAAACAATGAGTTCTATCATGTATAGTGGACTCCAGCTCAAATTGGGCTAAGGGATGGCAGTTCATTTTTTACTTAATTCAAACTATATGTTAGTGGGACATATTTTATATGTCAATGCCAATTATTACAAAAAGGTATATTATTTCTATCTACAATGATCACTGGTTTATAGCAGTTAAACGTAGAATTTAGTACATTATCAAAGAGTAACTGCATTGACGATGGCACCTAATGAAGAAAATCAAATTAATATCCAACAAAATATCCTTATCTTACCTGTCGCTCAATTAGTAGAGGTGACATTGTTACATGTTGTAGGGAACTTGTAGGGACCTTGGTACTTATATTAATTTTACTTTCTCTTCTGAAGGAAGATAGTGGTTTTTGGTAAAGTTCTGGTTAGCTCAAGGATGAATGGTCCTTTGACAATGGGAGTTCTACTTTTGTGACAAGGTTGTATGAGGATTTTACCTCCAGGACTTTTAGAAGAATCCCTCCCATCAAATTGGGCTTTTATGTTTTTAGAATAATTGGCTGATGGTTGATTCTTTTCTAGCAATTGTAGCGCAAGGTGTGTTGAAAGCGGATCCACCCGGGTCGGGGATCTCGTGCGTCTTTCCTTGCGTCTTCAGTATGAATACTTATATTTCGATGGGCTAGGGGTGTTGGTTTCATTCATTACATGAAAAATTTCAATTTAATATTCACATCTTGGCTAGTTCAGACTCAAGGTTTTTTGTTTTGTATTTTATGTTTTCTATTAAACATTTAGAAAAAAATGAAAAATGAACGCTCATCATAACTTATTATATTCGCAAAATACTGGTACATACCTTGATGAAATCCTGCAGTGCTTCAACTATGGCTTTCAAAACGATGGGGATCATTTCCGAAATATTTTGCTTGGAGACTTTGAAAAGATAAAAAAGGGACTTGATCGAATCACCTGTGGCCAAAAACCTAAGCGTGATTGCCAGCTTATACTCTGGAGGTATTGATTGACGGAATCGTGCGTCCTTTTTTTCAATGCTGGGCCTGATCAAATTCAACAAAACATTGAAGTTGGCCTTCGACATTCGAGTAAAATTTTTCAAACAACACTTCACACCACGTACTTGTTTCAGAATTTTATAATCCCGATCTCTTAAAAAAATCGTCACCAACACTGATCGCTTTCTGAGTACTTTCTTTTTCTTTAATTTGATTTGATCCCTGAAAATGCAGACGAATACAGAAGAAGTAGCGCCTCGGGGTCCATGATGAGCGATGGTTGCACGAAAAGTAACGCACGAATGTGGACAGGAATTACTTGGCTTTCGGGCATGCGTCAAAAGTATGCCCCATGACGCAAGTTGAAAGAGGCAAGTGGAAAGACGCAAGTTGAAAGTTGAAAGGGAAAGCGCACAAGTGTGGACATACCTTAAGGCTCTCCTGGCCAAGTCGTCAACAAGATCGCCGGAACAAAACGCTGCAAATTCTTTCACTGAGGTTTATTATTCAATTGGCTTGCGTTCATGATTTGAATTTCTACTAAGGTTTGGAGTGTGCGTGTTCCACAGGTGATAGAGCGATTATTGAATTTCAGGAGATATGCATAGAGCAACGAAAATCTGTTCTCAACCAAAATACCTATTTGAATTGATCAGTTGATCATATTTGTGTGCCTCCTGAAATTCAATAATAGCTCTATCGCTTGTGAAACACGCACACTCCAAAGCTTAGTAGAAATTCAAATCATGAACGCGAGCCAATTGAATAATAAACCCCAGTGAAAGAATTTGCAGCATTTTTTTATTGAACCTCAATAACCCCCCCCCCCCCACAATAAAAACATGCGTACGTTTTCTCTATTTGGAGAAAATCAATCCAACTAGGTATTTTGGTTGAGGACCGATTTACGCGCTCTATGCTTATCTCCTGAAATTCGATAATCGCTCTATCACCTGTGAAACACGCACACTCCAAAGCTTAGTAGAAATTCAAATCATGAATGCAAGACAAATGAATAAAATTGAATAATAAACCCCAGTGAAAGAATCTACAGCGTTTCATGCATATCATACCTAATGCTTCAACCCGTGTATCGGCTACAAATCCTTTTAGAAGTTCACTCCAGTATCCACATTCACTACATCACTAGGTAACTGCGATCAAAACAAGAACAATAAAAAACCAAAAAAACGCAAATGTTGGCAGCATAAATCGGGCCATACATCGGGAATGGTTTGAGCTACAGACCTGGGGAGAGGCTCATTCGATTCCTCTTGGAAAGTTCTTCAAAAAGAGTTCAAATTTAGGCCGCTTTGACATTTTTGAGGTTTTTAGGGATTTTACAAAACTTTGACAGCCCTTAAAGGGCACCTTAAATTAAGTGAGAGAGCTGGCTAAAGAATTGGGGCGTTGTCGGACCAACATGGATTTTTCCTGAAATTTTCAGATCTATTGCTCCAGCCGTTTGGGAGAAATCGTTCGTACGGCGGACGGACGGAAAAATTTTTATTGCAGATTTGGATTCTACACCCTTTGAAGAGCGATTACAATGGTTTTATTATTCAATAATATTATAATATTTAAATTTATAATGATAAATAAAATAAAATGAATAAATAAAATAAAAATTGATCCAGCAATGATCTACCTATAATTATACATTGAATTACCTTGAGGTACGTAGCCATGATTCTAATACATATACAAGCCTTGTGTGTGTTATTTTATTTTATCATCCAAGTTCTAGGTGTTATAATTTACTAATAGGTTGTGATTATACAATACAAAATACAAGATAATCATCGTTATCTTCAATGCAACATAAGCAGAATTCATTTTTAGTGCCTATAATTGTGTGTATCACAAATCGATTAAAATTTCAGAGCTGATCCTAATGTACCAGCAACGTAACACAAGTTGTATAATTGTTACAATTGAATTATAATTAAAAAATGATTCAGCTATGATCTATAAATACACATTAAATTATAGGTACGTAGCCATATTTGTATTACGGGTACCTATCCGCCTGATAATGGTCCGAATTGACATCAAAAGCGTTTGTGTATGTTAACCATATCTCTGGATGCATGTTTGTTGATGCTTTTGTTTTCAATCTAGTCTCAAATCATATTGTTTTTGTAGTTGCATCTGATTGATCGCTTTCACAAAACTTTTCACCGACAAGAACTTCCTACTTGATTTGATATAAAGAAAACCTAACACAAAATTATAAGAATCAGAACAATTAACAAACAATATAATAATTTAATTGATGGTACAGAACCTAAAGGAAAATCAGGAAACTATGGAGAATAGGAATTTTTGTGGGAGCGAACTAAACGTTGGCAGCCCTGCCGCTCCGCCGGCCGTGATATCAGTCAGCTGAGATATGAAATGGCGAGATGTTTTGCTTTGGATGCAACAGGTTTCAGTTTCGGAGTTTTAATTCGTAATTTATTGCTGAAGTATTTGGTTGTGTTCGTTAAATGAAGTGGTGAATTCTGTTTGTGACGCATGTGGATATGGACAGAGGTATCAACGACGCGCTGATACACAGCAGATAATCTCTTATCAATTCGGTACGAATTACTAAAATTTCGCTGGTGAGTGCCTACCAAGTCAAAAAACACCGGTGATCGTTCATACGGGCCAGCACATTTAGGAAAAATGTTATTTTTAAGCTATTTTTCGAAGGAATCCCCTATTAGAAAAGTAGTTCCTATATTTTTGATGAGTAGGACATGGTACTCTGTTTTCACGTTTATTTTTAAGTGTATTATGTGAAGTTGCGACGATAAGTTCGTGTTTTCTAACTTTTTGGGCGGCTAAAACATCGAAAACACGAAGTTTCCGGGAACCGCGGCCAACGCCCATGTATCCCTCCGCCGGCCGGCTCATCGGAGAGCGGCCGGCCTCGACCAGTCCTCTCTCCTGACCAGTTCTCTCCTGTTCGTGCTCGGGCGTGGTCGTTCTCTCGGTCGTCTGCTCTGTTCCGTTTTCGCGCGAAAAGTGTTCCGTTTTCATCTTCCATCTATTCAGAAGGCGAGAACATGCGAATACATCGGTAAGTACCAAGTATTTTCCTACAAAATCTCTAATACGAAATCTCATAGGCCAAGATTAGGTAGGTGCCGCATGTTTAGGAAGTCCCATGCAATGATTGATCAATAGAAGGATAATAGATTATAATTGGTCTAGGGGAGGTTGTAGGACCAGCTAAGACCAATAGGAATAAATAACGTGATACAAATCCGTTTCAAACTTTTCTCAGACCAAATTCGTGGAAAAAACCAAAGGTTTTTCTTTAGTCATAGTACTCCTATTTTCTCTCGAACCATCTCTGTTCTTGAAGTTTTATTATGCACGTATCAATTCGCGAGTGTGATTGTAGCTTACACGACCTATAAGTTACGGAACGATTATCCGTAGTTGAACACACACTCATAACACTTCGGAACATGCAGCATATCAAAAATAGTTCCCTAATTATACCTATATATTCTGACTAGACTATTCCCTCAATGTGCAATCACGTTCTTAAATATGTACCTATTATGCACGTATAAGTTCACTAGCGTGTTTGTTGCTTACACTACCCATGGGTTTTAACGATTATCCTTAGTTGAACAATCACAAATAACACTTCGAAACAGCCAACATATCGAAAATAGTTCCCTGATCATACGTATATATTCTAACTAGACTATTCGCTTAATGTGCAATTATGCACTTAAAAATTCACTAGTGTGATTGTGGCACACACTACCTATGAGTTCAACGATTGTCCTTAGTTGAACACACACTCATACACTTCGAAACAGGCAGCATATCGAAAATAGTTCCCTGATTATAGATATATATTCTAACATATTCTAACTAGACTATTCCCACCATGTGCAAACAATTTACCTATGAGTTTAACGATTATCCTTAGTCGAACACACACAAGAAACACTTCGAAACAGCCAACATATCGAAAATAGTTCGCTGATCATACGTATATATTCCAACTAGAGTATTCCGTCAATGTGCGAACACGTTCTTAAATATGTATTATGCACGTATAAATTCACTAGCGGGTTTGTTGCTTACGCTACTCATAAGTCTATAACTCATAACTCTCTAACAACAGATTAGTTGACTGAATAACTTGAATGAATTTGAATAGATCACACGAACTAGACACCTCTTCTATACTGTCCTCTGCGGGAACGCTGGAGGTTCGCATCTTATCTATATCTTGGTAGCTATACCACCACCTAGCTACCACCATCACCTTATTGCTTCCGAGTCTACCAAGGTAGCGGAAGCATTGTTTTCAATTTCGGCATGTGAAAATTTTTGTGTGTGTTGAAATCCTTGTTACGCGCATGACTCCGGGAGTTCTTGACCAATTTTGATGAAATTCTCAGGGATTGTTCGTTTTGATGTGTAGATGGTCCCCTATAAGTTTCATGACCCCCGAATCAATAGTAGCCTCTGCGCATGCGCAAACGTGAAATCCTTGTTACGCGCATAACTCCGGGAGTTCTTGACCAATTTCGATGAAATTCTCAGGGATTGTTCGGTTTGATGTGTAGATGGTCCCCTATGAGTTTCATGACCCCGGATCAATAGTAGCCTCTGCGCATGCGCAAACGTGAAATCCTTGTTACCACAAGCATAACTCCAGGAGTTCATGACCAATTTCGATGAAATTCTCAGGGATTGTTCGGTTTGATGTGTAGATGGTCCCCTATGAGTTTCATGACCCCCGGATCAATAGTAGCCTCTGCGCATGCGCAAACGTGAAATCCTTGTTACGCGCATAACTCTGGGGGTTCTTGACCAATTTCGATGAAATTTTCAGGGATTGTTCGGTTTGATGTGTAGATGGTCCCTTATGAGTTTCATGACCCCCGGATCAATAGTAGCCTCTGCGCATGCGCAAACGTGAAATCCTTGTTACGCGCATAACTCTGGGAGTTCTTGACCGATTTCGATGAAATTTTCAGGGATTGTTCGGACTTATTAGGTATATTTTATAGTTTGTTCAATAGTTAAACATGCCTGCCTTTATTTTCTCAAGTTATGCTCCTGCATAACAATAAATTTACCCCAATTCAATATTTACTTCGCCTAATTGAACGGAGGCGTACGGCGTACGGCGGACGGACGGAAATTTTTTTATTGCAGATTCGGATTCTACACCCTTTGAAACGTAAACCATGAAATTTTCAGGGGGGGGGGGGGGGGGGGGGGGGGGGGGGGGGGGGGGGGTTAGATTTTTTTTTCCAGAGCGATTACAATGGTTTATTATTGAATAATAAACGAAAAGATTTCCATTTTATCTTTTAATCAATCGTACACAACTACCAATACAAAACGTAGTACACTTGTAGGTGTAGGTCACTTCTTTAAACCCCTCCGCTCGAAAACGTTCACCCTTTTTTGGAAGGATCTATTTCTTTTTCCACTGCAAAATATTCACCAGCACTAAAACTAGGAGAAGCTGAAACAGCGATTGAGCAAACGGTCGACAAATATCCTGCTGCAAAAACACATCGAGTGTTAAGTAAAAACTAACAAAAACGTAATCACGTATTTTTTACAGGATGCGTTCGGTAGGAATGAATCGGTTTAATGAGTTCGCTCAAGTTAAATTTCATTGCAGAACAGTGCGACTAAACACATAATTTAGGATGATCAAGTCTTTCCTACTCTCTCGGGTGCCACTTGAGTTTTCCAAGGGGTGAATTGTTCAGAGGGTCACGTCCAGGCTTCCTCGTCTCCAAGGAAATTAGAACGTCTTAATTATTCAGTGATGTGTATTGCCAAGTCAGATTCATTCTTGAGAAGGGCACTGAAAGTAGTTGTAATTTCAATGGAACTCAGTTAATTATGAATGAGCACCCAATGAAACATAATTACCAGCTATATTTCCTAGACGGAGCTGAGTCTCCATTCTTAATTTCCGCTATGAATGTAAAGAAAAAACTAATTGCAAAACAAGGAGCATCGTTGGAAAGTCTTGGAATGCCATTCGTTGGGGTTTTCCGCCGTTATTATTTCGGTGAATTACCCTTCATTTTTGTTCCAGGTTACTGCAGAAAGTCCAGTGAGAATTCCCGGGTTTTACTCGTTTTGAACATTTCTCTAATTCCGAATGAGTGAATTTGAGAAATTATTGAATGTCAACGAGTGGGCCTTTGAGTTGATCGGAAATGAGGTGTGGTCTTGTGAAGGGGCAAATTTCGGTTATAACGAGAAGAAGAAAAACGTTCATTAAACTATGTTTACGAAATTAGTAATTCCTCTTAGATGAAAGAAAATAAACAGTACGACATGGTTAATTAAACCGTCTGTCGGAAGTGACGGCGAATGAAAATGGTGTATGCTAGTAGGTACAATATGGGCAAACTAAAGGTGATGTGACCCAAAATCATAGAAAACCAAATATTTAATGGAAAAAATTATTTCTTTAAAAGGATTATAACTAAAATTGAACATTAGGCCACGAATACTTATCATGAGAAATGAACATTAATAATTGAACTCCCGCACTAATATTGATCGATAGGGCCATGCCACTTTACAGTAGGAACACCAATTGCGGCCAACCTCCACCATTCAGAAGTCTGACTGCATCATCCCTTGACAGAACTGGCTGGCCAAATGCTTGAACTCTGAATTCAATCAAAACACGACAGGAGCATAAAAAGTGGAAAAGTTCTTCTTTCACGTGAGAATTGCAGAGCGAACACTCTTCACATCGTTCGATACTGTAAGGTTTTGCATTCAAATGAAGCATCTTACCACTCACCTTGAAGAGCCAACTACTGGAATAAAGGTCCAAATCGGTATCATTCACCAGACTGGCACACGGCATGAGGATCAAGCTCTCTATAGAGAGTGAATCTCTCGGATGCCGTAGCTCTCTGCCAAAACAGGGCTTTTTTTTATGATCCCTAAGCATTTCCAACGGGTTCCCTGCTCTAAAGGATCCTGCTATAAAGGATCTTTATCAAGTAATTTAGGTGGGCTTCAAGTGTGACTGTCGATATGGTGTCCAAATCAGTCTCAAGATATAAAATATAATTTAATTTCGGTTATAACCTATTGGTATGATATGATATAGGTAATAAAAATGTTTTCAAGAATGCGAAGAAGCTATCACCGTCTCATCAGTAAGCAATGTCATTGGAGAAATCAGCTTTTCGTGTTTTCATCAACCATATCCATTGTTTCATCAAATGCCTGTGGGGTAGAGCAGCTCTGGGATTGCCAAAAGCGCTACACTTGGGTTGTGCATAGACATCTGCTGTCAAGCCAACAACTAGTGACCATCCTACACGGTTGGTCATTACCTGGGGAAGGAAAAATGGATGGTCTTAGCCGAGGCTTAGGCATTGTATTGCTTGTCTTGTTGTTACGTTGTTTGTTTAGTCTTTACTAATTCAATCAACCTTATTGTGGTAGAACGGAGCCTGCCAAAAATCCCTCAACAACGTAACGTTAGCATGTTTACTTTCAAGATTGAAACTTGCGATACCTATGTTACGGAAAAGTTTCTCCTTTCTCCCATATTTTGTATCAAAATTTTAAAAAAATGAGCAAAATTTTGAGATATGATGCGGTTGGATCCATACTCGAGACAGAAGTAGTTTGTACTTTGGTGGGTTTACTTTGTTTGTAACGATATGACCCCTCCTCGTCTTTCCATACCTATTAGTCCGTTCTCTCCCCCTTCAATCTCGCCTTCACGACCAGTCTTGCTCCATTGGCGTTAACGAAACTATCTCCCGTTTCTTCTACTACGTGAATTTAAGTTGTTAGTGCGTTTTATGAGAAGCTGTCTTTCAAAGCCGTTTCGGAAGACGTACCACCTCCACTTCGCCGCCACCAGGTACTATTCGACGCCGCAGATTTCCCGGCCGGGATCTTCGTCGACCTAAAAGCAAGCACTCGGTACTAGGGGTGAGTCCTACATCCCCTCCTTCACCTATTTTTTTATATCATTTTTCCCGGGGTCTTTAAATTATAGTCCACTACAATAATTTGAATTGTGTCAAACCAAAAAAAGGGTCTCCACCCCGGACTATGCTCTACAGATGCCAAATACGACTTAACCACCAAAACATGATGTTATAACAAAAAACGAAGTATGACTTATTCATTTTAAATTTTAGACTCCGTCATAAATTGCTAGAAAAAAATATGCAAATATGATCGAATCTTAACTTTAGTTATCACATACAGATGGTAATGAAGTCGTAGCTAAGATAACAGCTGTTAGGTTCCGAGTGGATAGGGTTATTGGGTTCAGGTCTCGAGTATGCGAGGGACACTGAGAACTAATTTGCTGAATATCTCCGTGTTAACCGCTGCCGGCAATATGTCCTCGTACCCGCAGCGGGCCCTTGATTTCCACTAGACAAACGGAGGATCCAGAACACTCGAGAGACGAGGGTCTATTACATTATTATAAAGGGAGAAGCCCAGCTGTATGCCTTATGCTCAAACTAGGCATTCAGACATCTGTATGTGCGGATTTCTCAAACTCACAGCGTTCCATTAAATGAAACAGTCGGATAATGAGTGTACATTGAATTTTAACGTACAGAAATTATTTGACTTTCGTACTGATTAGCACTTGTCAAGTGAAGTATGCGCGGTTTTCCATGTTAAGGACCCCCAAACTTCAGGGGTCAATTCTCCAAAATCATTTTTTTAAGGCTTCATTTTTGAGTCATATCACTTTATTTGGCGAAAGATTTTCTGTTTGTTCTCGACATGATCTCACTAAAATGATCGTAACTCCTTTAAATTACATGGTAAATCAAAATTTAAAGATACTGTTGGGAAGAGTGCTGAATTTGTTTCATCCAAGTGTCCATTATACCGAAGTTGATTGTTTCTGTTTTGGAATAACCCTTCTCATTGAGTTATAGATGTACCCTGTGTAATACATAGTCTGGGGTATTGACTTATACTTATAGATGTAATCTATATGAGACGTAGTCTTGGGTACGTAATCTGAACTTGTCCCTTAAGTATCTTGTAATTACATTCCATGGGCGATAAAAATAGCCATTTTCATATTTCAGCCAGATAGATTGATTAGGGACAAAATTAGGCCCAAGGTTCCTTTAGCTGATCATTGTGTCTCCGTATCTTGTAACTTCTTGATGTCCCGATGACTGTTGTATGACTCTGACTGAAACATGACCCCGGGAATATCAACCTTCACTAGTCCCAATGTACAAAAGAAAGCTGATATCTTTCGAGAAAATGACAAACTTAAAAAATGATTTTGGACGTAGGTCTAATCAAATGATAAAAAAACAAATTTTTATATAACTGGAGAATATAATGAGCGGATTGGAATTATAACGTTGAGAAAATTTACAGCTGTCGTAATTGCTACGCTATTCCTTGCCTAGCTCACCGACTTGCTCAGGGAGCGGGGTAGATTTTAAATAATAAACATGGGCGCCACTCCTCTAATATCTATCTCCCTAAAACCCAAATAGAGGAGAATTTGGGGAAAATTTAAATTAAAAAAAAGATTAAATTATAGAAATGTAATCAAATGTTCTAATAATTCTTCTAATAATTAATTCCTACCTAGCCTAGCCAATGCCACTCCAACGCCTCGCACCTTAATCTACTTAAAACTTAAAAGCTAAATGAACTTAATACTAAATGTGGCGATCTGGAGAGCGAGAGTCCCGATCGAAGAGAGGGTCGGAAAAGAAAGAAAACAAGCTGTTGGCCGGAACTAGGACCCCTAAAATATATAAAAAAAATAAATTTAAATAGAATTCACTCACTTCTGACGAGCAGACCGATATTTTGACATGAATAATGTGTAGGTACATAATCCTCACCAAAATTGGGGGTTTCTTCAAAAATCAACGTCTACGTATCCAATGTACTCGATTAGAACGTTGTGAGAAATAATCACATTTAAATTCCGTGCTTACATAATAGAAAGTTCCTATCTACTCAAAATGACATTCTATCCTCTACCTCATTATTGAACAAACAAAAGAAAAAAAATTAATAGAAAAGAAACATCAATGTTGTTTTAAAAAGATACTCATTGGTAATAGAACAGTAGTTAGATGAATCGAACTTAGTCTGAAAGAAATTAGTATTACTGGTTTTCAGAAATAATAATAATAATAGGTACATAAAAGTAACATACCTGGTTGGAATATTTGGCAAAATTCTTATTCCTGCTGAGCAGTTTATAATATTTGAGTTGGTGAGGAATGGATTGACCATTTTTCTTATTTGAAACGGGTTGTCGGAGCTCTTCAAAAAATTTTTTCTTTATTGTCTTGAAATTGTATATTTTGGCAATATATATTGCTGAAAGCCTTCAGCATGCAATAAAAGATAATATCGAAGAGTAGACGACGATTCTAATGAATCCGAGGATTGACAAAAACTCTTGTAAGAAAATACATGCTGAAGAAGCCCACGTTGTCTGGGCGAAACGTCCAAAATATACAATTTCAAGACAATAAAGAAAAAATTTTTTGAAGAGCTCCGACAACCCGTTTCAAATAAGTTTATAATAGAATAGAGATTAGCCAATTGAGAGAAGTGTATAAATCAAATCTCGATTTGAAAACCTTAAATCCTGCAGTGCAGATGTTATCGATATGGATTTTGGAGCGAGATTGGCTGCTTATCGTTACCTAAATAAGTTTAGTTGCCACCGGCCGACCGATAACGGACCGTTCGTTATTACAGATACAGGGAAGAGTTCAATATTCACAGCTTAAGCAAGGGCAACTGCATTGAGCGAAATATAATGGGCTCCCTTACCTAAATATTTAACCTTTTATAGAAATTAAATGTCCCTTCTTGATAAATTTGGTACAAAATCATTATGTATTGAGCTGGAGTTGAAGTAAAGACGCTGGAGTAGAGACTCGCCGTGGAGGACGTTGGGGGAATATATCCCCTTGGTGGAGAAATATATCCTGATATGTGTATTGGTGTATATTGGGGGGGGGGGGGGATATATCCTGATATGTGTATGCTTGCAGTATCGCAAGTATGGCGCTGGGATACTGGTGACCGAGCACTTAGGAAAATTTTGGCGGTATAGAAGCCGATTGAATTGATAGGCACGGAAGCGAGCTCGAAACTGAAAAATGCTTGTGACCCCCGGCCACTCAATCAACAAGCTCGAATTCACACAACAAAAGCTGTATAAAAAAAACAAATCTACTCCTTCGCGCGGCACTTGCGCAAACACTGTATGTGGACATGACGTAGAATCCACGAATAGGACAACTTAAATTTGACGAGATTGAGAAAAAACCTACCTGTCACGTATCTGTCTATTTGTCAGCAAATATGTTAGATCGATTAGGAACAAAATCTATCACGACGTAGTTCTACGAATAGAACAACAGAAATAAAACAAGTTAGCTTCTCTTCTCCAAAAAATATGTAAATAGAGACGAAAAGACACTGGAAAAACGTTCAACGCTTTCCAATATCAACTTATTAAAACAATGTCCATTTTGGGAAAATGAAATGAAATGAAAACATGCTTTATTTGTAAATATGACAGTAAGCATCCTTAAATTATCAATATACATACATGTAATAATCATGGTCGCAAAGACCGTCTGATGAGTTCACACCCATTAATTTCGAAAAAAAAAGAAAGACACATCACAAACCAACACACATCATAAACAAAACAAATGAGTGGTAAACAAGATGCAAAATATAACAATCGAAAACAGAGAGAAACCATTCTTCTCGAAAAAGAAGAAACCATTTACAAACCTTTATGTATGTAATATTATATTATGTAACGATAACAATGGTAAACTACTCTACATATTTATAACAGATTTAATATATAGGTATAACAACTTTATACTCTAATCATTGAAACCGTATTCAATCATGGTTCTACTTCTTAAATCCCATGCTACTGTACAATACTTTACCAGAACGATACTCACACCCTTAATCAACTCCAATTTTGGGAAAATGGCAGAATATTAAAAATGAAATGGCTTTAACCATAGTTTCAGCGAGTTCTCAGTTTGCTCAACTATCTGAGCTTTGCTGAGATCGCAACTCAATCTGCCGAGTCAGCCGCACTGCTTGTGAAAGAACCTCCCACCTTTGACTTCTCGGAATTGAAAACCCGATCTCTGGTGCAATGTCGCCGCGTTCCATACCGAAACACCCTCCCTCCAGTTGTTTTTGGTTATGTACACAAGAATGTTTTTCTGGTTGCGAATGCCGCCTCCTTCAAATCAAAAGAATGTTTACCCTCAAATTCCATCGGGTCGTGCCAAGAATGACAAAGTTGTTTGCACGCTTTACATTTTTCAAGTTGAGCCTTTTGCGATATATCACTCCGTTTCTACTGTTTGCTTTGACACAGCTCTCATCACAATAATTGTAAACTGTAACAACCCGTGCTCGATAAATGTTGTCTTAGTAAATTTTTTTTTCAAATTGAGCTTCAATAGTTTAAATATTATATGAAATTGAATTTTTGATAATTTGCGCTTTTGACATTTCATGTCTTTGCTATGGCACACAACCAAATTGTCGTTATGTCACGTTACGTTAGGTCGTACGTAATTGTCGTAGAAGTGAGGTAGGTAGGTACCTTGATTATAGCTGAAATTTGGCTATATGATTATTATGATTTGGCTGGTAGCCTCCTTTGGACGTGAACAATAAGGTGCAGAGGGTTTTGATCAACTGAGTGGCTCCTGAAGCTAACTTCTTTCCTATCAACTGTGGAAAGCTGAAATTTGGCTGGTAGCCTCCTTAGGACATGAACAATAAGGTGTACAGGGTCTTGATCAGCAGAGTGGCTACTGAAGCTAACTTCTTTCCTATCAACCGTAGGAAGCTGAAATTTGTCTCGTTAGGACATGAACAACAACGCTACTGGAGTAGGTGATGTAGTCTGGCTCGAATACACAGAAGAAAATGTCCCAATGTGTTGCAGACTCGTATGCAAGCATTTATGATTCTTAGAAGTGAGGTAGTTAGGTACCTATATGATTATAGCTCCTAAACTTTTCCATTTAGGTTTGTAAGCAAATCCATGTCAACCTTACATGGATACCTAGTATGTAGAACATATAACATACCGTTCTTTTACTACCCACGACGATATATGTATGGATGTAAATAATAAATAAAAATATGAGTTTAATTTTTGTTTTCTTTATATTGAAAAAAATGTAATTCACAGAGGAAGACAAGATTGCTAGAAGATGGAAGGGAAGAAGGAGGGAGGGGAAAGACATGAAATGTCCTAATGCGTTGCAGACTTGTATGCAAGAATTTTCATAAGTTTCAGGCAGTAGAAACCTTTTCAGACGCTGCTGAGGGTATTAATGGATGTTTGTGCGAAATAACACGGAATTAGTGAAAATACTGTTTATAATAACTGTTTAATCTGTCTGAAAATTTGAACAATGCTTACAAAAATCAAGTAATTACCCATGACTTATATCTACAGCCTTAATGGACGTATCTATAAAATTGTCTAGCCTTTTTACGGATTCCTGAACTTTGGAATTCTTATCGTCTCAACGAACTTCCTGTGTAAATCAGACCAATCAATATGAGTACTAGGGTTCGATTCTGAACGCCCCTGAAGTTAAGTTTTGTGACGAGGATACCAACGAATTGGAGAAAAAAATCGAGCCTTCAGCCAAAAGAAAGGAATGAGATGATGATTCTTTGAAGGAGCCGGTGGGGAAAAACTGGGCCTGCTTTAAGAGATCTCCGAAGCAGCCAAGATCTGGATGCTTCTTCAGTGGTGGTCTAAAAGAAGCAAACGTACCAATACTTTTTACGGCTTGATGCGAAAGTTTCCATAACAGAGGACACGATGAATCTAACTCTTTGTGTGTGTAAAGAGGGTCATGCATGATAGAGAAGACTCCAAAACTTGCTCACTGAAAGATGTCGAATCTGTCAAAGGATGTAATTCAATAGTCTCAGAATGACCTGTCAGCTGAACAAGTTTTGTTAGTGTTAGAAGTTTTTTGTCGCGCTAAACCGAATATGTACTGTCTGGAACGCTATATCTAGTGTACGAAACTCAACCATTGGCTGCAACATTGAGATGCTACGGTATCAAGGAGTCCATTTTGATCCATAGCTTCACTTCACTTACTTGGAGGAAGAATACAGCTTCATTAGTAAGAAGGGAACTGCCAAAAGAACGATTAAATCGAGGGGAAATGGAAAGAAATGAGTGATTGACCGAAAATGATTAGGGTACATGAACACGACGTTGAAACCCACAATGAAATAAAACACCTATATACGAAATTTGAAATTTTGAAATCCGATTTCAAAAGGAACTCATGAAACGAAATTCTTCTGCAACCGTATCAGCTGTTGCGATTTTCACATGGTGCTAGGCGGTGACGAATCTGTCAAAGGATGTAATTCAACCGGCGATTCACCTCTCCTCTCCAAAGTAATCCGTTTGTTGTGTTGTTAGCTTCTCTCCTCTCGACGTTCTCGTCTCACCCTGTGATAACAGCTTCACTATTAGTCGAATAAGGATTTTGTAAATTATTATTTCGTTGTGAAGTGAAACATGGCGGCTGTCCACCAGGGATTTCAGACTTATACATGACTATTCCCACTCTTCCTATGAGCTCCGAAGCATGTTCTTTGAAGGTGAGCCGCTTATCTAAGATCCTAGATATTTATGACCTGTAGCTTTTGGTATTGGTTGACCATTGTAATGCGAAGGCGGCTCATCTTATTTGAGATTGTAAGTATAAGTCACAACACATGACTTGATGGAGTTAATTGTGACCCTCCTTTTGGTGCACCATTGACCAAGCACATCAAGGAGCTCCTGCAATCGGCGTGTTGATTCAATCGAGTCCTCATGATACACAGCGTTGACGAGATCGTCAGCATACATTCCGGAGAATTCTTTGTCAGCTGGGAGAGGTATGTCGTGGCAGTAGAGAGGATAAAAATAAGGTCCCCACACGCTTTCTTGGGGTTCGGATGCCCTCGGTTTTCTTGTTGTGGACTGCTCATTTTGAATCGTCACCACGAATGAACAATCGGTTAAATAGTGGTGGACCATGGAATACAAGTTATTGGGAAGGTATTGACGTATCTTTAAGAGTGAGCCTTCGTGTCAGGTTCTGTCAATGGCTTGCTCCACGTCGAAATATGCAGCCATGCAGAACTGTCGCTTGTGGTATGCATTTTTGATGAAATTCGTATACTTTTGCAATTGAAGAGGACATTAGTGCGACAAGCGGAAACCAAATTGCTGGTTTGGTATCAGGTGTTTCGTGTACAACTGTAGATATGACTGTGATATCTGACTTCTAGAATTAGTCGATTGTTTTTATTAACAAAATTTTCTCAAAATGCCCTCTATTGTGGTCTCCTCACGCCACCATCACTTCAATCCCACTTTCACGCGAGTATGAATGAAACTAAAATTTGGTTGGTATTTTATTTTAATTATGGTCACATCAGACAAAATGAGAGATTTCATGTGTCCCACAAAAGGTACCATTCAAATAACGCTGACCGCCAATATCACAAATTTGACGCATTATGGACGCATTATGGTGTTTTGCTACCTTGTCTGACTTTTTGACATACCATATTTTGTCACAGCCATAATCTTCTGCTCCACTTGTTATTGAGTTACCAATCTTTGCCAGCTTGTAAAGACCACTAAAAGAACCTCTAAACTTCAAAAACCGAGGTTTTGAAAAAGAAAAGAAAACTTTTCTGCTCCTACCATCTTCTCACAGTTCTGACTTATCAATTAAAAGTGGTTTATTACTTTTGCCACAATATATGATAACATAATGGTTAGTATAATTGCTTGTTATGTAGATTATACTAACAAGTATTATGTACAAGTTTAATTCGCGATTTAATTTGTTGGTATTTACTTATACCTACGTTCAATGTTCGTAATCTCATGCGGTCACGGGTGAACTATAACTTTAGAGTTCTCAAGTGTGGCAGCAGCTCCGCCATCCAGTATTCTCATCTGCATACAGCACTCGCTCCATTATCTCCTGCGTATCTAGCGCCAACACATCTTCAATGTTACCTTTAGATTGAGTACTTCACATCTCCCTCCTTAACGATACGTAGTTGAAAACTCAAAGTTGTTTACAATTCATCAACAACTTGGTTGATGACTAGACTTCCTTCGTTAGTATAAAGTGATTCAGCTCAATAGTTTGGTATTAACGAAGATCTTTCCGTGGTGAGGAGAAAATGGATAAAGTTACATTTCCTGACAACTTTGAATTACCCGTGAAGGTGAAGTAATGCACGTATTAACGCTCGCATACTCGCTCATTTCGTTCCATTGGCGATGAACGAGCTGCTCTTGGATCTGTAACTTTGTTTTCCAGAATGACAAATACGACCAACTAGTACAAATACTACCAACAGATCGACAAACGTCAAACCAACGTAGAAAGTTTCAAAACGAAACGTCTGATGTAAACTGCTTCACTAACAAAAAAATTGGCTATGTACCGGTTTATCTAAAGGGGAAGGTTATTCCGTATGCTAACCAAGCCAAATACCTCGGTATGACGCTCGATACTCAGGTGGAGAGCCCATGTTAAGAAAAAGAAGAGAGAACTCCTACTCAAATTCAGGAAAATTTACAAGCTAATGGGGAGACGGTCGAAGCTGTCGATCCATAACAAGCTAACCCTGTACAACCAGGTCGTAAAACCTGTTTGGACCTATGGAGCCCAGCTGTAGGGCTGTACAGCTCAATCAAATCGAGATATCATCCAACGTTTCCGAAATAATGTGCTACGTACTGTCGTGAATGCACCATGGTACTTTCGAAATGAACGTGTCCATCATGAACTTCAGGCAAAAACAGTTAGCGAGGCTATAAAGCGACAAGCTGTGAGTCATCTCCAACGGCTAAGATATCACGTCAACGAGGAAGCTTTCCATCTCCCTGACGCAAGTGACATCACCAGAAGACTAAAGCGTACCAAACCACTTGATCTTGCCTATTTGTGAAGCAATTGAGTGGAACCACCAGTCAGAAAGGACAAAACTTAGTGATGTATCTTAGTTTTGAATATTTATACTAATTTTCAATATGATATTGTTAATAAGTTATTACTTGGTACAATAAAATTTCAAAAAAAAATTTTGAAAAAAGTTTAATGAGATTGAATAATTATGCGATTGAGGAGCAAAAAATGAAATTCAACTTCACCGAAAAAATTGGAAAATTACTTTTGTTCTTTATAGGTTATCCACCAGGAAGCGGGGTGTTGTTTCATGAAGGCTGGAATTTCGTTACTAATTTATTCATTTATATTCCGACGTTTCGCAGTGGTGGAACACTCCATCATCAGGGGATCTAGGACAACATAATTTAATATTATTTATAACAACCCACACCACACGGTTTTACATTATAATATTACTATGCCTAAGAATAAGTTACCTTTTTTATATTAATATACTTACAATCTCTTTTGGACATACATCCTCGTCATATTATTAGCAGCTTTCTGCTCACTGCAGTCAAATTGGTCTTTTGTTCTAGTTTTGAAAACGTGGTCAACCTGCATCAGTAATGGCAGAAAATGTGGTCTTTTTGAATTTGAATTGTTTTTTTAATAATTATGGCTAGCTCACTTCTTTACAAAAATTATAATTATATTTATGAATTTATATTTTTGGTTGTCTTTTTATTATTTTTTTTAATTTTAACTTTTAGAGTTTATAATTTATTTATATATTATATATTTTTTTAATGTAGATTATATTAATTATAATTTTTATTTATATATTTCAATATTAATAGCTTTTTTGGTTAAAATACCAATAGTGTTTTTACATTTTTGATTACCAAAAGCTCATGTTGAGGCCCCTATTTCTGGTTCTATAATTTTAGCCGGGGTATTATTAAAATTAGGAGGTTTACTGTAGGGAACTATTGTGGGATTGACTTGAAATTCCAGGATTTAAAAATTGTGGCAGATTTCCCATTTGATGAGTGAAACTACGTAACGATTCTTAACGGTAAATGTCTTGTTTAGGGCGTTTTGTGTGACCAGGAGAGCGTACAAGTGAAGGCACGTTCTGATACGAATCATGAAAATTTACATTACAGCAGTGTTGACTTCCAGTTAGAACAAACACTCAGCGAGAGCAAATAACGTTGCAAGGGGGAGGGAAGAGCTTGGGGAGCAGGTTAAATGTGGTTGGTGGGAATAAAAGCGAAAACTCATTCTCTCTCATTATGTGTCTCACGTTCGTTGTGTACCTACTCTTGAAAAGTCGGGAGTTTGTGAGAGAAAGATGGTGGATTCTGCAGTGGACGAGTGGGGAGGAGGTTGTGTTCCAACTAAAGGTCCGGGGTAGGACTAGGCTGTTCGGTGCGGCCACTTTTCACTTGGGCGGAAACGCGGGAGCGTTTGTAAACTTCTGGGATTCAACATGTAAGTTGGCGCGGAGCTGTCTGACGCCGGGATTTCGGTACTGGAATCGCACGAGGGGCGGGTGCGTGAAAGCCGGTCGGAACAGAGCAGGATGGTGCCGTGAAATTCATCCCCTCGTAGGTTCTAAGCCACTCGTTGCCTCCGAGCGACAATGCATACGGGGAGTTTCACGTGAAAGGAAGAACTCAAAAAATAAAACCTCTTCAAGAATGACTATTGCTTCCGAGTCCGCGACATAGCGGAAACCTTGTATTCACTTTCGGGAGCAAAAGAATTTCTTGTTGTCCGAATCCCAAATTTCCTCTCGCATTTTGCGTTTCATAGCCTACTGAACAAATTTGGTTTCGTGTCTGTCGTTCTGTCTGTCCGCTAAATGTAATTCAGAAATCTATACTTAAGATTATTGCAAAAAAAACCTCGCCGTTTTCCAACTGTAAATTTGTTCAACCATATTAGAGTATTCTCAGCTCCCCAGCTGTATATTGAGTCTTCCCTCCCATTTTTTCACAAACATCCCAATTTTTTTCAATTTTTCTAAAACCACTTCATATGTAGCTTTTCCAAGTCGAATTGAGAATTTTCCAAACCAATTTGAGATTTTTCCAAAACAATTTGAGAAGTTTTCCAAAGCGAATTGAAAATTGTTTAAGGCAATCCAAGACTTTTATTGAAAACAAAATTAGTGAAGGAAAATGAAAGAATAGCTCTTTATAAACTAATTAACATTGAAATCAAAAAGGCAAAATGAACGAAGAATACTTCATAAAAATTACGGTCTTGTTATGAACAGAAAAAATCTGTGTTTAGCTGGTCTATTGACGTCAACAAAAACAGAAATGCGGGTGGCCTCGATTTTTTCTGTTCTTAACAAGAGCGTAATTTTTATGAAGTATTCTTCGTTCATTTTGTCTTTCTGATTTCAATGTTAATTTGTTCATAAAGTGCTATTCTTTCATTTTGCTTCACTAATTTTGTTTTCAATAAAAGTCTTGGATTGCCTTAAAAAACTGTCAATTCGCTTTGGAAAACTTCCTCTTCCTGTTTAGTAGTGAATGTTTCTTAGATTGGAAAATTCTCAAATTGATTAGGAAAATTCTCAAATTTATTTGGAAAAATCTCAATTTGGTTTGGAAATTTCTCAATTCGACTTCTCAATTCGACTTGGACAATTCTCAATTCGACTTGGAAAAGCTATACTTTTCGCCTAACGTCGCAAGCGGCCGTGCCACCGCCAAAAACACGGCTCTGGAGTACGTCTAAGCACGTTTTCTACAGTTTGCCATTCTTGATACGAAATTTACCGGAGAAATTGAGAGAACCGTCAAATTTTACCCGTTCTGCTTATAAAAAGGAGATCTTTTCGTGGTTAATATCGGAAAGTATGGATAATTGCAAGAACTTACTGACTAGTGTATACGTGAGGTAGGCTAAACTTTATTAATTAAAGTCCTTTATAAATCTTTTTTATAACCCGTTAGATATATAATCTTGATCACTGCAAGCAATCATTATAAGCATTGCTTGTTATTTAATGTAATGTAATGGAATAAATAACTGTAAGCAATGCGTATATGATTTCGCGAAAGGAGGTACTTGAGATTGAACGGCTGAGTTGTTATTGGCTGTAGTTTATTGAACATTTGACCTCTTCCACAGTTAAAGGATGGACATTTCATAAGAAGATGCTCAAATGATCCCACTGATGATTCACTATAACGTCATACAGACGATTGATGAGGATTGATGCGACTTAGGTATTCGTTGCATAGATAGATAGGTAGTGGTTACTTCTTATTCTTACGATTGTTCTGCAACATGACTTGGTAACATTTTTTCCAGTGAATCACGTTGTTGAAGGAACTTCGGGTTGCAAGGCCAAGTAGTAAAATCCCTTGGTTGATGTTTTATATTTTTCTTTCCATTTCTTTATCCAGAATCGTTTTATCATGGGAAACGTGTCTGTGTACGGGATTGAAATGCTGAGTGTTTCTCCGTGTATTGCCGCACGTTTTGCTAGATCATCAACTTTCTCATTTGCAACTATACCGACGTGAGCTTTGATCCACAAAAAATCAATAGTTGAATTGTTGCTGCAACACTGGTGAACGAGCTTCATAATTTCAAAACGCTGCAGATTCTTTCACTGGGGTTTATTATTCAATTGGCTTGCGTTCATGATTTGAATTTCTACTAAGCTTTGGAGTGTGCGTGTTTCACAGGTGATAGAGCGATTATTGAATTTCAGGAGGCACACAAATATGACCAACTGATCAATCCAAATAGGTATTTTTGTTGAGAACAGATTTACGTGCTAAATTCATATCTCCTGAAATTCAATAATCGCTCCATCCTGTGAAACACGCATACTCCAAAGCTTAGTAGAAATTCAAATCATGAACGCAAGCCAATTGAACAATAAACCCCAGTGAAAGAATTTGCAGCGTTTTTTTGTTGAACTTCAATACCCCCCACAATAAAAACATCTATAATTTATCCTTTAGCACTCGTATTGCGTTAAAACTTCCCCAAATCCAAATTTAAACGATGTAGCCAAAGGTTGACTGGTGTAGAGGAGGCACGCAAATATCATCAACTGATCAATCCAAATAGGTGTTTTGGTTGAGAATCGATTTACGTGGTCTATGCATATCTCCTGAAATTCGATAATCGGTCTATCACCTGTAAAGCACGCACACTCCGAAGCTTAGTACAGATTCAAATCATGAACGCAAGCCAATTGAATAATATTGAATAATAAACCCCAGTAATAATATTGAATAATATTTACCTACATATTATCAGCGTTTCGTGCATATCAGAATGCTTCAACCCGTGTATCGGCTATAAACTACAATCGGCCACATCGGCTATCACTCCAGTATCCACATTCACTACAACTCGACGCTATCGGCATCACTAGGTTACAAACAAACAATAATAAACGAAAAAACGCAAATGTTAGCACCATAAATCGGGCCATACATCGGGAATGGTTTGACCTACGGACGTGGGGAGGGGCTCATTCGATTCCTCAAGGAAAGTTCTTCAAATCGGAAGTCCAATATTTAGGCCGCCTTCGACTAGTTTTGAGGTTTTGAGGGATTTTACAAAACTTTTACAGCCCTTAAAGGGCACTTTAAATTGAGTGAGGGAGCTGGCTCAAGAATTGGGGCGTCGTCGGACCAAGATGGATTTTTCCTGAAAATTTCAGATCTTTTGCTCCAGCCGTTTCGGAGATATCGTGAGTACGGCGGACGGCGGACGGACGGAAAAATTGGTATTGCAGATTTGGATTCTACACCCTTTGAAACGTAAACCATGAAATTTTCAGGGGGGAGGGGGGTTAGAATTTTTTTTTCCAGAGCGATTACAATGGTTTATTATTGAATAATAAACCAAAAACAACGGATTGTCTGCGATTGGGAGATTTCAATGTCATTATAAGGCTTTTGCTATAGTGTGCTTGAATAAAATGTTATTTCTAAAATGTGCTCACGCTCTTTATATTTTCACCTTATTGATTCCCTGATGCCTGACATATCTTTGCTGTCACCAAACATCTGTAAGTGCCTACTTAAGGAGGGGGGGGGGGGGGTCTGGAATTATGAAACTATAACCCTTACGTTTTCCGGCTTGATGTCACACACCAACGATTAAACGGATTTTTAATTTCTAATCACCTTTCATCTGAAGTAATTATACTTACTTCAGTCTGTAAATGTCACAACGAATCTTTAGGAAGTTTTACCAATTACCTCAACATCTTTCATCTGAAGATTTCTTCATTTTCTATTTTATAATGGCGTCACTTTGATTGTAACGAGGAAGCTGATGTGACATCTCTTTGGCAGTGTATTTACAAGTAGGTTAGTCTGCGTGACTATCCAATTTCGAACGTCCAGATATTTCGTTTTCACGATCTCTTTTCATGGAACCTACCATTATCATCATCGTTAGACGTAGGTGTGGTGTTAACGTTGACATATATGAGAATTAGTTGCCGCCAACTGATGGGAATTGGCTGGTCGATCAATGGTTGATATTGCACAGGCCTATTAGGAAAGCGCTTCCTCAGACGTCGTATTTCAGTGTCCTCAATTGAGCAGTAACATTAATAGCTGATAGCGGGGATAGCTTTCGATAATGACCTCTAATATCAGGAAGCATTGATTGTAATAACCCGTAATCCTCTCTAGACAAATCTTTCTTTTCAGTCCCGGCGGTTTTCGATTGATTCTCGTTTAATCAAGAACGTCGATGATGATTTCTTTAACGATTGCTACTGTACATCTAGTTTTGATCTACAGGGTGTTCGGTTTAGGAACGACACAACTTCAGAGATCGATTCAGCAACTTATTCGCAACGGGCGATGGAAGATCGAGCCCGAATCCGTTCTAGAAGGAGAAAATTCAGCCCAAACCCTAATCCGACCCCTACAGCAAGTGGAAAATGAAATAGCTGATAAAATGTTGATGTTTTTACCGTAGAGCTCATCCATTTTCCAGTACATGGTATTGTGGTAAATCAACATTGACAATTGTTAAGAAAGCAGAAGGTTGACGAAAATTCTAGTTTAGGCTAGAAACAATCATCTACGACATAACCTGGGAGAAAATTGTACGGAATGAAAATTAAAGAAAATTTAACGCTTTTTTCAATAGTGTAATTGAATTTTGATTTATTCAGTAAGTGAAGGGAGTTATGGTCATATCAGTGATGTAAGGTCGAAAATACGAAAAAATTGCTGAGGTAAAATCTGTTGCAAATTAGTTGATGAATCGATCACTGAAGTTTCATTGTTATTATAACAAACACCCTGTATAGCATAGAAAACGTTTATAAATCATTTGTTTATTTCTCGGCCAATAAATGTAGATCTTCTTTCCGACGTCGGTATGTGTGTGTTCTTCAAATAAGGAAAGAAATGTTTCCCCTAAGTCTTCCATCTGTGAACAGCAGAACTTTCGAAACAACTAATCCATACATGACAATCGCAACAATATTACGTTACAGTTACGTTCATTCAACACGTAGTTTAGAATCCCGCTAATTCGAATGGAAGCGTAGATCTCGTGGAAAAATCGAGCCAATTCGAAGGAAACAAATGCTATTCGATCCCCTCGCTCATTCCAACAAAGTCCGAGAAGTCTCGTGGGACAACGGGAGGCCCCTTTTCTCTCTCGAAAGTCCAGTAATTCCGACATTCAATTTGGTGTTGCGATGGATTCGAGACGATACGATATATTCGCTCTCCGAGATAGAGAATGCGAAAAAAGCAAGATGTGATTAGTCGGTTTGAAATTCGTCGGTCAACGTGAGGTTCCTTTGTACTGTTCGTCCAAAACTGTTCTGAACTGACCACGCTCATTTTTGGGCGTGTGGACAGCGACAGAACGAGTTCGGGATTTTTAGTTCTCTGTTCAAACAGCCATTACGGAAATGCACTGAACTAATCTTCACAGTTCGGGATTTTCCCCGGAACTTCTGGTTCCACTCATGCGCTGTAAACTATGTACCCTCCACCCTTTACATTGCCTGTGCTGTTGAAAACTGAAGCTGTTACCCTTTTCCAGTCAGTTTTATCGGTATTTATTCAATAAATCAATTATCGTTCTCTTTATGTTATATTCTATTTTTGTTGCGAGTCTTCTAAATTTCTAATCTCCTGAAACGGAATGGGACGGATTTTTGGTGATACTGTTGAGGTTATCCCTTCTGAATTGGTTCAAAACACGAATGAACCATGAACCCACTCCCTACTGGTCTAAGAAAGAACATAGTTCGATTCTGAACTGATCCAGGACTCACTGTGCGAACAAACCTATCAACAACGATTAAAAAAAAAAGCAAGAAACAATTGAAGGAACTTATTCTCGTCTCAACAGAAAAACACGACACAAGGTGAATTTCCCAAACTGGAGTAATGATTGGTGACGTGGATGATTCAGTAGAAACCAAAATGTTCCTCTTGGAGGGTGTGTCATCAAGGAGAGAGAGTCAGAGATTTTGCAAATTAACTGGGCATTTTCAATTTTAAGGGTACTGACGGTTGGTTTGGCTTGTTTAAAAACAGACATGAGATCAAGTCCAACAACGTAGGCGGCGAAAGTTGAGGCATGTGTGACGAGATCTGTACAGATGATAGAATTTGAGCGAGATCTAAGGAGAATCAGAGAGAGATCTGACAGAAAATTGTCATTCGAGTTTAGAAGAATCTTACTCTAACTTTAGAAAAGACCCCATCAGTTTTGAATCATCCCTGAAGATGTAGTGGAGGATAGAAAAGGCAACAATGTGCTTCGGTTCGGTTATGTAAAGAAAAACGCAGGCATGTTGAGGTTTAGAAAGCCTCAATTTCGAATAGCAGTGAAATTGACAAGGAATAGTGTTTCCTAAGTAATTCAAATTTTCTTGAATGACCCATGTAGTATCGATAAAGTGCAACTGCCTAAGAAGAGAGGGAACACACAAGAAATTTAGACCGACAAGCGAAGAGGGAGGTGGACAGCACGCTTGATACCACATGTCGAAACGTGTTTAAGGAGAAATCATGGAGAGATGAATTTTTCTTAACATGATTCCTCTCAGGACACGGACTATCTTACTCCTACCTTCACAGAATGGGGAAAGTAGACGATCCACTTGTCCAAACTGTGTGTATGGAAGAGATGATGTGTTCCATACATTCTTCGTCTGTAAGCAGTGGGAAACACAAAGAAGATAGCTGCAGGATGACCTGGAAATGCCATCTGAGAACATGACACCGGGGAATATAGTTGCCAAAATGCTTGAAAGAGAGGAGAATCGGACCTCTGTAGATGTCTATGTCGAAGGCATCCTGCAGAGAAAGATCACCCACGACCGGGAGAGACAGAGGAGGCTATCAATGGACCGAGATGGCAAATACATCCCAAGGACTTGGCCTGAAGTAATGTGTTGAACAGTTCCAGGCCGAGTTCCAACGTGGGGAAAAGGAAGATGAGGTTTCAGTGGGTTTGAATCCTACATAATCCGAGGAGCGGTCCCTTCTGAGTTTCTTGCGAAATCCTATTTCCACCTGGATCTCAAGGATTTCCTTACCTGTCTACGCAAAAAAAAAGTGCAACTGCCCGTATGACATAAGAGTTGTGTTTGTCGTTGAGCTTCCAGTGAGATCCTGAATCTGAAATGATTATCGTGAAGAAAAACGAATTGGAATCCATTGAGCTGATATGGCTTCTAATGCACATCGAACAATTTCCTGCATTCATAGCGGATACAAACATTCGAATCAGTCTCATGCTGATAATCTTGGAGTCGAGCAGAAAACAATGTCACTGAATCCTTTCGATTTTGCAAGTAATTGATGAGAATTGTTCAGAGCTCTCTCGATCATCGTTCATTTTCCTGTCATCGCCGCTGTTGAGCTAATGAGGTTATTGGTTTGTTTCGGACTCGTAATTGAGGATCAATTGATTACCATCTTCGTGGTAGAACGAGTGCCCCTGGCGCTCGAGGGGTCCCAGGTTCGATTTCTGTCGACTACGTTTCAGGGGGTCGTACACACTCAATCACTCGCGCCAGCGCCGCGGCTAGTCCTGTAACTTCGGGACAATCAATGTGTTGGTTTATTATTTTCAACAATGAACCTCTGTAATCAACCAAGTATAAAAAATATATGTACTATATTTATTGGGAGTATATTTATAGTTATTCAAAAGAGGCTTCTGGGGGTTTATTGAGGTTCGGTCTTGAATAAAAAACTTGTTCCCAACGTTTCGGGGTTTTATTTTTCCAGTGTTAGGGCATGTACGAACATACAGAAAATATGGAATATCCTATTGGTGATAAACTTGAGAACACAATTTCCTACGTATTTAGAAATAAATAGGGAGAGATGAAAAACTGTGTGAATTATGATGTTTGTGAGGAGCTTATGTATCAAAACTACGCGCAAAAGATAATGAGGAACAAAAATTAACATGTCAACAATTTCAACTTACATTTAATGAACAAAAAATGATATGGCGAACAATTTGGGCTTACATGATGGGGAGGATCCCCAATTCAAGTGATCAGTGTGCACTGTTAAGGGTCAATCCATATTAAGTCCAGATTCTTATTTTTATTATTTTTTATATTTTTACCCAAAAAAGTAGCACTTGTTACAAGTCTAAAAATACACTTAGTTCAATTTTTGTACTTGTTGTTTGCCAGTGGCGGCCATTTTTCTGTAGTTAGAACGCTAATTTTAGGCGATTTTAGAGCATCTGCGGAAACGTAAACTCAGTTTCTATTCATCCTAGAACATTGAAACATAAACCAATGTCTTCAGAAAATGCTAAGCTATAATAAAGCTGATTAGACCTAATTGCTCAAACCTAGGCCCAAAGGTCTAAATACCCCTTCAAAGTTTAACTTACTCTTTTAGCAAAAACCCTATTTTCAACAATTTTTTTCTCAACAACGCAACAGGTAATTTGCTTGTTATTTTTTTATTAGAAATGTATATATGTATGCTCCAAATCCACAAAGTTTCAAGCTGCAGACTAACATTGTTTTAAAAATATAAATGTTTAAAATTGTAAAATTCTTAAAATTTTGAAAGCTTGTCTTTACATGAGCTGCTTTTGTCCAGAACTGAACAGTTTGACTAAACATACAGGCTAAACTCTCATACAATGAAAACATTATGAAGCCGAAACTATCAGCCAGGTTTGGCTTATTAATTATTAATTAATTAAAACTGTGTTATTAAAAATCTGTGTATTCATTTCATTAACTTATTAATAAATAATTGATGCATTTAATAAAATGGCTGGGGAAAAAAAGCATCAATTATTGTAATAATTTTTAAACACATAAATTTTGTAGTTTTATTCCATTGAAATACAATATATTTTATAGTAATCTAAAATATTCAAAATAAGCACTTATGCAACCAATAAGAATATGGTTATTTACTGGTCAAACAATAGTGGTGTCGTGGTAAATAATAGTACTCTTTAACATTTCATATCTCTGGAAGTAAAAGAGTCTGCAAAACCAAATTTTTACAGCTTGTTCCTCTCAACTATTGCTAAAAGTGGACCAAATTTCGAATGTTTATTTTCATGCCCGAAAAAGATATTAAACCTCAAACTTTCAAAATTTTAAGAATTTTACATTTTTAAAAATTTATATTTTTAAAACAATGTTAGTCTGCAGCTTGAAACTTTGTGGATTTGGAGCATACATATATACATTTCTAATAAAAAAATAACAAGCAAATTACTTGTTGCCTTGTTAAGAAAAAAAATTGTTGAAAATAGGGGTTTTGCTAAAAGAGTAAGTTAAACTTTGAACAGGCATTTAGACCTTTGGGCCTAGGTTTGAGCAATTAGGTCTAATCAGCTTTATTATAGCTTAGCATTTTCTGAAGACATTGGTTTTTGTTTCAATGTTTTAGGATGAATAGAAGCTGAGTTAAATACGTTTCCGCAGAGCTCTAAAATCGCCTAAAATTAGCGTTCTTACTACAAAAAAATGGCCGCTAACGGCAAACTAAAAATTTAAAAAATAAAAGACACGCATTCGTGCACTTGTAGTAAGTGGTACTTCATAGTACAAAAGCATAAAAAATATCAAAAATGTTGAAGCAACCAATTAAATTATTTCTGGACCACTTCATACGGTTTCTTAATGGAAACTGTCCGATTCTAAAGTTGGACCGTTGAGCAAGTTTGTTTTGGACGATCAACATGGACAAAAGGGCTCTGTGGGCTGAGCGGACGCAATGTTTCTGGCATGGGTAGAGCGGACACTGAACATGTTCAACAACTAGACGTATGTTTGAATCTGTTTGGAATCTGTTCGATATGTCTGACCCTCGTTTCTCACTTTTGAAGAATTGGGCACCCCAATGGTCGCCGTCGTACATGAAGTCTGATTTTGAGGTTGCTGCGCTAAATGCAATGAAGACTCAAATGCCGAACCGTCAGGGTGCAATTTTCAGTTTAACCGATTATTCCACGCCACCGAAAAAAGACTTTGTCGATGATGTTCTTCCCTTTTTTTCAAAACATTGTACAACTGGATGGAAAGATACGATTAAAGTCTACACAACACATATTAGTAAGAAATGCATCGTTACAGGGAAGTCCCTGTGCCCTGTTTTTATATGATGTTATAAAAACTTTTAAATTATTATAAATAAATAGACCAAATTCTTAATTGAACAAAATGAGCAAGAATATCGGCTGAAAGGGTTACCAGTTCAATCAGTAGCACCCGAAAGGGTTACCAGTTCAATCACCAAACCCAACATCCAATTCAAAAATTCTGTGGGATATTGCGCGAGAAGGGTTGTTAAGTAAACGAAAACTATAATAGACAAAAAAGCGAAACAATGAAAATACGGGACACAATGATTTGTTATGATGATTATTTTGATTTGTTAAAAATTAAAATGACTTTTAAATGTTGTGAAGTGCCCGAAAATAACACTCTTCGTCATCATCGGTAATGCGTGGTTGTTATTCCAAATTCTCAGGCCTGGGAAAGCCAGAATTGCTTAGGATGAATAGTGGAGAATTATTGAGAGTTTGAAACGGTTCAAAACAGTAGGGGGAGAACGGGGCAAGTTGGCAGAGTTTTTGGTTTTTGAATTTTCCAATTTTTTCAAAGCTGATTTCAATGATTGAGCAGTATGGTGTTGTTAGTTTCACTCCTTGGCTACAAAATCTGGTGCGGCACGTAATTAAAAAACTAAAGATTTTAACACCCATAAAAACATTTTTCCTGAGTGCCTCAACCATGCCAATCTGCCCCGCACCCGTGGCACGTTGTCATACCCCTTGGGGTGAGTTGGCATATACTTTTCAAGGAAGGGGCGAGATAGGCAAGTAATACGTAGTTTTCCGAATGAAAAAATAGAATTTAATGGACAAAATGAAAAACTGATCAGGAACTTCTTCCAAAACTAAAAAAAAAAAAAAAAAAAAAAAAAAAAAAAAAAAATTGCTTTCTTGCTTAGCTTTCCTTTTTTGTCTTCCCGTCTTTTTCGGGTATATTCCCATCAGCTCTTACCTCTGCGAGAGCGTTTCTATTCGGAGTGTCAGTCAGGACACAAGCATGTCTTCTTTTCCTGCCTCGACTGATTGTTTCCGCGGACCAGCCTTCGGTAAGGACCGAACTTCTTCAGCGATTACGCGTCGGGAGGATTTTAGTGTAGTGACAATGAGAATGCCAACTTGCCCCACAGGAATTTTTCAACAAAAATGGCTTCCCCTGAGCTCCTTGAGTAGGAAACCCTGAACTTATACACACCATTCCGTTCATAGGACTCTACTCTACAACAAATGACTATTGGAATTGGCTCACTTTGGTTTTATAGCTATGCAAAAAGAGAATAACTTTTGAAAAATAAATTTACTTACAAGTCGGAAAACCATTTGTTGCGACACCTTCCCTGTACCCTGATTCGAAGCACACTGAAACTTTTGTGGAATTTTGTGCGATAGTAGCGGTCCCAAGTTTCAGTGGAAAAAAAGTAGAAACAGACTGCCAACGTCCCCCGTATGCCAACTTGCCCCGGTCTCCCCTACTGAAACGCCTATGCCTATGGAATATTTGGCTTTTGAAATCAGTTTTGGTGACTCGGCGGAAGTTATACAAACCTTTTGCGGTCTAGGAAGAGGGCATTCGAAAGAAATTTCACTTTCTGGATGACAGCAGACTCGACGAAATGACACGTTAGTGAATCACGTTCAGATCAAACCGAGCGTGCAATTGAAGGTGGCCTTGAAGAACCTGAAGACGGCCAACTTTCATTTTTCGGTCTGCCGACTTCACTTGGGCGTGTTGGACCAACTAGGTAATCAGAATGTCGCGTAGGAGAGCAGAAGGAAAGTTATAAATTACTATTATTCTGGTGGGACAAGAGCGATCACTCAACCGCATAACCTGGTCTCGGTATGTGATCATTCTCTTAATTCGTGGAATTGAATTTAGAAATGTTCTTCTCAATCTGCACTTGAAGTTCATCTAAGCTTACAAAAGTCCTTATTCGTAAGAACAGCAAGTTTCAGAAGTATTCATAAAAAAGATCATTGAGGACCAAAAATATCCTCGTTTTTCAACTTATGAGCGGGTGAGTACAAACTAACCTACTGCACCAACTCTCAAATAATTAAAAAAAAAGAAATAATAATTTAAAAAATTAGTATCTATGATGGAGAGGTGACCACCATTGGTAGATATCCCAATCTGGTACCCTATGACATTTTCTGAATTCTTACAATTGACATAGTATCGAAATGCTCTCCTTCAACGTACCTAGGGTTGCACCAAAAGTTCTTGTTCAGTAAGGACAATTCTTATTTTAGACAATTAGTTGAACGCGAACGTTGAACGCTAACATGAATGTGAACGTTGTACGCGAACGTCAAATTATAGTTGGGGGGGGGGGGGGGGGTCAAATTAAGTACTTAGTTAAATTAGGTGTTTAACTTTCCTCACCGCGACCGATAACAACCAATTAACTCCTCGGCCACCCCCACCGGCAGGTAGAGTGGGAGAAAACTGTCGCGGTACGATTGTTTACTGGTTCATTAAAAGTCGCGGTACGATCCCTTTTGGCTACTATCAGTCCTTGTTTCGTCCTTGAAGATTAGGAAACCCGTATTCACTCATTGTTCTGCATTCTACAAGGAATTGAATTCCTAATCATAATAATGATCTTAGTTTGTAAAACGTGTCTTTTGGTAGAAGCTGGGTTTAGAAGACATCCCACAGAAGCGCCTAGTGGGAAGGTGATATTCAACATCTCTCGTCTCTTATGGATCTAAAACAAGTTGTACGAACTGAACCTCTTGATAGAATGAAAACTTCACGGCGAGGGCGGTTCATAGGACGGCACAAAAGGAATTAAAGGTCGTAAGAGCGATTTCGTGACGAAGTGAGTGGGGCGATCCTCGAGATTTCAACGACGGAGCTGAAAACCCGGCAGCTCCCATTAGATGAGAGACGGGTAAATGGAACTGGGTCCCTCCCATCTCTCATCCCCTTCCCGCGTGACACCAAACACTGGGCCGCCCTCTGACGTCCGGGAGCATTTAACAACTCTATCTATTACCGAGTAACTCGACCCTCTTCCCCTAATGGTTCGGGGATTCCGTGGGAAATGGAATTTTCAACCTAGAAAATCGTCCCCGGCTAATCAAATAACTCTCTGCTATAACGTGCAATTGAATCAAGTCACGAGAAGGTGACCATTAAAAAGAATGAATGACAATTGAACTCGTTGTTGTTCTGTACTACTGTAAATTTATGACAGCAAAAGACTGAACCAAAGGACTAGCAATTTTCCCCAGTGAAGACAGCATCCTACCTCAAATTTCTCATCATGGATCAATTCTACTGGCCCTTCTCAGCGGGTTATTGTGAAAATAGATAGTTGTGTCATTGTGGACTTGCGTGGTTGCACAGCTGTTCATAGATTCGTAACACCATCAGTGAATGAATGCGATTGAAAACATCCAACTCAGAAATGCATAAGTAATATACCTGTAAAAGGACAGAATGCACTATACATTCTCACCTTGCTGATTGGAGCACTCTTGTGCTGCTGAACTATTATCTGAAAGAAACGTCATCAGTTGTTTGCGAAGAGGTTTTGAATTGATTTTACACGAGTGATAACAACAAAATTATTTGGTACAATTTGATACTGAAAACGTATGACCGCAAAGAATGAAGCAAGGGGATCTGAAGTCTTTCCCAGCGAAGGCAGCAGCCTGCCTCAAATTTCTCATCATGGATCAATTCTGCTGGCCCTCCTCACCTGAAGAGAGAATTAATGTGTAAATAGATGGTTGTGTAATTGTGTAATTCGTGGTTGCATAACTGTTCATAGTTTTCTAATACGATCGATGAATCATTAATTCGATTGGAAACATCCATCATAGAAATGCATATGGTGGTGTAGCAAAGGGCAGTATGCTTTTGTACATTAGCACCTTCCTGATTGGAATAGCACTCCTTCGCTGCCAAGCTTGGAACTCAAGGAACTCGTCATCAATTATTCAGGAGCGAATGTTTTGATTTTATTTTACACGAGTGATAACAACTATTTGTGATACAATGTGAAACAATGACTATCGAACTCGTCCCTCTATACTACTGAATATATACTAATTTGCTAGTGTACTGTTCTAGAAATAGTTGCTAGTTGTAGTGCATGACAGTTGACAGCACGATTTTGTGAGAGGCACCAATCTGCGGCTCATAAAATAAATAAAATTCATGAATTCACTTTGACTGTACAGTGCAGTTACAATGAAATATTGAGAGAGCGAACCAGATAAGCAAACGCAATGCGAAGTGCTTTAGACTTTTAAGTTGTAGGAGATGGAAGGTCGGGCGTCCGACATTGCAAAAGTTTGATCATCGTAGCGGTTGAAACTTTTAACAATTCAAACTTTTCCCCGATTCGTTTTTATGGGACCAATACAGATCATAGGGAACATTTATTAGAGACTAACCTGAGCAAAATCTGGGAGTAAGGTGCGAACAAAACCACATACTTATTCCTGTTAACAAAACATTGAAACCGAAATGACTACCTTTTTTTTGAAATCGGTAAAATATGATTCCACTCTTGAAATTTCGGGGCCCTCCTGCTTGAGATCGCTGCCGTACGTTACAGATAATTTCATGAATCTTTCATCGCGTTACCTTCATCATTTAAGCGCTGACCGCACCACACGGAGCACTTGTGTCAAGACTTCATGAACCCTATTATAATGTATTCGTTATGGCAAGTAAAATCCAGGGTGCTACGTCCAACACATAAACAATACAAAATCAGAGGTAATGCAATCGAAAAATGGGTTTACAAATCCAGTTTTTCCAAAATGTGACTCATGAAGCTTTCGTGAAGTTCTGCGCTGAAAAATACGTTTAAAAATCAATAAACATGCTTACAAAATGGACGAAAATGTATTTTTACAAACAAGAGTGTTATCTCTTTTGAAATGATACCTTTCAAAAATTATTGCAATAGACGTTAACCTATTGTTTGCATAACACATGGAAGCCTGGGCATGCATGTATTTGTAACTCGAAACTAATCTCTTCATCCTTCAACTATCATACGCGATGTTTTAGGTGCTACTTATGTATTGGATTGTCAGTATTCTGGTCTGGTATGCCACTTACTCTTAGGCCAAAATTCTGTAGTATACTATATTTTTATTGTATTTGCTAAGGACGAACAAACGTTTTAAAATACATTGTCCTTTTGTCAAAAAATCTTCTTATTTTGTTACTTGTACTTTAAAATTGCTTTTTATGAAGTCCGCTGACAATTCCGTACTTTCGAAGTAGTATACGTTGTATACAATTATTTTGAAGGCATCTATAAAAGGACGAACCAACGTTTTTAAATTCATTGTTGTCCTTTTGTCGACAATTTTTTTTTTAATTTTTAGACGTAGTTAGTTACTGTGGAACCCTACAAAGGCTTCAAGTTCAGCTTGAAAAAACGGTTGAAGTTTATGTGTCGTCCTACATTTTGGAAGAAACTTAATTTTTAAGGCCATTTGTTGAGGGGCTGATTTTTCATCATTTCGTCTAAAATGTATATTTTTTACGGGTAGGACTCGGTGCCCTCTTTTTACGTCGCCGTAGCTTTACCTTAAAATAGGTTTCATGAAGTTCGCCGAAAAGTTTGTGTTTTGGGAGTACAATGGATTACTCCCTCTCTACTATTCGGCTAATTTCTGGTTCACGTGACTCCGTATGTGTATGAAACACGCAGCTAATGGATTCGCTCGGTAGCGGAGGCAACGAACAACAACTAACTAAACGTTTAGTTGAGGCTCGAACACACGTCCTCGACGCAGTTGTAATCGGATTTGACGGCTGTTACGCCAAGCACCAACGGTTGAGATTAATGAAATGATGTTCAGAGTGGGAATGGTAAGCTGGCTCTGGAAGCTTGTCTCAATATCAATCATTATTCATCTCCTCCCTCACCTCGACGGATACCGGTGACATTTATTCTCGTAGTTCCTCCGCTACCCTTTCACAGTTGCTATAACAATGTCCGGGGCGCATATTAATAATGTTCCGCCTGCTACTTCAGAATCCCGTGCCGATGCCAAGATCTTCCCAAAATATTTCTCTCTTCAAGTGCAGCATATTTGCAAATATTAGCAAAAATTTGTGATTTCGTTTTTGATTTACTATATCCAATAATATACAGGGTGTTCCAGGAGTTGTATCCCCCCCCTTAAAATCGTCCAAATGGGAGTAAAGAAACAAATTTTTTGAGCATCCCTAATTACGACGCAGTACATTATGATATCTTTGCTTTCCCTTACCACATTCCATATTGGATAACATGATTTGATTGATCTGTCAATCGTGATTAGTCGGTACCTGTTATAGCACTTATATTTTCTATTGCCACATGAATTTAATGATTCTTTGTTTCTACTTGCAGGTAGTGTGGGCGAGACAATTGAGAATAAAAAGAAGAGTCAAACGTGATCTTCTTTCGCGCAAAGAGTTGGGTTTGACCAACGACCACGTTCTCCTCAATGACCCTAAATGGCCCCAGATGTGGTACCTGGTGAGTGAATATTTCATACATTTTTCATTGAATTTACTAATAGCCGTTCATAAGTGCATATGTGTATTATATATAGCATTAGCAAACTGAATTAAACCTTTAGCAAACTGAAATAACCCTTTCGCAATTAGAATTAACCTTTACCTCCATATCTTTATTTGTGAAAGGTTTAATTTTAATTGCGAAAGGGTTAATTCCAATTGCGAAAAGGTTAATTCTAATTGCGATAGGTTTAATTTCAATTGCGAAAAGGTTTAATTCGTTTGCTAAAAGTTTAATTTAGTTTGCTAAAGGTTAAATTAGTTTGCTAAAGGTTTAATTCAGTTTGCTAATGCTATATTATCCGAACTATGGCTCCATAGAGTCCAGATAGTGGAAATGCGTTACCGAACCACTCACCGTCATAGACTTCATTTAATCATCATTTATATACAAGAGAACTACTAAGCAAGTGAGATATGGTAGAGAAATAACGTACCATTTTGTTATAACTTGGCCACATTCGATTCATTGAAGGGATGTCTACCAATGACAAATAGAAACATTATTGTTACGTACGCTGGTTTCGGTATTTTGCTGGACCATCGTTACCCATACGTGCTCTAAGATAAATGTTTGACTATCTCTGGTACGATACTTAAAGGGAAAGGTTCCGGATAGCGAACGAACGGATTGGTTTCATTCGATTTCGGTTGTGTAATTTTCAATAATTCGTAAGGCCTTTGTAATCGAACATCAAGCACTCTTTACAACCCCCTCAGAAATTGTCATTTCACGTTGTAAGGTGAGTAGATACCAAATCTATAGTGTTCGTACCCCGTACAGGCCTTGAAAGGTTTTGGAATTCAAATAAAAAGTCTGTTTTGGTTTATAATTCAATATTGGTTTATTATTCAATACTAGGTAAATCATTGTAATCGCTCTTAAAAAAAAAAATTTCTAACCCCTCCTGGAAATTTCTTGGTATACGTTTCAAAGGGTGTAGAATCCAAATACGCAATAAACATTTTTCTGTCCGTCCGCCGTACGCACGTTTTCTCCCAAACAGCTGGAGCAAAACATCTGAAATTTTCAGGAAAAATCCGTATTGGTCCGACAACGCTCCAATTCTTTAGCCCGGTCTCTCACTTAATTTAAAGTGCCACTTAAGGGTTGTCAAAGTTTTGTAAAATCCCTAAAAACCTCAAAAAAAAAAAAAAAAAAAAACCCAAGGCGGCCTAAATATGGACTTTTTTTTTTGGAGACCTTTCCATGAGGAATCGAATGAGCCCCTCCTCAGTCAGGTCTGTAGCTCAAACCATTCCCGATGTATGGTATGATCGTATGCTGCAAATTCTTTCACTGGGATTTATTATTCAATTTTATAAATAAACCTAAGTAAAACAAACCCGTAGCGCAAAGGTTTCGTGAGGGACTCAACCACAGGTTCTCGGGTTCGTTTCCCACGTTCGGCAGGAAAATGTTTGCCCCATATGAATATGGTATACACACTTGGACACAAGAGAAACGTTTTGCCCCGCAGACACACCTATACCCAAGACAAAACAAAACCATAAAATCATAAAATCATAAAACCATTAAAAAAAAAACGCTTTTGTACAGAGTTATTCACGATTTGAGATTTTGTTCGTGGTATAGACCTTATTCATTAAAACTGACATAGTTCCCTTATTTCCAGAGTAATCCCAAATTTGAACAGACCGTTGAAAATATCGTCGAATTTCCTATATTTCTAATACCAAATAATTTCAGGAGATATGCGTATAGCACGTAAATCGGTTCTCAACCAAAATACCTATTTGGATTGATCAGTTGGTCATATTTGTGTGCCTCCTGAAATTCAATAATCGCTCTATCACTTGTAAAACACGCACACTCCAAAGCTTAGTAGAAATTCGAATTATGAATGCAAGCCAAATTAATGAAATTGAATAATAAACCTCAGTGAAAGAATTTGCAGCGTTTTTCCCACATAGACAATTTGTTCTTTCCTTTCCGTTCCCTATCAGTGTAGTTCCATCCCCAAGTTTCTTGTTCTTATTGTAAATGATATTTCTCTTCCATCGAAGTTAAAACTTAAGTTAGAACTTTGGCGCCATACAATTCTGAAAAACTCAACCTTATTATTCAATTCTGTGCAGTTATCCACTACTGGAACTGGACGATACTTTTTCCCTCTTAGTTTTTCATTCTGAGTGGTTCATTTCAAAGACCACTTCAAAAGAGCACTTCCTAGTTACGAGTTTCCAGTTCTTATTGAAACTATTTCGCCTGTTACTTCGAAGTTTGAAACAGTCGCATTGCAATTTAAATAAAACCGTCTTGCCTGAATATCTCTTCTAATGGAAACCCCAAGAAGTAAAGTGAAGTGAAATGAAACAGAAATATCTCTCGACTCTCGTGATGGCTTGTCTGCCTGTAATCGATCCTCTAGCTACCTTAATGACGATAATATTCGTGTATCGTAGATAATTTTCTTATATAGCTGCAAACCTATTCTATAAATTAAAAAACTAATTCCAGAATCTTAAAGCCAAAATCAGAAATAACCAAGTCAGATACAGGATCGGCCATTTCAATTTCAAAATGTCATCGATATTTGTGTGAGATGATTGATGAAGTTCGGAACGAAAAATGTGAATATTCATTAAAGCAAAAGCTTAAAAAAAGATCCCCTCATACATGTGATGGATACGTTTAGTTGGCCTATCCCGATTCTCGAATCTGTCGCCTCTGGAGATGAATCAGACGCCTTCTGGGTCATCCTCTGAGCGTGACGGGCATTACCGCATTTAGCTCAATGGAAGGGGCAACTATACCATTCCATCACCTTACATGCAGTAATACTATATGAGCGAAGTTCTTGTATTTACGAGTACATTGATGTTAAATTGTGTGAACATTTGCTCACGTTGGGAATAAAGATAGGTTAAAAACATGTTTTATAGCAAATCAACTAGGTACCTATCTGCAAACAATATTCCAGTGCGAAATTAAATTTTGGGTTTATAGCATTTTTTGTGTGTTCTATTCGAATTATAGCTTGCTTGAGTATAATTTGAGTGCATTTTTTAGTATGATTTTGGCCTTAATTTTTTTTAAGAGTGAGTACATCTTTCATGCCTAAAAAGATGATGTCCCCTCGAGTGAAATTATTCTATTAGCGAATTTTCAAAGAAAATAACTCCAAGCTGCTTGGAAGCCAAGATATATGTTGTTTAGACCATTCTGCATTACTTATTTTTCAAACTACAGGTTTTATTATTGGTTGGTGTATGGATGATTATGGTCTGTCGCTTTACGACTAGTTTTGACTTTCAATTCCTTTCTTTTGACTGTTACCGATAGAAAACTGATTTTAGTAAGAGTTATTTCCAACAAAAAGAAAGGAAAAAAGTTTGAAATTTCTAGAATTTTTACAAAAATTTTTTCACTTTGGGAATGAAAAGTGTTTTACAAACGTCCGGCTCCCATTTTTATTCACCCTTTTTCAATATCAACCTCCAATATTGTCTGTCACCAAGTCGGACGTTTGCGCCAGAGGTGTATTTAATTAGAGAATTTGGTGGACATTTGCGCCTGCCACCGAAATTGGAGAAATGCGCCAGTGAAACGAGAGAAATGTCACTGTAAGTTTGCGCCAAGAATCAGGATGGTGAAGGGGAAATCTCAACTCAAGGCCAGTTACAAAAAAGAGGGGGGGATTATCGAAGTATTTGCCTTGTCAAATTATTCGGTTCTTCCCCCACTGTGAAAACAGTATTTCGACTACCAATGTCGCGTCTCAACCTCTTAACTTTAGATCAAAGGATTTCATCGCTCTGTTTTCTGGTGAGAACTTATCTCTAAGAAGGAAATCACAGGACGTACAGGTGTGAGTTTCAGAGCGATGAAATCCTTTGATCGAAAGTTAAGAGGTTGAGACGCGATATTGGAAGTCGAAAATACTGTTTTCACCGTGGGGGGGAGTACCGAAGGATTTGACATGGCGAATACTTCCATTCCCCCCCCCCACTTTTTTCGATTGAATAATTCACCATTACTATCTAATTCTGGTAAATTGAGGTTCACTGGACATGAAACTATACAAAATGAAGTTTCCAAAAATCACCTCTCGTAACTTGTTTACTTTCCAACGTCAGAACACCGAGGCACTGTGAGCAACGAAATTCCTACGCAAACGTCCAATATTCACAACGGATGACGTCTAGCGCAAACGTCCATGTAAAATCCGAGATTGGCGCGTATGTCCTCACAGTATTTAATTGGTTCGTCAATTATCTGTCGCAAACGTCCGTCAGCCGTCTGTCATTATCTGAACTGGAAAACCACTTATCCAGGCTGGTTTTGATGACGTTTTTGGTATGGGTTCCTCATTTTGAATCCACATGCTTGAAAGGCACACATCCCTCTAAGAGACGTACCGAAATCAAGGGAAGACTTCCTAAAATGCAGATGTCCCAGATGGCACGCTCTGTGGGTGCCTCGCTCCGCGATCGCTGTTCCGTCCCTCTTTCTCCACTCCATGATGATTCTCTTTCATTAACATTTTCTAAAGACCTAATAGAACATCGATCGACTGAAATTAAAAAATTTTAAATTATAAAATAACAATTATGCACTTTGAAGGAATAGGCGCGCACTAACTCAATTGAGTTGATTGTACTTGGTGGAATTGGTACTAAGGTAAGCGTCCCCGCCTTTTTGCTGGTTGGATAGTTTTCCTTCTTCTTCGCCATTACTGTTCTACTTGTTGTGTTGTCCGTTTTATATCAAAACCCGTATTCGCAAATATCTCCGTACATCCATTCATAAACGCAATCTAATGTTGTTAATTGGAAGGCTCTAAACTTGATTATCGTACAAGTTAACGTTCGATCAAATGTACTCTTTCGTTCTGAATAAATAGTTCGTTATCATGCAAAATGTTTTCTACTTGAGCCTACCAAGTGCGTTCTTTTGGTTTAGTAGGACAAGTAGCCGGTCCTTTCTTAAGTACAGTGCTAAACACATGCACTAACGTGAAATTGTTGAAACAGCCGTAATTTCCACATTTTTCAATGAAAATGTTATTTCTAAAATGTGCCCATGCTCTTGACATTTTCACCTTATTAAATCCTAATGCCTGACATATTTTTGCTATCACCCAACATCTGTATGTGCCTACTTGGGGGGGGGGGGGGGGGGCTGGAATTGTGAGCATTGTGAAACTATAACCCTTACATTTTCCTGCTTGCTGTCACACCATCGATTAAACAGATTTTTAATTTTTCTGATCACTTTTCATCTCAAGTAATTACATTTACTTCAATCTATAAAATGTCACAACGAATCTCAGGAAGCTTGACCAATTACCTTGACATCTTTCATCTGAAGATTTCTTTATTTGCTATTGCTTCCGAGTCTACTAAAGTAGCGGAAGCATTGTTTTCACTTTCGGAATGTGAAAATTTTTTTGTCTCCAAAATCAAAAATTCCACTCGCGTTTTAGACCTTTCTGAACAATTTTGGTTCCGTGTCTATCTGTGTGTCTGTCTGTCAGCAAATCCTTGTTACGGGCAAAACTACACGAAGTTATTGTCCGATTTTGATGAAATTTTCAGGGATTGTTCGGGTTGGGGTGTAGATGGTCCCCTATAGGTTTCATGACCCCCGGATCAATAGTAGTCTCTGCGCATGCGCAAACGTGAAATCCTTGTTACGCGCATAACTCCGGGAGTTCTTGACCGATTTCGATGAAATTTTCAGGGATTGTTCGGTTTGATGTGTAGATGGTCCCCTATGAGTTTCATGACCCCCGGATTAATAGTAGTCTCTGCGCATGCGCAAACGTGAAATCCTTGTTACGCGCATAACTCCGGGAGTTGTTGACCAATTTCGATGAAATTTTCAGGGATTGTTCGGTTTGATGTGTAAATGGTCCCCTATGAGTTTCATGACCCCCGGATCAATAGTGGCCTCTGCGCATGCGCATGAAATCCTTGTTACGCGCATAACTCTGGGTGTTATTGTCCGGTTTCGATGAAATTTTCAGGGATTGTTCGGACTTATTAGGTATATTTTATAGTTTGTTCAATAGTTGAACATGCCTACCTTTATTTTCTCAAGTTATGCTCCTGCATAACAATAAATTTACCCTAATTCAATATTTACTTCGCCTAATTGAACGAAGTTCTTTAGTCAATAATAATTTTCAATGATCTATACAGTCATGTTATGGATACGAGGAAGCTATGTGCCACACCCACTTTTTTATAATGGTAACACTTTGATTATAGCGTGGAAGCCGCTGTGCCATCTCCTTGGCGGTGTATTTTTTTTTCGATTACGAAAGTTCATTACTGAAAATAATAAACCAAAACGACAGCCGAAAATCTATAAAATTAACAGACAATTCGACAATGTTCAACAACAGATGGACTCCACTTGCCGGGCAAGGTCGCACGTGTAGCAGGCATTTACGGTGTTTAAGAGGGTTCTGAGCTAATGGCGATGGGATGTTAGAGAAGGAGCCGCTACTTAGCTAAGTGAGCTTAACAGGATTGGATACGAATGAAATTAAAATAAATCGCGGGGCGGAGGGCCTTCAAGTCGGACTGCGGTCTGTTAACGACCTCGTTCTTACAACGAGCGGTAGCGGATTCTCGCCCTTCGATAAGTCGAATTCTCTTCGTTCTCATAGGACGATGGAATGCGTTAGATGGTTATGTAAGGGGTGGCAAGTAGATAAGTTGTTTGACTTCCAATAACAAACCACCAACTATCCTCACTAAATTGGTTGTTAACCCTCAGTGTGTATGCTACTTTTTCCATGGTCAGGGTGTATGTAGTGTCTGACAGACACCGAACTCCCGTAATCCGCAATTTGACGGGAATTTTTGCTCTGGAATTGTAAAAGGTGAACGTAAGGGCTAGGAAAACGACCAGAATGGTGGCAAAAATATGAAAGTATTATGCTCATTCAAAATACAAAATTAACATCTCAATCAGTCACTATATTAAATTTACATCACTTCAAATCACATTTCTTTCTCTAGTAACACATTTCTGATTCTGAGTGACTGGAATCGTTTGTAAATAAAAACATTTCACCAATATGACGATCCGATTGACTGATTTCAAAATTAATTACGTAAGCAAAAAGTATTAAGATGTGTGCAAAGCTGACTTACCCTAACTTACTTACTGATAAACCCTGACAAATTGTAGGTACATTAAAAAATCCGTTAGTCGTATGTAGTTGTGTTTGGAGGAAAAAAGTGACATCAATAGGCACTAATCAAAACAGCGGAAAAAATCTGAAGCAGTCATCCTCGATTTTGCAAACAAATCACGCACAATTTTCGAAAGCATTCGCCGCAGATGGGATGCTCACGCTTTATGCATTTGTAAGCGGTAACACGATTCTTTGGGTATGCACAATTGCGCATTTCCTTTTCTTCCTCGACCTTGTCAGTGGGGACTTCGCTGGGAACTCGCGGTTGAATAGGTTTATAGATAGATAGATAGATAGATAGTTTATTTACATCATTTTACACGTTACATTCTTCATTTGAATAATAACTGATGACCGAGCTGGATAGTGTAACACTGTGTTCCAGCCCGGAGTTGGTTCTTACATCTAATTTTTACAAAGTACGTTCCTATAACACTATATTTACACCACATTAATTGTTAAAGTTTAGATTTCACTTCCATAAAATGACGTACTTACTATACACGCCATTTATATAGCTGCTAATTTTATTTATTCATTAATTTTAGTTCATAAGGTACTCATACGGGTTATCTCTTATTAGTTTATAGGTTTCTTTTTTGAATAGATGCTGACTGTTTATCTTCATTAGATTTCTAATTTTTTCAAAATCCATAATCTCGTAGATCTTCGGATATGAGTTTGCGCGAGTCGGACCACAGGGTTTTTTTTCATTGGAGACGATCTCTCAAGTGAGGTTTTATAAGGCCAGTTGCAATTTTTCAATATAATTAAAAAGAGAAAAATGTTATGCGAACCTGATGTGATTGCAAACCTTCATATTGATAATGAACCGCTCTGTAATAACAGCGTTTTCTTCTAGAGAATACTGATTGGGAGGAAAATATTGTTCTTTCACACTTATTAGAATTTGTAACTATTTGTTCATGTTTATGTTATAACCAGTTAAAAACTCACACAAGTAGGTATATTATCCTAGCATCTGAACTTGTGAATTCCGTTTAAACTCCCGAGCCGGGTGGAGCAGCTAATATGCGAGTCGCGGCTTAGCGGGGCTACCACTAGCCTTCAAGTTCGCGCTGCCGCCAGCTCGGTAATGGGGGTTAACAAGAGCTTGGAAAATTGTCTTTGTGCCTTCGGTTCTAGCAGCTGGTGTGATTCTAAAATACAAAGGTTCATTATAGAAAATAATAAACCGAAATGGACGAGACAAAAATTGCATTATGTTGACAATTTGAAGATGATGAACTTTAATTTAACAACAAAACAAGGGGTGTCTTCAAAACAGGTCTTATTCCTTCGGGAAATCGATTCGACTACAGTTACTGATTTACAATAAGACATGCCTCCTAAATGTTTTTGGTTTATTTATTCAATAATAAACCATTGTAAACGCTCTTGAAAAAAAAAATAATAAAAACATAGAAAAAATTTCTAACCCCCCCCCCCCCCCCCCTGAAAATTTTATGGTTTACGTTTCAAAGGGTGTAGAATCCGAATCTGCAATAAAAATGTTTCCGTCCGTCCGCCGTACGCACGTTTTCTCCCAAACGGTTGGAGCAAAAAATCTGACATTTTCAGGAAAAATCCATATTGGTCCGACAACGCCCCAATTCTTTAGCCAGCTCTCTCACTTAATTTAAAGTGCCACTTAAGGGTTGTCAAAGTTTTGTAAAATACCTAAAAACCTCAAAAAAACCAAGGCGGCCTAAATTTGGACTTTTTTTTTAAAGAACATTCCATGAGGAATCGAATGAGCTCCTCTCCAGGTCTGTAGCTCAAACCATTCCCGATGTATGGTATGATCTTATGCTGCAAATCCTTTCACTGGGGTTTATTATTCGATTTTACAAATAAACTAAGTAAAAACAAAAAAACTAGCGCAAGGGTTTCGAGCTGGATTCACTACCACAAGTTTTCGTATTCGTTTCTCGCGTTCGGCAGGAAAATTTTTGCCCCATATGAATATGGTATACACACTTGGACACAAGAGAAATGTTTTGCCCCGCAGACACACCTAGGCCCAAGACAAAACAAAACGCTGTATGTACGTGTCACAAGTGCCATAAAATCATAAAACCATTTAAAAAAACGCTTTTGTACAGAGTTATTCACGATTTGAGATTTTGTTCGTGTTATCGACCTTATTCATTAAAACTAACAAAGTTCCCTTATTTCCAGAGTATTTGAAGAGACCGTTGGAAATACCGTCAAATTTCCTACATTTCTAATACCAAATAAACATTTTTCAGTGCAATATTCACGGGAGATATAGCAACTTGAAAAAAAAATGGCTTGGTAACTTTTCGAAAACAATTTTTTGAAGTCCATAATCTCCAAATAATTTGATATAATGAACTATTAAGTAAGTAAGTAAGCCTAAAAACTGCGCCAGAATTGATGCTTTTCAGCGGTATAATCGATTTTGATTGAGCGATACGCTGATTAGAAGGAAAAGTTGCGTTTGAGACCAGAAAAACGTGGTTTCACACGGTGAAAACCCTGTATAAAAGTTTATTAGTTCAGAATTGATAACGCTTCCACGTAAATCAATTATTCATGTATATGATACGTTGTCTATCGGAATATTATGTTAACTTGGTGCTTTATTACCTTGTAATTGTGTTTTGGATCCAATAAAACATTTCCATTTTTACTACATCTCCTCAGATGACTTGGGAAAGAAATTAGCCTCAAGGGCCCTTCAGCTGATCAGTGTCAACTCGAACGTCTTTGTGATTTTTGACCTAAGTCAAATTCGGTCCGTTAGTTTCAGATAAAAGCTTCAGATGGCATTTTATTCGAATCATGGATCTACGCTTCTTGAAAGTTAAAAAACAAATTTGTGTGGAGTTTAAAATTTGCTTTTTCAATTCAAATGTTTATTATTCAAAGTAATAAACCAAAAAACTTGATGAAGTATCGTACATATATAAAACTTGCACTGTGGTAGTTGCCACTCTCATACTAAGCGTCAAATCCCAAGATCCATGTCAATCAGAGGCCATCGAATTCGCAACAATGGGGAGAAGCTAGAAGGTTACCTTTCATCTGTGCAAGATAAGCTGATGGAGAAGAGTTACCCAACAGGATTCTTAGCAGATAGGATGGTTCCAGCACGTGTTTTATTCCAACGCACAAACCAGGTTCTGTCGGTCATTCTTTGCGGTTCTTTTTCTTTGTGGTTCAGAATCTAAATGCGATTCTCCGTGTCTTGTCGTCAAGTTCCCGAACCCTTGATGTCTTGAGTCTTCGAACAAATCGAAGATTCCCAGCATTTCCTTACATTTTGCCTGGTTGTCTTAAGGCGCATGCGCTCATCCACTGCTTTACTTTTTACATCGACGTTTTCTTTAGCTTCTGTGTATAGAAGCTTCGCAAAAACTCACCAACGCCTCTACTAACCAAACGGCCTTAGCCTCCATTGTATAAATAAATCACAATGACCGATCGAAGAACCGATTTCAGTTGTTGGCGAGCTGGTCGATTGTGTTGGGCCGACCGCCGGGGAATAAGGAACGCCGAGGAAATAAGTTGCGGCGAGGACTCTTGAATGGAGTCAGGATAAGTTCTTCGGCCCCTGGAGTGACAAAGGATTGGCAATTACGATGTCTGAGGAGCACCAAACAAAAGATGCGGTAAAAGATTAACTTGGAACGAAACGGATGGGCTTTTGTAGGGTTAGGGCCCGAATCCGGGGGGCTTGATTGAAGGGATCCACCGATAAGAGCTATCGCTCTCAATCCGTAATTGATTGCTATGCCGCATTCGTAACCTGTTTCTATAGAGTTAAACTATAGTTGATTTGTACAAGGATCAGGAAAATTTGCTCAGACGCTGCTGCATGACTGGAATTTTATTTCGTGCGCAATTTTTCCAATTTATCAACACTTTGACAACGAGGAGTAAATAAGAAGGAAGAAGAAAAGCATGTGTATTAAAGAAAAAGGAAATACATCATTGGAAATTTTAGAAAAAACATGAATAGTATGTAGCAATTTGCCGTCAATCCGAGTCTGCTGGAAACTGTGCAGAGCTGTTCCAAACATCCAGGAAAAAAAACGAACAAATGAGAACCAAGTGCCCCATAATACATTTTACATAACTCTTTAAATACATGGAGAAATGAAAAAAATAAGATATTAGAAATAAATTATTGATGACAAAATAGTATGTTGATCTTTCCCCAATAATTATACAGGGTGGAAGCGGATAAGTGACGAAAAAAATTTTCTATTAACCTGCAAAGAAAATGAAGTAAAACCGCAACAACCGCACTTTTATATCTCAACCCTAGATACAATTTTTTAAAGGTTTTTTTCAGAAAACCAAGTTTTTTGACATAAAAACCCACGTTTCTCCACTTCAAAACAACTTTTTTCTACTTTTGACCACATTTTTGGATTCAGCGTGAAATTTTCATGATGACCAATGCACATACATTCTGCGATCATATACGAACTTCTAAGGACCGCAATTGCAGTTCAAACAATGAAAATTTTTAAAAATTGCTAGTTTCTGAATTACTTTTATTTTTACTGCACTTCCGAAAAACGTGCTGGAACTTGTCAAACCTCAGGAAAACTTGCAAATTTAATGACCCTTATAATGACTCTAGTGAGTGTTGTTCGCAACTTTTGGTGTTATTTTTTCGTACGGTGGAAACTAGCAACTCGAGTTCCATCATCAACTTTTTCGTTGCTTTGTTAACATGGATAGACATCAATAGGAATAGGATGGAACTTGAATTTCTTCGACATTGTGAAGCACTAATCAAAGTCCATTTTTGTTGGTGAATAAAGTCAGCGTGAATGAATCACTATGATACGTAAACATTGGGCCAGTTCCGCCCACTTTATTGGGCAAATGCTGTGGTCATTTGAAATGAGTGCCATGAATGTGATATGCTTCTGAGTCTGGGAAGCAGCGGAAGCCTTGTGTTCACCTTCGGACGCCAACAAATTTTCGTTGTCCGAATTCAAAATTTCCACTCGCATTTTGCGTTTCATAGCCCACTGAACAAATTTGGTTCCGTGTCTGTCTGTCCGCATTTCCTTGTAACAGCCATAGCTTCCACAATTTTGAATGCATTTGGCTAAAAAAAAAATTCTTGAACGCCCCCAATTTGGGGGTTTAAATGCCCATTTACAGACCAAGGTTGAGCAGTGACGGATCTGGGACAGAAGGACATTTTTGTGCTGAAGTTTAACTCGGTAAACAATGGTTAATTCGTCGGAAAAAACCTAAAGCCTGACTAAAGCTACAATCTGAAGGAAAAAACGCTGCAAATTCTTTCACTGGGGTTTATTATTCAATCGGCTTGCGTTCATGATTTGAATTTCTACTAAGCTTTGGAGTCTGCGTGTTTCACAGGATAGGGCGATTATTGAATTTCAGGAGATACATGGAGCACGTGAATCTGTTCTCGACCAAAATACCTATTTGGATTGATCAGTTGATCATATTTGTGTGCCTCCTGAAATTCAATAATCGCCCTATCCTGTGAAACACGCACACTCCAAAGCTTAGTAGAAATTCAAATCATGAACGCAAGCCGATTGAATAATAAACCCCAGTGAAAGAATTTGCAGGGTTTTTTTTATTGAACCTCAATACCCCCCCCCCCCACAATGAAAACATCTATAATTTATCAAGTCCTTTGGCACTCGTATTGCGTTAAAACTTCCCAAATCCAAATTTAAACGATGTAGCCAAAGGTAGACAGATGTAAAGGGGGCACACAAATATCATCAACTGATCAATCCAAATAGGTGTTTTGGATGAAACCGATTTACGTCGTCTATGCATATCTCCTGAAATTCAATAATCGCTCTATCACCTGTAAAACACGCACACTCCCAAGCTTAGTAAGATTCAAATCGTGAACGCAAGCTAATTGAATAATAAACCCCAGTGAAAGAATACTTATTTACCCCAGTAATAATATTGAATAATAAACCCCAGTAATAATATTGAATAATATTACCTATATATTATCAGAATGCTTCAACCCGTGTATCGGCTACTAACTACACTACAAGTATTCACATCGGCTATCACTCCAGTATCCACATTCACTACAACTCGACGCTATCGGCCGGACATCACTAGGTCCTGCAGATTCGGATTCTACACCCTTTGAAACGTAAACCATGAAATTTTGGGGGTTAGAATTGTTTTTTTTCCAGAGCGATTACAATGGTTTATTATTGAATAATAAACCAAAAGAAACGAAAAGCGTCAAATCTAGTTGGATTTCGATCAATCCGCAGCAGTTTTGGGGATCGGAAGATGTCCAAGAAGAAAGGTGGAAATAATGAAAGAAATCAGAGACCCCAGAAGAATAAAAGAGTAAGGCGAAGCGTGAGCGGAACAGAAGAGAGAATAGGACAGCGTTGAGGAGGGCGATATTTCAGAAGGAGTCGTGCCCCACCTACCCAGTGTCACTTTTGTAGCCATTGCCCGTTTTAAAAATTAATACAGTTTAATTAAATGTTCCTTGTTTCATAATGTTATAAAGATATTTAATCGTCAACTTCAGAATTGCGGAGGCGGTGAGAGCGAAATTCGCGGCACGACATTTCACTAGGTGGGCGGTATTACCCGAGTGGGCGGTGATGTAGTTTACTTTATTTGTTTTTAGAAAACATTCAATGAATGGCTCTCTTGTAAAGAATATAAAAACATTTATCGGTGTTTTCTCTTTTAACTGTAGGCTTCCAAAGTTGAATACACTTTAATTCCCGTCCCTGTAATAAAGATGGACCAAGTCGATTGAAGACAAACTATTTCAATTGTATCTTTGAGCGGCCAGGAGAGAACAGCGAACTCTTCATCTTGGAGCAATGAGTACCACAATATTCTCGCAATTTTACATCTTTGCCCTGCGTTTCCCCTCGGAGTTACTGGATAAAGTACCCCCTCTCACATAATCCTCATCTGCGCTAGTCAGGTTCTTTCCCTTTCAGAGATGATTCCAAGTCTGCTAACTCCACACAGATAGCTGAAGCTGGAAGTTACACTCATGACGTAAACTTTACGAGAAGTTTGTGTTTGCGGCCCTTGATCCACAAGAGAGCGATAGTGAACTTTTGTTACCCTTCATTCTCGACAGCTCGATAAGTATTCAGTGTACTTTTAGAAGCTCTTTATAGAGTTTTTCGCAGCTTTATTTCAGTATAGTTGAACGCTCTTCCGTGATCAGGTTTGTCGCCTGCCTACTATACCACCATAATCAACGTACTGGCGAAGTTATGGATTGTTTCAAGGTTGGAGGTCTTGGATTTCGACCAGTGAGAACTACTAATTCTCCGTCAATTTCAAATTGAAAGCTTCCAGACATGCAGCATGGTTGTATGAGCGAATTTTTCTCAATTATAGATACTAATATCATAATGTGGGTTTGATTTATTGTGATGATTTACTCCAAAAACGCTCGACCAATTTTAAAAATTCTTTCACCATTGAAAAACTACATCTTTATCGAATAAAACTGAATATATTTATTTTCAAAACATCATGTACCCTCCAATGGAATAATGTATCAAGGTGACAGAATTTTGCCATAAAAAGTTATTATTTTGAGTGCAAAAACTATTGAAAATACAAAGTAGTGCCCTATACATATATGATATATATATGGGTGGGGCACACACACTTGGATTGTTTCAAGGTTCGAGGCCTTTGACTTTGACCAGTGAGAACTAAAAGTTCTCTGTCAATTTCAAGTGACGGGTGAATACCCGTTGTAGGGGTGGTGCTCGACTCCAAACTAACATGGAACAAGCACTTGAAATATATAGCTTCAAAAGGAACTAGAGCTCTAGTCATGCCATAGAATGGTACATAAAACATTGGGGTTGACTCCCGAAATGACACTATGGGCCTATAAAGCAATTGTTGGACCCATGGTCACATACGCCTCTTTAGTATGGTGGCCAAAAACCTGCCAAACCTCTGCTTGTCTGGAACTTTACAAACTTGGCATAACGGAGGCCATGAACACCACTCCCACAGCAGCACTATGGTTATCTTAGACCTCACCTCTCTGCACATTTATGTGCAGAGAACGGCCTACCTGGGGGCCCTTAGAATGCAGCAAATGGGAAAAATTAAGCCCTCCCTACAAAAAGATTGTCACTTAGAAATACTGGACAACTTAGATGGATCCATTGACTATGTCCATCTCTGAAGTAATGTTAGAAAAGATGAACTTCGATCTACCTTTTAAAGAAATCATTTATGATCGTGAGTTTTGGAAAAGAGGCATGCCTCAACTTAAACCAGGCTCTTTTGTGTGGTACACGGATGGGTCCGTGATGAATGGGTATCAAAGACCCCAATTTCAATCTGGGCAAGCCTCTGGGTCCGACTGCAACCAAATATCAAGCCCATGCTATAGAAATGTACGCGTATTTCATTCGATCAACCGTTTTTTTTTTTCATTTTTTAAAATTGCGATTTTTAACGAAAAATCCTTCTTTTTTCGCATCAAAACGTCATTTAACGAGGTTTATTCAAATGTAAAGAGAAAAATGATGATACCGTTGGAAAGCTAAGGTCTTGGGCTAGTTTTTTCCGTTAACTGCACACCAATATTCTAATTTATTACAGACAATAAATTAGCCTGAAAAATGTTGATTTTCGAAAAAAAAAAAACTTTGACTTTGACTTATTTTTTTACTTCAGAAAATGGCTTTAAAAAATAGCGTTTCACACTAAACGGATAGAAAATTTAACGCTCTTTCCAACGGTTTCCTCAAATTTGAGATTACTCCAAAAACAAGGGAGTTATGGCTGTTTTAGTGAAGTAAAGTCGATAACACGAAAAAAAACTTTAATCGTTAATAACTCGGAAACGAAGCCTCTAAAAAAAAAGACTAAGGGGCACTTTTTGTCGCAAATTAGTTGTAGAATCGATCCTTGAAGTTTGGTCCACCTGAAAGGTAGACACCCTGTATACTATCTGACAGCCAAGCAGCACTAAAAGCTATTCCTGCCTTCTCAGTAAATTCAAAGCTGACTTGGAGTTGCCTCAACTCTCTCAAGGCTGCAGCCCAGGGCAGCAAATTGGTGTTGCTATGGGTACCGGGTCATGAGGGAATAGATGGCAACGAGGAACTGATCGCCTTGCTAAAAAAGGGATCGGAGTCCAGTCCTATAGGACCTGAACCCCAACTAAGGGTTACCAAGAGTTACATAACTCAACAGGTTCAGAAATGGGAGGACAAAACACGTACTAAATGCTGGCATAACACTCCTAAGCAGAGGCAAGCCAAGCGGTTCCTTTTTATTTCAAAGAAACGCGCAAAAGCCCTTCTGTCATTGAGGCGCAAAGACCTTCGCAAACTTGTGTATCTTCTCACGGGCCATTGGCCCCTAAGGTACCATCCAGACAAAATGGGTAAGGCCAGGACAACAGAATGCCGGCTCTGCTGAGAAGAGGCGGAAACAGCAGAACACATCCTTAGCAACTGTCCTGCTGTTGCATCAACTAGATTCCGGCATCTTGGGAAGGGTGCCTAACACCCACTGATATTCCCTTGGAAACGCCTGAAAACCTCCTGCACTTAGTGAACGAAGAGGTCATTGAAAACCCCCTCCCATCCTTTAAAAAAAAAGTGATATCGCTACATTATTACATGTACCTGATTCAAGTAACATCGAATTGGTGTTGGCGGTACTTGAGTTTCTTTCAGGCCGACTTACAAAGAGGCCGGGGAACGGATTAGGAAATCATTTACCAACAACTTTAGTTGGGAACGAACAACCTGTATTGTCCCTCGTCAAGTGCTCGCTGGGGGATCATATTTCGAGGACAATAGGGAAAGTTTTCCGAGCCGGCCCTCCAGGGAGGAGTATAAGTCCCGCTGATGTAAAATGGGGAGTACTTTGGTAGACTAATGCCCCGCATTTACCAACAACCGCCCCGCGGGTCGTTCTCAAGTTGTGACTAACCCCGGTGTAACGAGAAAAAATTTCCTCCCAGAAATATCTCTCGGGGTGGAATTTTGACGTGAAGGGCGCTCATTTTTCCTCTTCCGAAGACATTTTCCGTGTTTTCGAAATATGATTGCGAGTTGGGGTTTAGCATTTATTTAACGTTTTCGGAGTTTGCATTTTCATGATCAATATGACTATCTTAATATTCGTGAAAATCCACGTGAAAACACAAAATTAAAATAAAACCTCTTCAAAAATTAACAAATTGTTCACAGGAGTGGAAATAGACACTTTTTTCCCTTGCAAATATCGGATAGTGACCAAAATATTATTTAGATAAAATAAAAACCGACCTGCTTTATAGGTTTCGTGATGACTGTTATACTACATATACATAAAGCAATAACAAGTCAAATCCAACCTTATCCAAGTCAAATTCCACCTTTTTCAAATCGAATCCAACCTTTTTCAAGTTAAATTCAACTTTTTCCGAATCAAATTCAACCTTACCGTAGTCAAATTCAACCATTTGTACAAATTGTACTTACAACAATCTATATCGTCTTTACTTGGGTGTTATACAGTAATTTAAAAGTTTAATTTGAACGCAATGGAAGAATACAAAATTACTTACGAACAGATGCGCATCCAGGGATGAATCAGGGTGGTGCTGTAAGTGATTGCCCAGAGGGGGTCTGCTCCCACGGACCGGGGTTGCCCAGTTGCATTAAAGTTAATCACGATTTTTATTGGATATACCAGTAACAATGCTACGTACAATTTTCATTTTAAAATCATTAATTATTCGCTCTAACAAGGTTCAAACTAATGAATTTATCTTTCACATAGATTTGATATACAAAGCGTCCTCCTCAGGTGAGCTACTGCATACAATAAAACAGTATGTAATACAAAAAGAAAAAATCGCATATTGTGAATAAATCATTCAGGGCCTGATCAGTATCAACTACCACTGTCCGTGCACAAATGCGATAGAACATTTCTCATTGCCCTTCTCATTTTGACAGAAATTTGACGAATTAGGAGCACTTGTGTGTTTATAATTCCATGAGACACGCATCGCTCATGGAATAACTGTGTGATAAATGCGCATACAGGTCGTGTAGTAAATAATGGAAAATATATCGAAATTTTCAATACAAATAGAAACAGAATATCTGAGGATCGATAATATGTACTGTTACAATAGATCGTTTGATTATGAAAAGTATAGAATCAGGAAGCTGATGGCAATGAATTATTTTGATCTCGTTCCCAATGTTGCTTTGTTCAGATTCAAAAGTTTCGTCAAATATTGGCCTCTTTATGTTGTATTCATGGAGAACAATAGGCTTGGTGCTTTTGGTTTGCAGGAAACAATGACGCTATTCCGCGAATCATTTTACCGCGCTGTGAATTCAATTTCACCGAGTTTCACAAACAACCGCCGGGCTCCTGAATGGTTTATTAATGTTTAACTTGTTCACGTACACAAAGTTCTCCCAATTCGCCAATGGCAGCAAATTTTGGCGAACTACACTAATAATACCATGATACAATGTGTATTCATGCTACTTGTCGCTGAGTGCAATCACATCCCCGTACACACTAGCTTCAGTTGTGAGACTAACATAGGATAATGGAGGTGCTACAAATTATTTATCATACTGCCGCTCTACGAAATGGTTTTGTTTAGAATAAACTCGTTTGGTTAGAGGTAGCAAATATTTCATTTCTATCGAGAAAAATAATTACTTTTCTACATACCTCCATAGGTAAGCATGACAGAATTATGTGATTATAAAAGTGCAAAAGCCAAAAGTTTAGTTTTCGGTCCGTGATGGGGGTGGGGTGGGAGGATGGATCAATAAAAATGGTGCGAATTTCAACATAAAGGTAGGCTATTAATATTTATATTCATAATAAGTACCTATAAAATCTGGAACTGGATTAGAGACATTCATTCACTGAATAGGTAACTGAATAAAGCACTAGTGCTGAATAAATTGAAAAAAAAAGAAAAAAAAAGCTGCCAAGTATGGAAAAAAGTGTGGCATTCCTCGATAAAAAAAATCAGTAGACCATTAATTGCATTATGATTTATATTATTATCATAGTCATTATTAAAACTCGCATGATGACTATCACCAATTAAAAAGAAGGATAAAAATGGATAAATAAAAACAGAGCGTAGCCATTAAACGATGAGAACATAACTGAACTTTATTTCAATCATCATCACGTCATCAGTTCTGCAGTGTTGCCAACATTTAAAAATCAATGAATAAATAATATACGACACTTCCCTCCCTAGATAATAATTACTGAAAATAAATAATAAATGGAAATAAAATTTTGATATTCTTCATCCATGGTTACTCTGTAGAACACATATTCTAGGTTAGCACTACGAAATACGTGAACATGACAGGTAATCGATCAACAACAACAACATCCTTATAGTATCCATAATCATTAGCTGAAGTCGAAGTTGATTACATGATGGTTACTAATTAACAGGTTATAAAAGTTTACAATTTGCTTTCTAAATTCAGTGCGGTAAATGAATAAAATCTCTTGGAATTTTTCTCCAATCCAGTTCTTAATTGCAACGAATTTTTTTTTTTTTCTTTCCGTAAATATACGAATTGTCATTCAACATTGTGCCGAAACTTAAATGATGTGGTCGTGACAGGAAGAATAACAATCGCCGTGAAAATAATGCAGTTTACCTACTATTGAATTAATTGTTTGTACAGGTTGGTTTCTTGTTTTAAATAAATTAAATACAATTCTTCTTATCGATTACTTATCTCCTAACTCAATCTTACTAATACGCTAGTCTGTCTGGGGGTTTAATATCCCTTCTTGGTCTGTCAACAGCAATACTTCGGGAACTTTCGGGGCTTTTCTGGGAAGTTATTTCCGATTGCTTATTCTCGGAACTATTGTTTCCATTGTTCTTGGGTGTCTCAATAGGCTTAATGGATGACCTGCGGGACTTCCTAGGGGTTCTCTTTGTATCATCAGGTAGCTGATTCCCCGTTTGTGGCGTTTCGTTTTCCGAAACAGGTATTTGTGGGACGGAGGGTGACTGGAAACTATCTTTTTCAATGTCATTTTCAGTTTTATTGTTGGGCTTATCGTCCATATTTTTCATTTGGAAGAACTGACCCAACGGCAAAATTTGATCCGTATGTCTTTTGAAGATCCTTCCGTCCTCAGTTTCGCAAAGATAAATCGAACTACCTATAGATTCTACAATTTTTGCAGGTATCCATCCCCGTTTATTGGGATGTTTGTATTCCCGAACGTAAACTCGTTCATTCAAATAGAATATTTTGTTTTGTGAATATGAAATCAGTCTACTGTTTTGTGGTATATTTTTAGATTTAGCTTTCCTCAATTGATCGAATCTTATCGAAATTTTCCGGTTGAACATAAGTTCCGCTGGAGAGATATTAGTAGTGCAATGAGGTGCGTTCCTATACATGAAAAGAAACTTTTGTAACCTAGTTTCTAGGGTTGAACTATTTGAATCATTCAACATTTTCGAGAGTGAATTTTTGAATGTTTTGACAAAGTTTTCTGCCGCACCATTACTTGCGGGATGATATGGTGGGGAAGTCAGATGGTTTATGCCATTATTTGTACAAAACTCTTCAAATGACTCCGACACAAAAGTAGAATCATTGTCAGTAACAATTGTTGTCGGCAGCCCAAATCTAGCTAACACTTCACGCAACTTAGCTAAAGTTTGGTAAGTATCGGCCTTAGATACTTCGAATACTTCAGGCCATTTCGTGTAAGTATCTATTATAATCAAAAACATTTTATTCTTAAAAACTGGTCCTGCAAAATCTAAATGTATTCTTTCGAAAGGTTTCTTGGTGTCTGGCCATTTACCAACCAATACTTTAGGGGGCTCAGATCTAAATTGAATACATCTACTACAGTTTTTACCTAAGTTTGTGATATCTTGATCTAATTTCGGCATACATGTACCTGCCTCAGTTATTCTGTCAGCTTCGCTACTCGCTTCCCATTCGCTGAGCAACGTAAATAAAATCGACCAATCTTCGAGCGCTTCGTTCAGATGGTTAGTCGTATAAAAACGTTTTTCGGAACTCTACAACAATGATTATTTATTGTGCTGTAAAGCCATGTTTTTTCAACTTCTTCACTGGTGTTTTTATTTAAAATGTAAATACCATGAATGGGAGGAAATAATTATGTCATGTGGAGAGTTATACATCTTCTTTGCTTTCGTTGCGTGAATGAATATCTTATTAAGACCCATAAAAAGTTCCTATAAAAGCACAAAAACTGGAAGGGCAACTGCAGAAAACACTGATAACTCACTTGCGAGTCTGGATAGAAGGAAATCATATCGGAGGGACTGACCACTTTAAATGGGTCAATAACTACTAATGTCGTAAATAGTTTTGTAGTGTGTGGGAGGAGAACATTTTATTTTTAATAGACTAATCATTGGAAAACGTGGAATTTGCTTTTTAAAATTGCGTCGCTCTTCAGCACCTACGGAAAAACAATGCTGCTACAATTTTAACAAACTTAGTAGAGTTTCAGACGTTGTTGTTCACTTTTTTTAGATTTGTGTTTTCTCCTCCCTACAACTTTTTTTTCTATTGCCGAATTTACATTTAAAAAATTGAGCTATTATAATGGCTCTAAAAATCTCTAAATAATCTCAAATCTTCTTTGGGTACGGTTAAGGATAAAATTAACGTTCAGGATAAAAGTGGGGTTTATAAACTAAAATGTTCTTGTGCGCTTGAGTACTGTGGTCAAACTGGTAGAAAATTTAGGGAACGAATAAAAGAGCATGAAAAGGATTTCAGGGACAACAAGGGTGATTCCGCCTTTGCAAGTCATCTGAATGAATCCAATCATAGTTTCCGTTTTGATCTGACAAACAGGCAATATGTAGAATTTCCTCACTTTTGCCCAAAGGGAGGTATGTTGGATGTGCTAGAAAAATCCGAAATTGTCAAAAGTGATAGGTCAGGAAAATGTTTAAATGATGTCATTCCTCAAAATATTTCTCCATTATTGGGTTCTTTCTTGTTTGGTTCCGCCTCTCCATAATGATACTGTTTGTGCCTCTTTCACTTTGTAAGCCTTGAGTGGCATTGGTTGGTCCTCCCCGCCCCCTTTCACTTTCTTGAGCCAATAGGATTCAATCTCCTCTCTCTCGATCCTATATAAGATATGCTTTGTGTGATGTACTTTCAGTTCATGTTTGTTACTGATGATGACCTAACCGTCGAAATCGATTCAACAGTGTAACTCTTTACTTTCGTGGAAATATAGACAACGTTCTATCCTACTCCGTTTTTATTTCTACTCACCTCCAGAAGTGAGTCCTTGTGCAGTGATTGGAAGGATTGACTAGTTTAACCTCTATTTCTCCTGCGGGCAGCAAAAGCAAAATTTCCGAGTTTTGTCGCACTACTGGACCAAAATTAGGATCGAACAAAGCGAGAATCATGAAAACTCGTTGACAATTATAACTTCTGTAGCGTCGACAAAATTTATCACAGACATTCACCTATAATTTTCATTACGCTTTGGTCTTGGAATTATCTGAAATGGATTTGAATCCAGCTATTGTTTCCTGAGGTTCGGATTGCCACACACCTCTCTGGAGTAATTCTCTAATAATAATGCAATATCCGTCCCTGCTTCAGAAATACGTCATAAATACTATTGCACAAAGACGTTCAAATCTCGACTTTTTTCGAAATATTAATTCTGTGCGGTTAATAGAAATGCTCATTCTCTAGTTTTTTTTAGCCTTCCACGACGAAATGTCTACTGCCTTTCTAGATCGAAATGTTTCCACAAGTACAGTACATGTATGACAATATTTGCAGCGTGATAACAGCTGTGGCGATGGGTGACCTTATTAGTTCCTAGTGATGGTGAAAATGAATTCTGCCTCGTATGCAGTTTACTCCTTCTTACCAATCGATGCCCAGTGACTCTTGGCCGGGGAAAGGAGGATCGCGGCCAGGTCACGACCATCACGAGTGAATCCTCGATGATTCAAGGATCACCTTCTAACTTTCTACTCGTGAACCTGAGTCCCATCGAGTAGGTTGCAAGAATGACGTCACCTACATCCAAGACTCCCATTTTCAGGTCAGCAGGATTCTCGCTGAGATACTCCTGAATATAAATATCTGTTTGTCACTTGATTGATATCAAATCATTCGAAATGCATCAACGAATCGGAAAATACGTCCGTATTTCCTAGATGAAAACCTGCGGCCGCAACGTAATTCTGCTCTGTCCCGCTAATTCTGTTGTCAAGGTCTCACAGCGTTCACTTTTATATACCTTGTGTACCTTCGAATTCTAACTCTCATCGAAACAAATAGTTCGGTCTAGGTTTCTGACGAAGCACCTTGGGATGAATCTCATAACCGTAGCCTTTTATTTCCTGAGATTCCTCGGAATATTTTATGATCCAATCAGGCGGCCAAGGCCTGGTGAAAGGTACATATGAACCAGAAAAGTTTAGTTTTTCATTAATTTGTTAACCCCCCTTCACCAAACACTAAGTCCTTCTAAGTTCTTGAACATGTTCACAAAATTTTGGCCTTTACAAATGAAAATCCCCCGTAAAAGCTCACAACATACCTACTTGTATGTACTTATTTAAAGTATTCTAGTAATAAACTTTATATAAATTATGTAATAACGTTAATTTGTAAAACCCCTTCAACAAGCCCCTGGTCCTTAAAATTCAAACATACGCACAAAAATGTGGTCTTTACAAATGAAAATCCCCGTAAAACTTCACAACATACCTACTTGTATGATTTTATTTAAAGTATTCTAGCTATAAACTTTAAGTATTAAAAAATTACACGCTCAATTTTTATTGGGAACGTGAGTGAATGGATGGAGTAATAAATGGTAAAACGTGATTTCTTCAGTATTTTTCATCCGATTTTTTAATTTTGGAAACTTTTATTTTGTTCGACTCTTATTCTAGTCAGTAGTTCCACGAACCTAGGAAAATTTGAATTTTCTACAGAGAGAGGAAATGGAGGGCTTAATACGCTGATCCATTCAATCGCTTTCATTTACCTGACACTTTACTTGATTATTTTTTGTTCGATTAAGCACTTTGGTCTTGTTTGAAACGCTTTTCAGATCTTTTTAATTTAATTCAGGAGGGAGAGAATTGAGAGGCTAAATCGTTTTCTTTCCTAATAGCATCCGTTTGTTTTTCAATCTCGATTTTGGTGTTACAAAATTTTCTTGCACAATGAACCTCAGAAATTTCGAATTTGATGTCGGGTAGAGGTCGACGGGAGGAGGTTGGGCGTTGGCGAACCCATCGAAGCTTCCTTCATGCCTACGAGAATTCTCGGGGTCCAGTGAGCTCCCAGAATGTCAGGTATGTGAGTTCTCCCCGATTATACTGTCAGCTCTCCCAATGTCAGGTATGTCAGGTCCCCCAAAGAAGTTAATCCTATGGTTTGGGAGCTGACTCCACCTCCAATACCAACTAGTCAACCTGATGAGTAGACGAAAATTACTCAATATAAATTGATATTTTTCGGCAAGAGGGGTGATCGGAAATTGATAATCGAAACCAGCATGCTGACTAGTTGATATTTATTTATTCAAGCAAAAAAAGGAAGGAAAGAATTGTACATTGATACAAAGAAAAGCTACTTTTAGCCTATTTGAGTGACCAAAATCACATTTTTTTTCTGTCAGTGAGGAAAAATCTTCTAGGAAAGCCAAATCTAATTTCAAAATGAAAATTAGGTCGAAGACGAAATCAAAATTTGAACGAAATCAACGAAGATCCTTGATGTAGCAATCGGTAGGTGCAAATTGGAAATTTTGCACCGAGGATTTGGGCTCACAGGGGAGAGGTTTTTGGGAATTTCCCAATTTGAAGGTCATAGCCTCCATAGCCTTATGAAGCTCGGTGTGAAAATCCAAGTTGAATGCTGTGACCTTGGGGTTTTCCAGCCGTCGTCGTACTTCATCGTAAGTACATCAGGGAAATGGAGAAAATATCCATACCGTGGATGGTTAACAATTGGATTTGTAATGGTTGAGATCCAGAGTCAATCCTCTGAAAATCAGCGCCCAGCACGAATATGGGAGACTACGAAGAACCTGGTGGATCAAACGCAAAGTGACATCGATTTGCTGGGCTAACTGTCAATCAAAGCGACTGAAACCAGCTGAGTCCAAAGGAACTGTTTAGAAAGATTTGGCTGTAGGTGGGAGGCGGCTGCTTGCTGTCCAACACATGATGCCGATGCGATGAGGAGGAGAGATGCGATAAGCCGATGACAACTTTGTAGGCTGGAACAATAGGAGAGGTCCGAAAGGTGAGCGATAGCTTAGCTGTTCGGTGAGGAAAAACCACGATCGGGCAGGTGATTTGGCTACAGCATCATGTGGATGAAAAACATGTTCACAGTGTAATATGAACACCGGCGAGGATACTGTACACTTACTGCCGGTCTACTCAATATTAGCTTATCACGGGAGAGTTTTTCGGTGTTCGATGAACAGGGAAGAACTGATCGAAATCCTAAATTGGCATTTATCAGCAGCAACTACACTTTTTTGGGGAAAACCATCACTCAGCTCGAATCTCAAAACCAGTCATTGGTAAAAAATGTGGACCACGTCCAAATTACAGTCCAAAAGTTAGAAAATACACAGGGAGACGTTGCAAACAAAATCAGAACAAAAATCCGAGACGTTTTCAACAAAAATCGCTGATATCCTCAACGGAAAACAAGTAACAGACCAGTTGAGCGTAGAACTCAACCCAAGCGATACTGCGGCTTTCTTCAGTGCCCCAATTACATCTGTTGATGTCGAGAGATCTTTCAGTAGATACAAGACCATTTTAAGACCCGACCGTCGAAGCTTTTCGTTTGAAAATTTTAAAAACCATGTGGTGGTAAATGCAAATAATTTTGATTAATAAAGTTCCCTTTGAATTCAGTGCAATTGGCACCAGTTATGTTTGTTGATTGCTCTTCGCCCGGATTGCGTCATCTTATGAATTTTTCCACTACTGCTCTCTGAATTATCACAGTTCTCTCCCTAGTTAGCATATCGTTTTGCCTGTTGATTGTTGTAGCAATCTGCACAGATATACAGGGTGTCCCAGGAGTTATGCACGATTCGACTCCTACGTGTTGTACAACTCATTTCCGAACAAAAATGCCTCCTAGCAATTTTTTGCCAGAGGCCTCGTTTCCGAGCTATTCGCGATTTAAGATTTTTTTCGTGTTTTTGATCTTATGTCATTAAAACTGTCTATAACTCCCTCAATTTTGAAGATAGCTCAAATTTGAGTACACCGTTGGAAAGAGCGTTAAACTTTCTATCTGTTTGATGTCAGAAAACTTTTTTGATTGCATTGAAGATGTGCGATCGCTGCGCGAAATGGCAGTTTTGTCAAAATCTTGAAATCGCCTGTTTTTCATCTCGCCTAGAAACCCCATGAATGCTTGACGCAGAACTGTGCAGGCCTGGTAAAACGTGCGCCGAAATGTCAGCTTTCCATCGGTGTAGTCGTTTCGGTGGTTTTTAAAAATATTTTCTAGTTAAGGAAATGGTGTTTAACTGCAGGAAAACGTGTGTTTTCTGTTAAAATTGAGGTTTTTCCAAAAGTCTCGAAGATGAAGGCGACTCATCGCAGTCGGAAATGAGTTGTGGAACACGTAGCAGTCGGATTGTGCATAAGTCCTGGGACAACCTGTGTCACTAAAAAAGACCTAATGTTTGAAAATTGGGAAAGCTACGGAGGAGGCATGGGCTTGGTCAGGGGCGAGGATATGCAATGACCCGCACGACCGCTCGGTCTTGATGGAGGGGTTGCTTTGTGCGCCGTGTATCATCAACCCCAATCTGATCTGGCCGTAGCATTGGGTGTTGCAATGTTGAAATCGAGTTCATACAAAAAGTTAGAGTTTAAACAAGATTGTTAAGATATAAATTAAAAAATAATTATTTAAAAAGAAAAAATGAAAATTAATTTAAAGATTGAAAACGTTCGTTTGTGATCAGCGTCTACGGCATTTCCAAGCTGTCCAGCCAAAAGGAAGGAAATACAGCGAGGAACGAGACGAAAGGGAAGAGTTGGTAATGATACGGAAGCCTGGTTTGATAAGGGTCCATAGTGTCAGCAAAAAGATGAATTTAACTCATCGCAATCAATCGTAAATGAACACAAACAATAGCCGTCTCTCGGCTCTTCGATGATCTTGACTTTGGCCCGACAGCTTAGAAATGCCGTAGACGCTGTTCACAAACGAACGGGTTTATGCATCCCACAAAACTAACTTAAATCGTCACTTGAGAGGTCTGGCGTTGTCACCATTCGATTCAGCAAGAAAAAATACGTATATCCCGCCTCCAACCTTTTTTCGTTGAGACTTTTAGAAAAACCTCAATTTTAACAGAAAACACGTTTTTCTGCAGTTAAACACCATTACCTTAACTAAAAATATTTTTAAAACTAAAACGACTACACCGTTGGAGAGCTGACATTTTGGCGCACGTTTTACCAGGCCTGCACAGTTCTGCGTCAAGCATCCATGGGGTTTCTAGGCGAGATGAAAAACAGGCGATTTCAAAATTTTGACAAAACTGCCATTTCGCGCAGCAATTGCACATCTTCAATGCAATCAAAAAAGTTTTCTGACATCAAATAGATAGAAGATTTAACGCTCTTTCCAACGGTGTCATCAAATTTGAGCTACCTCCAAAATTGAGGGAGTTATGACAGATTTAATGGCATAAGATCGAAAACACGAAAAAAAATCTTGAATCGCGAATTGCTCGGAAACGAGGCCTCTGGCAAAAAATTGCTACGAGGCATTTTTGTTCGGAAGTGAGTTGTAGAACACGTAGGAGTCGGATTGTGCATAACTCCTGGGACACCCTGTATGTATATATTTTTGAATACTTCGTTTTGGTTTCCTATTTTCAATAATGAACCTTTGTAATCGACCAAGAAAGAAAAATGTGACCCCACCCTCAAAATTTGTTTCAAGATGCGTATCGAGTAAAAACCCGTCGCCGCCATACGCTGTCTAGCTCTTTTCTCCTAAACCGCAGTACCAAAGTGAATTAAACCTGTATAAAAATCACAAATAGGCCGACGATGATCCTCCTACGGCAACATATCCGAACACTGCTGAAGGCTGAAATCAAAAGACTGAAATATAAAAAAATCGTAATATCGAAAACTTAAAAAATAAAGCTAATGTTTTTCATTGATAATTGTCCATTTGATGAATGTAATGAGGCTATCCGGACCACTTAGAACTAGAAGTTTGACAGGAAAAAAACAACGTAAATTAACGAAGGATTAAACGTGGTTGTACATGGTAAAATGTTTTACTATTTTGGTCAATTTTCTCCCGACGTTCAGTAAATTGAAACGAATAGCTAATAAAAAGAATTTTACGACTCGTTTATTCCGAATCTCAATTTCTTTTCTTCTTTTTCATTCATGATCCCGAACCGAAGTTTATGTAATTCATGCATTATTCACCAAAAAGTTATCTGCGTAATTATCGGTTCGCCCATTAGTTATGATTCAACTTCGACAGAGTACACGTTCAACGAACTTCTAGGTAGGAATCTGGTTTCGTTTCGTCGTTGTCTGATCTGGGAGCTGTCACACCCACCGTACTACGCAACTTCCAGTTGAAGATTTATTCATACGACAATTTCGGTGAAAGAAGATCATAATAAAGTTTTAATGACGGTGGCCCAAGTTGTGCGATGTCCATCTCGAAGGGGAAGTTCACTTCAGCCCTAAAACCGGGTCGTTAGGCAAATACCGTGATGAAGAAACGCCGGTGTTGGTGTTGAGGGACTCTCCATGAAGCAAATTCACCTCCTGCTGTTACGGGGAGTCATAATACGTGCAGCCGACAACTCCCGTTAGCTCCAAGTAGGTGCATTAGTTCCAGGACGGAAACTTGGCCCATTAATTGAGGACTAAACCAGCTTTGCTCGTCCCGACTTACGCGAAAACGCTCGGCGACCTGTAGCTAGAGCCGTTTCAAAAACATAACCCGAAAACTCTTCGGAGTGCTCACGCACTTTCCCGGGGTTGAGGGAAAGTTTCTGCGCGGTAGGTCCTCGCCAGGCGGGGGGCGCGGTGATCATCTCCCGGGGATTGAACAAACACGCCGCTATGTTGTGTTAGGGGGAAAACACTGGAGTAACAGCCCGTTCGTGGATCATCAGAGTTTCGATACGGTTTGCTCGAAACGAGAGGTTTTTCACGTAGCGTCAACAAGAATCCGGTTACACAGCAAACATGAGCTTTTTAGCCGAATAATCGATCGGAACCGATTGTGAAAGCCCTTTAATGTTTATTTCGTTGAGGTCCGGTATTAGGGTAGCGTAAGCCGATAGGGCGCATCAAAGGATGATTAAATTTGTGAATGGTGAAATGTGGTCCTTCCCCACATCTCCTCTTCACTCCCTATTTTGTAATAAACAGCTAAAGTATTTAGTTTACCTGCTAGAGCTCCAGTTCCAGTTGATATCCATCACAGACCGATATTTTTTTTGGTTTAATGCATTTACTTGATAAAAATAACAAACATTTATAAATCACATCGTATTTACCAAATACAACAACCCCAAAAAGAAAGGTTTATAAAGACGGAAGTATCAGAGTTGGTATATCCATTTTTCATTCAGAGGGTGGTTGGAAGCTGGGCGGGTGGAATTCACCCCCCCCCCCCCCCCGACCCCGTCAGTGAAGGGGAGAGGGCCCCAGCGTGGCGGAGCGTCTCCCAGGGCAACCGACGTGCTCCCCTCTTCGGGGACTTGGAATATACAATTTTTTTACTTCGCATATTGTTTTTATGCTCGCTCATTGTGTTATTCACCTATTTCTTTTTAACCTGCGTAGCAGGGCCTTTAAACTAGTACTTAAAGTACATACGATTCAAGATAAATATTAAGCGGAATGCATAGAAATGTAGTATATTGTTCTCATTACTCTTATATCTTCCTTTCCTAAAATCAATTTTCGTAACATATAAAGAAAAAATTCAGTAGGTACATATCATTTAGCAAGAATGAAAAATGAAATATTTCTTTAATGTTAACTTTTCTAATCTAATTAAATACATATAAATTCTTTTAAACATTTTTTTTAATTTTCGATTTGAATTGGTTGACAGTTAGTCTGGTGTTATTATCCTCAAAAGAATAGTTGTTAAAAATGTTTATGCCTGCGTAGTCATAGGACTTCTGTCCTGCTGTAAATACTTACTGATACCTATCGAGTACCTACTTACGAAAACGTCGCGGCTAGCTTTTATGATTTTATGAATTGTGTATGTAGGCTATACTTAAGTAGACAGTTAAAATGCGTAAGTAAACATTCATTTCCTTCTTTTTAGGGCATTTAAAAAGGTTTTTCTCCAAAAGGTTTTTTGTTTAATTTTGGTTTATTATTCAATAATAAACCATTGTAATCGCTCTGGAAAAAAAAAATTCTAACCCCCCCTGAAAATTTCATGGATTACGTTTCAAAGGGTGTAGAATCCGAATCTGCAATAACAAATTTTCCGTCCGTCCGCCGTACGCCGTACGCACGATATCTCCAAAACGGCTGGAGCAAAAGATCTGAAATTTCTTGAGCCAGCTCCCTCACACAAATTAAAGTGCCCTTTAAGGGCTGAAAAAGTTTTGTAAAATCCCTGAAAATCTCAAAACTAGTCGAATTGGCCTAAATATTTTCCTATTTGAAGAACATACATGAGGAATCGAATGAGCCCTTCCCCACGTCCGTAGGTCAAACCATTCTCGATGTATGGCCCCATTTATGGTGACAACATTTGCGTTTTTTGGTTTATTATTGTTTGTTTGTAACCTAGTGATGCCGATAGCGTCGAGTTGTAGTGAATATGGTTACTGGAGTGATACCCGATGTGGATACTTGTAGTTTATAGCCGATACACGGGTTGAAGCATTATGATATGCATGAAACGCTGATAATATGTAGGTAAATATTATTACTGGGGATTATTATTCAATATTATTACTGGGGTAAATAAGTAGTCTTTCACTCGTTTTATTATTCAATTGGCTTGCGTTCATGATTTGAATTTGTACTAAGCTTCGGAGTGTGCGTGTTTCAATAAAAAAACGCTGCAAACTCTTTCACTGGGGTTTATTACTCAATTGGCTTGCGTTCATGATTTGAATTTCTACTAAGCTTCGGAGTGTGCGCGTTTCACAGGATAGAGCGATTATTGAATTTCAGAAGGCATACAAATATGGTCAACTGATCAATCCAAATAGGTATTTTGGTTGAGAACAGATTTACGTGCTCCATGCATATATCCTGAAATTCAATAATCGCTCTATCCTGTGAAACGCGCACACTCCAAAGCTTAGTAGAAATTCAAATTATGAACGCAAGCCAATTGAATAATAAACCCCAGTGAAAGAATTTGCAGCGTTTTTTGATTACTTTTTAGTTATCGCTAGCTAGGTTACAAATTTTAACTGTCTACTTTATGGTCTCTACAGCAAATTTCAGGGGGATTCTGAAAAGAGCTTGTTCTTTTTCAACAAGCCGTTTCATTTGAAACCACTATTCAACAAGCCCTTTCACTTGATACCCATATTGTAGAAATGCATTAAAATCACTATTCCACTATCTTTGATGTTTCGCCAAATTGGATTTAGAATGACGTCACATTACTTTTTGAGTCACTCTCAACAAGCCCTTTCATTTTATACCCATATTGTAGAAGTGCATTAAAAATTACTGTTCCGCCATCTTGGATCGTCCGCCATGCTGAATTTAGAATGAAGTCACCCAACTAAACGTGTATTGTCGTCCAATCTAAACGTGCATATAACATTTTGGCTTAATCGGTTGAGAGTATCTGCTGCAAAATCTGGTCGCAGGATTCCACCCGAACATCCTTACATCCACACATACATTGCAAGTTAAATAAAAGCTTTTAAAAAACAAGCCCCCACACTCTTTTACTGAAAATAACGGATTTGTCCAAACGGGAAAATAGACACAGTAGCACAGATGTTAGGCTGTCGATTGGTTTAAATAAGTTTAAAATATCAGCCAAAATGAATGCACTACATTGAAATATATGTAGTCAACACTCGTATTATAAACACGTTTCTTCATTTCATTCATTCATTTTTGTTCTGTTCTGCTCGTATATTAAATATTTATCTAATTAATGGTGGTGAGATGAGCAAATGTAGAGCTTTTTGGGAACACTGAGTTACCCCACCTATCGTTAGTTGAATGGATATTGTGTTGAATACAGCGTCCGAAGAACAACTCATGTCTGCTAATGTGTTCACCCTTACATTTAATATTTAATTACGGCAACAAGAAAACCGTGAAATAGGCTGGGACGATAAAACAACGTTTTACGTGAAACTCTATTATCTTGAACAACGTATTGTTTTACAATATAATTACGCTATCTTCCCTCTCCGGAGCTCTCTCATACCAGTTTTATGAAAATGGAATCCTGTCTTCATCTGAGAGAAACAAATAATTTATATTTTCGACCTACACGAAATGTTGAATTCTATCGCTTATTTAATTACCGTGGAACATTGCGATCTTGACAATCCACGGCTAATGGAATGGGGCAGGGAGGTTCCCGTTTCTTGTTTAATTACAGCCCCGGTCGTAAGCCGTTTAACTCTTCTAGTTATTTGTTGGAAGCATTTTTTACTTTCCTAAACTACCGAAGGGATGGGGAGAAGTTATGTAACGGTCCTTTATACCGTTTTGGGCAGCTCATTGTGAGAGCTCAACGTGGACTGCACTCAAGTTAAAAACGTACCTGCACGAACATAAAGAAAACAGAGATATGTGTGAAGTCATAAGATATGAGGAAAAGTGTGAACTGATGCCTAATTCTTTTAGTCCTATTCAATTCGCGATGTTAGAATCAGAAAATTCAATTTTTTGGGACTTTTATGTAACTTACAAACAACGGAGCAAAATACCAGCTCTGATCAGCTGGAAAGTCGTTTTAACCAGTGACGAATAGTGAGCAGTCTGAATTGAAAAAATAAACATTTATGTGATATTTCGATCAAAGTATTGGACATATTTTAAGAAAAAAAGAGAGTAAAGTAAACAAGGACTTTCACCGTGGATTTTCGTCCAAATACCCGGCGGTGTCGCGGACATCGCCAGCCGTCATCTAGAGAGGATCGGAACTATTTTAAGAATGGAGGTGAGAAATATCGAAAAAGATGTTGTTTACATTGACAGAGACAGAATTCTTGAAAAAAGATGGGATACGTCTCTCTCGTTTGTGTGTGTGTGTCCCAATGGCATCTGAGCTAAAAGAAGTGGCGCCTAACAACATCAAGGTTATGGCTGCAATCGTGTCATAGCGCGGAGTGTGGTGCGGGAAAAGTGCCACGAGTTACTTGCGCTGGGCATCTAATCAGGAGTACTTCGTGGTGTCACCACCCGCGTCATCCGGGGCTCTCACCTAAACTGGTGGTCATTTTATAGGGGCCCTTCCTCATATCCCTATCCCCCCTCCATTATCCTCTATTTCCCAAATCCCAAGGGCCCGCATCGGGTAAACCTGGGCACAAAGACTTTTATATTTGTTCAGTTTTTTGTTTTTATTTAATGGTGTATCCCCTCCGCCTCTGAGGGGATATTTAAAATAAAAAGGGTTTGTGTGAGAGAGTATGGTTGCGTGAGGGTGTGCCCAACCTGCAATTCCTAACCGATTTTCGAGATTATTATTTTTGTTCCTTCTCGATTTTGCTGTATTTCGTGTAAACTAAAAACTTCGGAAATTTCGAAATTTACGACGGACGAGAGAAATCGGATGGGTAACGACGAAAAAAACGTTTCTCGTGCTAATCAAGCAATAGTGGGACACCTATGGTAATCAATTCAGAGGAGTGTGGTACAGCCAAAACATGAGTCAACAAATAATTTAGAATAATTCAGAACATTTTGAGAACAAATTTAGAATAAAGGTATAATATACTTCCTTAGCGCTCTCAGTTTTTTAGGATGTTATGAAAAAAAAACTGAGAGCGCTAGGGAAGTAAGGTTTGGTGTGATATTGGCATATCCGTCAGGGCGATAGAACTGCTTGAGGTAGCATTACCTCAACCACACTAACTACGGTGAACCTTCTGATTTTGTGTAGCACAGTATGAAATTGTTCCAATGGAAAAATGTACTAAAATCATTAAATGTGGAAAAAATTGCTGAAAACTGTTAGCTAAATATAACTGAAAACAATCTATTTACTGATAAAGTGCACAAATATCATCACAATTCAACATAATAAAATGAATAAAACGGTAAAATTTGCCCTTATGAACTTTTTCCCGATTATCATTAAATGATAAATTTTATCGACGTCATTTATCGATGTGTTATTGTTCGATCTCTGTATTATATACAGGAATTGTATATTACGTCATGGGCATGAAATTATGGTTCTACAAGCAGTGTGGTACTGGGAACAGCACACAGTCCGATACCCACTGGAAACACAAACGTTGTCTCTTCTCTTCTCAGGACATCAAATCCCGTCGTTGCAGTTACTCGTTCGTTTTAACCGAGCTCCGCCCTCTAAGACGTTTTACCTACTCCGACTGTCCCCTCTAATGGCTTTCTACGACGGCAAACGATTCCTCTGTCTCGAATTCCCTCAGGACGACGCGGATTAACGAGTTAGATCGTTAGATAGAGATCCTCGACTCAAGCCAAACGACAGTTTGCTATATTTTTTCTTCACTTCGTTTAAACTCGTTCAACTTATCCGCGGCAGTTTAGGCCAGTCAGTTCGAATGAACATTTTTCTTCTTTTTTTTTACGTCGGTCCATCTGCCTTCTCCTCTTGAATCTACCAGAAGACTCTCTCAAGAAAGCTAGGAAATGTTTCTACACCACAAGTTATCCTTTTAGCATCATCATTAATACTCCAACTTTCATTTGACGCTTCCTTCGAACTCCAAGAAATTCATCCTATTCAGTGTGTATTTCACTAGTATAAAACTCACTACTCAGTGATTATATATTATTTTATAATCCAGACTGATATTTCATCCGATAACTAATGAACTTTATGCGAATCAATTTGAAGACTAAAAAAAAAAAAAAAAAAAAAAAAAAAACGCTGCAAATTCTTTCACTAGAGTTTATTATTCAATTTCTTTCATTTGGCTTGCAATCATAATTTGAATTTCTACTAAGCTTTGGAGTGTGCGTGTTTCACAGGCGATAGAGCGATTATTGAATTTCAGGAGATATGCATAGGACACTTAAATCAGTTCTCAGTCAAAATACCTATTTGGATTGATCAGTTGATCATATTTGTGAGCCTCCTGAAATTCAATAATCGCTCCATCACCTGTGAAACACGCACACTCCAAAGGTTAGTACAAATTCAAATCATGAATTCAAGCCTAATCTATGAAATTGAATAATAAACCCCAGTGAAAGAATTTGCAGCGTTTTTCATGCATATCAGAATGCTTCAGCCCGTGTACCGGCTATAAACCCTTTTAGGAGTTCAATCCAGTATCAACATTCACTACATCACTAGGTTACTGCGATCAAAACAAAAACAAAACAAAAAAACGCTGTTGTTTTTGTTTTTATCGCAGTAACCTAGTGATGTAGTGAATTTGGATGCAAATGTTGGCAGCATAAGATCACGGCATACATCGGGAATGGTTTTAGCTACAGACCTGGGGAGGGGCTCATTCGATCCCTCATGGAAAATTCTTCAAAAGTCCATATTTAGGCCGCCTTGATTCATTTTGAGGTTTTTAGGGATATTACAAAACTTTTGACAACCCTTAACGGCACTTTAAATTAAGTGAGAAAGCTGGCTAAATTTTCAGAAAATTCCAGATTTTTCCTGAAAATTTCAGATTTTTCACTCCGGCCGTTTGGGAGAAATCGTGCGTACGGCGGACACCCTTTGAAAGGTAAACCATGAAATTTTCAGGGGGGTTTGAAATTTTTTTTTCAAGAGCGAGTGCAATGGTTTATTATTGGATAAAAAACCGATAAAGAGAGATTTTGGTTTTGTCCTTCAATTGGCTGAAAACCATCCGACTTGACCCACGATGTGACTATATTCTCCTCATCTCGATCATTCAACTCTAGAGGGTAATATTGAAGGATTAAACAATAAAAAATAGTTACTTGCTGGAAGTTTTCCTGTAGATAGCGCTAGCGGTCCCATACAGGGATCTTCCGAGCATCTTCCGTCTATCTATGTTTGATTCAGGCATAAATTCCCTGAACGAATGAGACCGCTCCGGTCGCTGCACGGTCGTCCGTTCGCTCACTATTCGAAAATCGGGCGAGTAGATGGTCAGGCTGGAGAGCTTCAATTTCAACGGGAGGTCTGAACTCGACCGGGTAGCTGGCAACGGCCCACAAGCGGTTAGCACAATACGGTTATACTATCTATAACGCCATCCCTCAAGCTTCAATACAGTTGAGGAGAGCAAGAGGAAGCATTATCTCTGGATGTACGGCCCAGTTGTCGTAGTCCGATGATCCGCCTAGGAGTATTATCTAATAGAGAAATAGTAGATAAACCTTTCTGTAATAATTTTTATTTTTTTTTTCTTTTTTTTTCATCCTCACTACCGAGAGTGGCAAAAAGCGGAAAACAGTTGTTGTTTGTTGTTGTTGTTTATTTCTAAAATAATAAAATGATGAAGAACAGAAATGTAGCGGAAACACTAAACAAGCAAGAATGGGTTGATAATCTGTTCGATTGAGGAAGAGAAAACATAACAGTACGTCAAAGCAGAAGGTCTGAAAGTGTCCAATAATTTGTATCAATCACTCAAACAGTCAGACATGCGGATGTTTAGGGTTTCATTGGAAAAATGGTGACGTTTGAATCACATGAGTTTCCTTGGGGAAATGATTAGCAGTCGTCGTAAATATGTAATAAGTGTTTGAACACAAAAATGATTTTGATTTAAGCTAGGAAGAGACTAAGCAAATTTGAAGTAGAAGTGAATTAGCAAATGGATTCGCTAGAGTCACAAGTGGCGGAGTAGATTGGGCTCCAACATGGATACACAAAATCATCAACCGTAAACCAGGGGTGGGAATGGTAAACACGTGGTTTTCAAATTCAAATCCTCCTGGTTGGCTCAACATTGGTAGGATCTGAGTGTTGTAGGTAATTCTTTTCAAGGACTAGATAGATGAATAAATTCGTTACCACACTTAACCTTGAGAAACATCATTCATTAGAATTGTTCTCAAACAATTTGTTGAGAGCAAAAAACCAAAACAGCTTCGTTTTATTGGGTGCGAATGGTACACTTATAAAATTGAATTAGTTAATTATAATTTATTGGTAAATTATTTAAATCCCTACCTAAGTTGCAATAGTTCCTACTTAATCATGTTCTTGGGAAAGAAACCCGAATAACTCATTGCTCCTGTGGAAGACACCCTTACACTGTAATTTTACCTAAATCAAATAATATTATCTTAATTTCGGAAGGTGTGTCTCTCGTTTTTTATTGATCATCCTTGACTCTTGACAGCTCTTTTATTCAAGTGTCCAAGGAGAGCCTTTGGTGGTGAATATTCAAATTTGGGGGAGATTTCAACATAATAAAATAAATAATTCCAGCGAAACCATATTTTATGTTAAGTATAAGTCACTTGTTTGAATGTTTCTGTGAGGTACCCTCGTAATGTTCAAATGGTTCAACACCTCTACCCACAATAAATAATTTATTCCAAGTTTGGTTTTCAATCAATAAAATTGTTACCTATTTCTTAACCAAAACGGATTTTCCTTGTTTGGGCATACTCCCGAAATGTTTCTGTAACGAATGCAAAGGGTTTGATTGGTACAAAGACATTTTCAAGAAAAATATTAGTCAGTGAAGTTAGTGTACTATAGTCATCCCGCAACAATGGGTGAGATTAGTGCATTTCGAAAAAACCATGAAACCACAATGAAAAAACTTTGATGGATCGGGAATTCGAATAAATTGTAATTGAAACAATATTAACTATTTTAATGTTGGAAAATTTAAAACAAAAAACTCTAAAAACCGTACCATTTCCTACCCGGTTTAAGGTATGGAGTTGTGTTAGTACGAAGCATATCACCTGCGTTCTGTCGCAAGTGTTGGAATGAGGGCGAGGTCCTCAGGTAAAGAACAACCTATGCTTTAACAGTCCAGAATGTAGGCACTGAAAGCTTAAAGGGTATTGAGGAACCATAGAACAGGAAGAGTAAACATAAACTACATTACGAGTCTCGAACAATAACCACGAATCAGTCAAACGGTTGTAAAGGTCCTGCACCAGATTCGAAGGGCTGTGTTGAAGGTAGTTAGTGGGGATGGATATAAAAAGTATCCGACACGAGGGTCGACAGACGGCACGTGACGACACGTGTGTTCGTGACGTTTAATGCAACATAAAAGTAAGTTCAGAAGGGCGGGGCGGAATGCGTCGGGAGGTCAGGCCATGGAGGACCATTGAATCATAAAGCCGGTATTGCTTTCATGATGTTACCCTATAAATACACACTTTACACCTATCATATCCTTATTTCGATTAATAACATGTACACGCGTATTTTATTCGTTAAAACGTTATTCGGTTTCGCGTTCACCCATTTTGACTCGTGATTTGTTTTTCTATCACTCGTCCATGTTACAACATTTGAAGAAGGTACCTATACTGTCATACATGGGGAGGTGATAGTTGCCCCTTCCAAGAACTAAATGCGGTATAATGCCCGCCACGCTCAGTGGATATCCAAGACGTTGGAAAGTTGTCAAAAGTTTTTGATACTAAGATTTTTCAATATTTCTTCCGTTTGGTTTCATCCTTCAAGACTGACTGACACGAATGACTGAAACTTAATACTCGTGCGTACCAACTAAACCCCATTTGTGACTTTTGAGCTACTTCATTAATTTTAGTTGGATTAACTATGTGCCAGCCTTTCTCCATAACAAGGCAATACCATATGCTAATGAATCGAAATACCTTGGAATGACACTGAACACTAAGGTGGAAGTCCCACGTCAAGAAAAAAAAACTGAGCTTGTGATCAAATTCAGAAAAATGTACTGGCTGATGGGCCCACGGTCAAAACTGTCAGTCCACAATAAGTTGCTACTGTACAAGCAAGTCCTAAAGCCTGTCTGCACGGCACAGAGCAACCGTGACATTATTCAGCGCTTTCAGAATAAAAATATTCTAGAAATGACAGACTTCACTACGAGCTGCAGATTGAATCTGTCAATGAGGTCATTTGAAGCCAAGCCATGCATCACCTCTCGAGGCTACAAGAACATGTAAATGAGGATGCCGTCCAGCTTCTCAACACAGAGGATCTGCTTAGAAGACTGAAGAGAACCAAGCCACACGATTTAATTCACTTAGTCTGAGCATCATAAAGTGCAAATATCAGGACAAAACGGACTAAGTGATGCATCTTAGATTTCTTAATGTACGCCAACTATATATTAGAATAATGTTGCTTATAAGTTTATAACTTGATGCAATAGAACAAATTTTTAAAACAAATTAACTTTTGTCCAGTAGTTTCGGAGAAAACTGTAGACGCCGTATGGGAAAGTTTTTAAATTTTCGGATTCTAAGCAAATTGAAACATATAAGAACACATTTTAGGAGTAAATTTGGTTTCTAGGTCGATTCCAAAGGTTCAATATTGAAAATAATTAAGCAAAACGAGGTTATGAAAAATCTGGAAAGCCGAGTTCCAGGGCGCTGCCCGAACACGGAATGCAAGTTAAACAATTCTCCTGAACCGGCGCTTTCGCTTTGAAATATTCGGCAAGAGAGAATTTCGCCGGACCGTCTGTTTGTTCTGAGTGGGCCCCATGAACGCTCTTCCGCTTCAGGATAATTCGTAAGATTCTAATTATGTTTGCGAAAGGCGAATATTCAATTTCTCGGTTATTGAACTGGAGGAGGCTTCAAATAGGCCTGTGAGATTGTTGAGGGAAGTGTGGGTTTCGAATTCATTGAGGGTTTGATATTGGCTGGAGAGCTTTCGGGTGTGATTTTTCAACATTGGAATGGTTTTGAAATATCAGTTTATTGCAAAGAGATTGATAGCCTAAATAGTGTTTTCCTTTCACGCCTCTCCTTGCATTGGACTCATTGATTGATTCTCTGAACACCCTCCAGTCCAGTGCATTTAGGAGTACTCTTTTCATTAATGAACATGTTTTGACACGTCCCTCTGAGGGCACGTCGTCAGTAGAGGGACACCTATTAGTATTGATCTAGCCTGGGTGTGGGACAACCCAAACATGAGGTTGATGAATCCGTATCAGACCATTCTAAGACAGATTCCGCGAAAAATCCCATAATTTTTGGTCTATGTCTGTGAGAGAAAGAAAGATTGTACTAAATCCCCAGGGACCAGAGCAAGAAGAGGGATACCGCTGCCATTAAGCCCGATGCGTCTGCCATAATCCTGGATGTCCAAGTTATCAGAGGCAGCGTGCACGTAGAGCAGACCTGGAGAGCTGAAATAAGTGAATTTGTTAGAACTGGCATGAGACAAGCGGTATCTGAGGTAAAATCAGTGGTGAATAATAACATCAAGCTCATCGCCGAAACCGTGTCATAGGGCGGAGTGTATTGCGGGTCAAGTGCATTCTCGAGGTAGGTATCTCGGCAGGAGTCCTTTGAGGTACACACTTGTGTATGTCGACGCTAATCATGAGGTTTCTCAATCGATTTTTAAATGTTTTTTATTTTGTTTTATCCCCGTTTTAGTTTAGTTGATCAGCTAGCCTCGGTAATTTAGTTTTCGTGACTTGAGATTTTCTGAAGAAGAACTAGGGGGATGATAGTCAACCTTTCAACCGCTGCTCAACGGGGAAATCTCTACCGATTTTTTTGTTCAACCAATTAACAGCTCTGAGGACGGCATAAATTTGGGGGCTAGTAATTGATATATCGGTTTTTACGTATTAACTGATATTTTCCAAAAGCTGGTAGGATAAATGAGATCAACACAAAAAGCTAATTGAGGAAACTATCTGAACAATACAATTTGGAAATGTGAAGGGCAAAACACAACACTTACCTCCGTAGTGGAATTACAACACGAAACGCACCGAAGAAATGACAACACGAGGTGCTGACGGATAACGTTCTCCAGATTTCACAGAATCCCGCTATAAACGAATTCACAAATAATTCAGACATTCAGTTTTAAAATTCAAGAGGATCAAGAACGCAAAACACTCGTGAACCTTATTATTTACACTTCTCAGTGAGTTCTCAATCGTGGGGTTCATGTCAAACACTGAAAAATATTTCCTAGTCCCCGAATAAAATATTTTAATAACTTCAACCCTTTTTTTCGATAATACTGGTGGAGGGTTGATAAGAAGAAGGTGGAGGTGGGTGCTAAGCGACATTCAAATATGCTAGACCACTAAAGATACACTAACCACATGTGATACCCAACTACCTTTAGTTATTAGTGGTTTGATGTGAAAGGCCTTTGTGTAATAACTCTAAGTAAGTTAACTAATAAGTAATAAGTTTCTGTTTGCTTTACAGTCAATTTGTAATTTTGTTTTTGTTTGTTTCAGGTAAGCAAAAATTGTTCAAATGCCAGCAACATCTAGTAAGTAGATGAATAAATTAAGTTATTACTTCAGTGCGTAACATTCCGTCCCCAAACAAAGGACCGCAGCAAAATTCGCTGATATTTGACTTTTCAGGTGATAGTTTACAACTATCCACATGAAGAAGATTGAATTAATAGAATTTTGATTAATACCGACTGAGATCGCCCTAAAATTCCTCTTAATTCAGCCGAATAGTTTTTATGGAGTTGAATAAGTTTTTCATTACCGTTACCCTTTACTTAACTCATTTGTATGAGTTCAATATTTCTGGAAATGTCAGGGGTGTCTTGGTGCCGAAACGGGGCGGAACGCCGTTCCGGCACTGGTTTAGGACAAAAGTATTGAAAAAATTTCAAAGCAATTAAATTGTATATAATATATATTTTTTGTTCAGACAAAACAATGTTGTTTTGAAAAAACGCTAAATTGGGCAATTCCAGATCGTAGCATGAACAATACTGAATTGCCCTACACTTCAGTTTTGGACTAGGTGCACCGTTCCGCCACTGGAAAAATTGCCATGACACCACTGGGAAATGTTCAATTTTGTTTCAATGAGGTTGCATGGTCTTATTTAGCGAAGAAAATTGAGCCTAAATAGCTACGAATCACTGCTTCCATCTGCTCAACTTCATTTTGAAATACGAAACATTGCTGAACCGATCCCTGAAGTTTCGTCGGTCTTGTACTGAACACGCTGTATAGGGTAGTTGCTACTAGCCTTATCTCATTTTCGAAAAAAAGTGACATTTCACATTTTTCCCGCGTACTCCTCAATTGCACCGTATTATGAACCACAATGACCAATTCATGTACATCTTGTTGACACGGGCCGTACGATGCTTCACCGCTCCGGCGGCTGCAAAAGGCAATTTCCCCCCCGGCATATTCTCGTTAATTTTCCCTCGCTCAGCGCCCAGTGTTCCGATTGTTCTCCAAACCCACTCAGCATTATCGCCGCCGCAGTGCAAAAAAATAATGTGAACCTTGAACTTTTTAAGCGGGTTAATTAAGCAACAAAGGCGTCATTAGCTCACAGTTCGCTCGCCCTTGAGCTGTGTTGGCTCCGTTCCCAGCTTTTAGCCGGGGACCAACTTTCATTTTGTCCAGCTGCTTCAACCCCTCAGCCAAGAACTTCTTGAGCCCTTTGTTCTTCCATAACGACTCGAGATTATATTTTTGTCGAGAAGTAAAAATTACGTGTGAACCCCTGTTTTACTTCGGGATTCTAGTCCCTTGGGCGCTCTTACGAAATACGTGGTTTTTCTCATTAAGATACGTTTCGTACACAACGCCAGTCGCCAGCGGGTTTCACCCTTACACGACATTGTGCAAACTTTTTAAAATTTTAAAACTAACAATAATGTTTACTAAAATTAATAACGATAACCATATTTTAACAATATTACATTCTAGTTATGCTGAATAATAAATAACTATAAACATGTAAGACAGGGGTGCCAATAAGGGGGGGGAGGCTATGACGCAGACTGCGTCATTGAAGTTCTTGGGGGGGGGGGGGGGGGTCACCAATATAATAATATTTGTATCAATTATAATTATAATTATAAGTGATGTATTGATCTCTTTACTTTGATCAAACAATCCTAAGGAATTATATTTAAAAATCCATCTCTGAACAATCGAAATTTTGAAAAATTTCTATGTTGGAGGGTAGTTTTTGTGTTGCATTGTAATAGAAATTAGTTCCCTGAATCGGATGAGACCACCCTGGTTGATATTCGATCATCCGTTTGATCAACATTTGAAAAACCTCATCTTCGGTTTTGAAAATCTGTCGTTTACGACCGGGTAGACGGTCGAGCTGGAGAGCCTGGCTACATGCGACGGGTGTCTGAGTTATACCGCGTTGCTGGCGGACGCTCAAGTATTTCCATCTTAAATGCAGTTATATTGTATGGAGGAGGCGCGATGGATCGATTTTAGATGATACAGAGAACACTACGTCTAATGTTTACGGCTATGTGATACAGAAATGTGAAGAAGTAAGAGAGATTCACACAATGTATTGCTGTATACTCGATGTTCGCTTCAGCGAACTTGTTTATTAATAATTAAAAGTCAAAATTGGTGTCTCTGCCAGATATTCTCTAAATTCATTCTATCAGCTGTTATTTCCATATGGTTTTGAATATCGGTTGTTGCTCCTTTTTCGAAAATAGATTGTTCTGAAAAATTGTCCGTGAAAGTGTTTTTCTTTCTTGGAGTTATTTTGAAGTTCCATTATTCTGTTTATTCTCTCTCTAATAATTACGATTTAGTGTTGTTAGGGTTTGAGAATCTAACACTCGAAGTAATGCCAAATAAACTAATTTAAAAAATAAATGAATAAACGTGTTTTCGGCTTCTTCTACTATATGTTTTGAGACAATTCTCGTTAATATCTTGTAAACGGAAAATTCTTCTCAAATCTGATACTTGAACTTAAGTCATTGAGATGGTTCCATCACCCACGGGTCTCTAAACTCACGCAAATCTTTCCAATGATCCACGGAAATTGTTTAGGCTTGTTGTGCAACTGGCTCATACAGAAAGGGTATCTATATTTTAGAATTGTTGACATGTTATTGCCCATTTAAGATCCTTGAAACATACTTTATCAAATGGCACAAAATGGTTTTTACGTTAATACACATTTTGATGCAATTTCTTCATTGAAATGTGTACAAATGAGATATCTATTAAGGATTTCTATTGTTGAAACTCCTTCCGAGAAACAGTCAGCGTTGTCGAAGCAAAATCGAGGAAGCAGATTTCCATTGAATCTCGTTAGTTTCGTATCCATTAGAACAGGAAGTCTGTACCGTTATCCGCTGGAATCTTGCTGGAGTAAGCTCTCGAACTTCTCGGTAACGCTCGTTAGAAGCGGAGTTAACTTGACACGCGTAAGCCGTAATCCTCTGCGAAGGGGTTGTTGGGGTTGATACCCCCCTTGGAAGATTTTCAGGTATAATCGCCTGAGTGAAAGAAAAAAAAGACGCCCTTCTGATGACGCAAAATTGAAGGGGACGAGATTGAGGGTTTGAACTGATGGGAAGAAGGAAGCTGGAAGGTTATTGATTGCAGCCTCCCAAGAAAAATGAATAATCTTTTGTTGGCTTCCTTAGTTATGGGCTTGATGAGGATCACCCGGGGTTTTCAATATTCCAAGACCAAAAACGCTGCAAATTCTTTCACTGGGGTTTATTATTCAATTGGCTTGCGTTCATGATTTGAATTTCTACTAAGCTTTGGAGTGTGCATGATTCACAGGTGATAGAGCGATTATGGAATTTCAGGAGGCACAAAAATATGATCAACTGATCAATACAAATAGGTTTTTTTTGTCGAGAACAGATTTACGTGCATACCACCTGATAAATTATACTATGCATATCTCCTGAAATTCAATAATCGCTCTATCACCTGTGAAACACGCACACTCCGAAGCTTAGTAGAAATTCAAATCATGAAATCAAGCCAATTGAATAATAAACCCCAGTGAAAGAATTTGCAGCGTTTTTCGTTTGCCCATACAGGATAACATCCACAGTCCGGTTCGCTCATTCCCTGATTTAACCAAAAGCGTGATGGAAATTGCAGATTTTGTGATTGTGGAATAAGCTCATTGTAAGTGTTATCAGACGCAAATACACAAGTGTATGCACATGTGCGAATGCAGACGTACTGGCGCAAAATCATTTTTGTTGTGAACAATCTGAAATGGATGTTACCGTTCGGGCAAAAAAATTGTTTTCTTCAAGTTCCAAAAAGTGAAAATAATTCTTCTGCCTCTTTAACAAGACTGGTATGACCATTTTGTGCTAATTTACGTAATTTTTAATGAGTAATAAAACTATTAGTCCTTAATTGGAATATTGTTTATGACGTCAAACGTGATTCAAATCTGACACTTCATCACCTGAAGGTAAGTGGGTGGAGAGTCTTCGCTCTGCCATCAATCACAAGTTTTCCGCGCGGAACTTTTGACCGCAAACCTCAAGAAGCGCCGAGTTCTTAAGCCTTCTAATTAGCGCTCACCTCTTTCCGTTTCTCGCAGCCAGCCGCAGGGTCGTTTGGTAAACGGTGTTTGAGTTTTTACGACCTCGTCACGACCTGGTGCTAAGAATTAAAAGACGAAAGAAAAGTCTATGAAATTTATCGAGCGTCGGGAAAAGGCCGAGTTGTGAGCACTTGGCTGCCTGGCTCCTCTCGCGGAAAAATATCGGGATTATTATGGTTCTTGTTGAAGTTTGAAGACGAAGGCGGGTAGGGGTTCCGACGGAACGGGAAACGTCACTTTCATCTATTGTGACAAATTGTATGGTTACCCCTTCCAAAGGCTGAGGCGAGTAGACAGCAACGCTTAAAAGATACCCTAGAAGAGAGCCCACGATTTTTTTTAGCATGGAACATGCTTTAGTATTAAACTAACTAGACGAAAAATGTCACGTGGGAGGGTAACGGGGAAGTGTCTCACGTACCAGGGTGCCAGGAACGACCAGGAGCTAAGACCGTTGTTTTAGTAATTCATAACTGTTTTTCCGGTCTTAGCTCCGGTTGCTCCTGGCACCCTGGTTTTAGGACCCGTACTAGCTAAGTCTTCCCCACCCCTAGACGCACTAGTGTATAAAGAGGGAAGGTAACTGATGGTTGGCTGGCAATACGCTGGGGATCGTGGGATTATTAAGGTCAACAACCAGGGCTAAAGGGAGGGTAGTGTGTGAGAGGGGGGAGGGTGGTCAACACACTCGATTGTTTTCTTTCTAATGCTAATGCGTCATCTCATCATAAAGTGGAGAGTGGTATGTGTGCCAATATTTTAAAGTGTTTAAACTTTATTTTATCAACTTGATACCCAGTTCACAGTGCCTCATGAACGGATTTCAATAAAGAATTGGCATTCTTAAGAATAATGCAGTAATTTCAATGACAGTTCCCAATGATGCAATTATAATTCGGAAAATTAATAAAATTTACTCACACGGACTTGCTTCACGACTGGATGCTAAAACAGAAGCCGTAACCATCTCGTGGTGTCCGCGACCAGTAACCTATCCTAAAACGAGCAGCATCATGAAATTACCTACAACTTCAGCCTTCCAAAATAAGTCCCGTATACCTGCTACGCTCCCTTCCTTTTTATATCAAGCCTATCGCCCGAATACGGGAAACACTATCTGCCTCTTCTTCGGAAGGACCCTCCCTTCCATTATAATATTCATACATCTCCCCCAAATAGTATAAACGTCGGAATCCGACGCGGCCCAGTTATACGATCCGGGGACGTGCCTCAATATGTATAAAGATGATCGAATATTCTCGGAGAATAGCTATACCGGCTACCCCCACTCCCTACGCCCCTCCATTCTGACGACTCGAGCGGAATAAAAACAGATAAAGAATGAAGATATCGAGTTAAAGGAGAAAGAAAAAACGAAGAAAAAAGCGGCGAGGGAATTTACCCCCTATCTCCCTCTCCCGTTCTCACAACATGAAAAAGATACCGGAACATTTTGATGGAGTTACCCCGCGCGCTTTTCTTTTTTTCCGCTTCTTTCCTTAGGAGTTAATCCTTAGGGTTTTTCCCGCCTTGGGAGGCTGGAAAAAAGCTCTCCTGCCCCCCTCTCTTTACAGTTACACTGTTACACTGACGCCCAACCGGGGAATCCGTCGCCCGATTGACTCTTTGTTTCCTTCCTAAGGGAGCTCCTTCAGTATCGATATCGGGCCGCGAATTACGGGGAAAACGCTTTAGGAAGCCGCATTGAATAGAAAGCGGAATTCCGGACGATGTAAACTATAAGTTACGAGTTTCTTAGAACGTCCCTTGGGAATGTGTGACAACCCAAATTATATTTGCACCCTTTGTGGAACAATTTTACAACTCAAGAATTCCCTTTTCTGTTTTTTTGACGGCACTCAATAGGGAATAGCGTCTACTTTGCTCATGGAATAAGGCACCAAGCTCAGTTCAGTTGTTGGCCGCCGAGGGGCGGCAAATTACAGTTTTGAGTAGGGGGATTTGTTAGAGGTATCCTTGAAATACTGTAACGTCCTTCATTGCAGTTGGGATGGGATATACTTGTACCCAAATATCGATTATGACATCAAAACTAATAACGAACGGACTGTGTCACTTGCTCATTGTGGAAACCCATTTCAATAAAAACGGAGTGAAATAGAAAATTGTTCATATTTCCAAGAAAATAATTCTAGAATTCCAGAATTTTCTCACTTTTGCCCAAAGAGAGGTGCTTATGTTTTATGCGCGAGTCAAATTCGAAATTGTTAAGAGTGATAGGTCAGAAAAATGTTAAATGCAGTTATTATTCAAAATATTTCACTTCTCCATAATGTTACTGTTTGTGCCCCTTTCATTTTGTAATCCTCAAGTGGCATTGGTTGGTCCTCCCCGTCTCTTTCACTTCTCTGAGCCAATAGGATTCAATCTCCTCTCACTCGATCCTATATAAGATTCGCTATCTGTGATGTACTTTCAGTTGATGTTTGTTACTGATGATGATCGATCGAAATCGATTTAACCGAGTACTCATTATTTTCGTGGAAATATAGACAACGTTCTATTTTATTCCAATATCGAACCATCAATGTCGATACTTTCGATATATCGGGACATAAACATTGATATTTATCGATATACAGTAGAACCTCTTTACTCTCTTAGAGAACATATTGTTTTTTTTTTTTACATAACAGTAGCTAAAACGTGGCTAAAATGGATCGTAATTGTTACAGGAAAAGTGAAAAATGCTTTATAACGTAAAGCACATTGTTTATTTAATACAGTAGGAAACATAGTGAATTAACAGTACTGTACATTACAGTAGGGATAGTTACGGTGCATATATCAATAAATACTGTATACAATAAAGTACTGTGTATAGAGTCAGCGAAGAGCTAATTAGACAAAGTCGTTAAACTAATTGTTAAAATAGTCACTCATTTTCCTTTGAACTAATGTCGAAGTGCGTTTTTTGGCTGCCAAGTCGCAAATTTTCTCTTAAACGGCTTCCCCGGCGGCGTTCGGATTAGTGGACGTCCGGATTACGGGGGTTCGGATTAAAGATAAGGGATTGTCTAAATATCGATTTTCCTGTTGATACTTTTTTCAACTGTCCAAAACCAACGCTGTATCGTGTTACCTACTATTCGTTTTTTAAATTTTATATTACAACCAGTTCGCAATGCAGGAATTGATATAAATAGGTTCCTACAACCAGTTCTCATAGCAATTTTCGCAGGAATTGATATAAATATAGGAGATAAGTTCTTAGATCGTAAATAACTCAAAAACGAAGCCTCTAAAAAAAATTGCTAAGAGGCAAAAGTTGTTGCAAATTAGTTGTAGAATCGACCCCTTCAGTACGTCAGACCTGTTTTGTTGACACTCTGTATAACTTGGTAGAAGCGAATAAATATGTAATCAACATCAGCAACACCGTTTTTCTTTTTTTTTAATAATGTAACTTTATTGTAAAAAAATAGATATCACAGTTGTTCGAAACAATTTGAACTTGAATTTTAAAACTTATATAGATTTTCGATCTCTATCTATACGTTGCAGCTGTGACCTAAAAGCCGTTCGGTCGTGTCCGTGAAGTACGTGATGATGTGTGACATTTCCATTCCATCCCAATATTACCAATTAATGAGAACATATATATAATACTTACATATATATATATAGTTAGGAAAAAAAAAAGAAAATCAGATCAGTTTGGCAAAATCAATTTGAATTTTTGGCATATTATCAAATTGAAAATTTTGGCAAATTAATTTGAACCTTTGGCACAAATCAATTTCAATATTTTTGGCATCTCAATTTAAACTTCTGGCATACCACTTCGAGCTTTTGGCACATCAATTTATACTTTTCACAAATCCCAACTAACCCAACATTCCACCCAATATTATGATCAATAAATGTTTTTTCTCTCATTAATGAGAACTGCCTAGAAGCAAGCTCTATTTTACGTGGATAATGAACTCTACCATGGGGACCTCATTGACTTTAAAGCTGTGGGAAGTACCTTGCAAGAAATGGGCTAGTACTTTAAAACGAAACCAGGTCTAGCAACAGTAGGAAAAACATTACAGGTTGACCTTATTGATATTTCATCAATGGCGAGATGGCCGTTCCTCCTTTTCATCCAATGATTGAGTCTGTTTCGTAATGGAGTTGTATCGACGAGGGAAGTAGATTGGCCATTCTAGGTGGAATTGATATCGGAGAATATTTGCAGAGATGGTATTGTTGAAGTTGATGAAATTTAAATATCGATCTTCGGTTGATAACGAACCCATTTAGTCGGCATCTCGGTATCTCGGCTGCGCTTGACTCGTCAGCCATCAAAGTTCCCCCCAAGTCGATCTAATCAAATTTTCAACTCGAGAGATTTCCAAGTTTCTCTGAGATATTTATCGCCGCGTTTAAACCCGATGGCATTGTATAGTCGCATCGTTGAGTCTCCCTCATCTATTCCTTCCTCGCCGCAACTCCACTTCCCTCCGCCGGCACACAAGTCTGCTACCTGGAACAGTTTGTAGCGAGCCATTAATCGACTCGCCCCCCTTTCCGCTCTATCTACATGAAAGCCAACCCCGGGGTGGAGTATTCCGCAATCCGTCACCCTTGGGGGTCCCACCAATAACCTCGTTCAGCTTCCGACCGACCCGAGTTCAAAACTCCCAACCTCGTCCCTTGTGAAACTAACTCTCCCGAGCTCCCTTGATTGGGTGGTGGTGGCGGTTCCTTATTAGTCCTTTAACTTTCCCGTCCCCGCGCCGCAGCGGACGCCGCCGGCGGGTCTGCCCTCCACGACAGATAGCGCGAAGCGGATTGGCCGAATCGGCCGCTTCGGATTCAACTTGATCACAGTTTGCTCTCCGAGTTATCTCTATTACAGATGGTCTCCTAATTGTTATCTCTCTCACGACGTGACCAATTTGATCAAACTCCAAAGTGGTTGTTATGGTACCTAAATCTTGTTACCTAGAGAAGAATTGCTTGTTACCTTCTTCAGAATTTAACCTTCATCCGATCGCGTACCCTTGTGCCAATCGCGACGTCTTGCCGTTCCTCATTTTTTCCAACAGGTTGTCTTTCCTCATTAACAAGTTGTTTTCGCTCTTTTAACACCATGGACGATTGTGGTTAGAGTTTATGAAGAAAAACTTCATTAAAATATTATAATATTTATTAAATTTTCAAAACAAAAAAATAGGTAGGAAAATTTTTATTACTTTTCAAAAAATTTGACGTTTTTAAATAAAAAAACTACGTAGGAAGGATTCAACTTATTTTACATTTTTATAAAACTAGTATTGCAGACTAGTACCTTCTTCAGATTCATTGACACATAAAAAAATGTAGGCAAGAAAAAATAGGGCGGCAAGGTGCCGAGATCCACCAGTTGTCAGCTTTGGAGACGTACTGACGCCCGAAAACACGATGTACGAGTTGAAAGCGATTGCCATCTACCGGAAATATGTGCAATTAGAGAATTCAGCCGACTCCTGACTGTCTATCGCCCGTCAGCTATGTCTTACACGTTTTTTTATATGAAGGGCGGCATGGCGCCGCCCAGGCGATCGGATGAAGGTTAAATGTCGTCTTGGATTCCACCACACTCAAGCAGTGGGATGCAATGAGCGAACTTCCTTTTTCATGTGTTTTGTCTGGAAGTTAGTATATTTGAAAATTAGGCACATGATTGCCTAGATATGCAACATTGGATTCAACTTGATCATCTCTCCGAGTTATCTCTCTAACAGATGTCCTGATAGTTGTTATCTCTCATAAAACGTGACCAATTCGATCAAACTCCACATAATAAGAGAAGTCTTGTCACAAGGAGGAAAATCGTATGGCAGGTTAGATTCGAATGTAGTGATGCAGTAAATGAACACAGTTTGCTCTCCTAGTAATCTTTATTGCAGATGCTCAAACTCCGTGGTTACCCTCCGAAATGCCTGAACCCGTTACAAGAATGCCTTTATGCTAAAATTGTGGGGGTCTTGAGCAGAACATGATGGGCTTTCTCCAGAAAGTATGGCATCCATGTAAGACACTCAATAGTACTGTCGTTCAGGCTTAAAAGCGTGGAGTTCAAGGAGATGGAAGAATCAGATCCTTGGCAATCTGCAGTTTTCCATATTTTAAAACCAAGACCACCAACCTAAGGCTTGGCGGAGAACCCTAATCTCCAAGTGCGGCAGTGCTAGCTCAGTGCGGAGCAAATTAGTCCGGGGTTTTGCTGGGTAGAAACAGAAAAGATTTATAAGCACTGAGCTGGACCTTCTCCAGTACTTCACCATGTGACACTCCCCACAACTCGACAAAAAAGAGAATAAATGAATGAATGATAAAACTAACTATAATCGATCATGTACTCCATGAGGAAAATATTGGAGAGACGGTTGGAGCTGTCAATCCATAACAAGCTAAACCTGCACAACCAGGTCCTAAAACCTGTTTGGACCTATTGAGCTCAGCTGTGGGGCGGTACAGCTCAATCAAATCGGGATATCATCCAACGTTTCCGAAATAATGTGCTACGAATTGTTGTGAATGCACCATGGTACTTTCGAAATGAACGTCTCCATCATGAACTTCATGTCTAAACGGTTATAATCAGAATTAATGGTACACGTCTACTTCACTAACAAAAAAAAATTGACTATGTACCGGTTTATCTAAAGGGCAAGGTTATTCCGTATGCTAACGAAGCTAAATACCTCGGTATGACGCTCGATGCCAGGCTCAGGTGGAGAGCCCATGTTAAGAAAAAGAAGGGAGAACTCCTACTCAAATTCAGGAAAATGTACAGGGCAATGGGGAGACGGTCGAAGGTGTCGATCCAGAACAAGCTAACCCTGTACAACCAGGTAGTACAACCTGTTTGGACGTATGAAGCCCAGCTGTGGGGCTATACGTTTCCAAAATAATGCGCTACGTACTGTTTTGAATGCACCATGGTACTCTTGAAATGAACTTCTCCATCATGAACTTCAGGTCTAAACAGTTAACAAAACTATAAAGCGACAAGGTGTGAGTCATCTCCAACGGCTAACATATCATGTTAACGAGGAAGCTGTCCACGTTGACGCAATTGACAGTATCGGAAGACTAAAGCGTACCAAACCACTTTATCTTGCCCATTTGTGAAATAGTTGAGTGAAACCATCAATCAGAAAGGACAAAACTCAGTGATGTATCTTAGTTGTGAATATTTATCCACATTTCCAATATAATTTTTTGATAAGTTACTACTTAGTACAATAAAATTTCAACAACAAAAAATTGGTAGCAATGCACGGGCGGCATTCATCCGTCTCCTCATTCTACCTTCAGAATGCTGAAATTTTTTTTTCTTTTTCTTCAATTGGCATTAGCCGGAAGCAACAGATATGAAGGAATTTATTACAAATACATATTATCTATATACACAATTAATGATAATGATACAATAATGAACGAGCTGCAAATTAAACGTCAATTGCAGCTTCGATAATAAATTTACAAATAGCTTCATGAACAGACATCGATCTTGATTACACTATTTGATAATAGTGAACTGGGTTATCCAGGTTTTTTTTGAATTTTAATTGTTATTTATTTATTCATTTTTTAAAAATAAATTGGCATTGACATCAGTTATACAGCCATGTCACTAAATGTTAGTTATAATCATGTATAAATTTATATTGGTTTACACCTTTTTATTAGTTTACACCTTTTTATTGGTTTACATTTTTTTTATTTATTTATTTTTTATTTTTATCATTTTTTGTTACACCTTTTCATTGGTTTACAAATGGCTGAACAAATCGCCCCGAAATAACAAGCTTCACCACCAAGTAAATGTTGGAATTGGCGATAGGGATCTGTTGCTCTCCACACGTGAACCTGTAACGTGTGGAGATCCCACCTCCCCTCCTAAAAATGAGAATATTAGATTTATTGTTTCGCAAGAGAATTGAAAATACTTGTCAAAGTTCGATCATAACATGAATGCTCGTAGAGTTCAAACCACCCTCGCAATTATTGGGGTAATTTCATTATGGTCAATACCCCATCCGTTTACTCTCGATGTGGACCACTAAATTGAACGTGGGCGCAATATTGTTTGCTTACCTGACCCCATTCCCGTGTAACTAACACGCCCGGTCACATTACCAACTGTTCACCTTTAGATCCACCTGATAGCCACTTCAGATCTCCAATTCTCCCCACTCGCGGCGGGAATTATCTGAAACGCTTATCCCTAATTACCATACAAACATACATCATCGCTGAAATTATATTACGTTCCATGAATACCTTAATTACATTAACCGTCATTATTCATCGCCTTGTGATTAACATTTTAATGGGGGACCGTAGCTTCGAAACGACCCGGCTTGAAGCTTTGAAACTATCCGTCAAAGACCCATTATCTGAAACAGAATGATAGTAGTGGGAGAGGTAATTGAATAATAAATTTCACCGGATTATTTGCATTCAGAATTGAGTGGGACGGCGAGACAATTCAATTGGTCGATGGAGTCATTGTATACCTGGATGATTCTTTCTTATCATTTTTAGTAGAAGGAAAGGTTGACCTTTTACTTCGCATTAAATTTAAGAACGGAGGACTTTTCTTAATCAACCGGGGCAAAGTTGCGCCATTAAATGATTCAATCTCATTAAGCGTTTCACTTATTTGTTTTCTGTGTTGCCCTGTAGAGGTAGATAGTCACTCGTTTTAATTCAGACTTAGAACCTCTGGGAGATTCTTTTTGGTTTATTATTTTCAATAATGGGCCTTCGTAATCGACAAATAAAAAGTAATCTCCCTGAAAACCTGTTGGTTTACGTTTCAGAATCACTCATCCGACCGTCTGGAGGTTTTTTCCAAAACAACAGGAACTAAGTTGATGAAACTTGTACATTGATTCACCAAGGCGAGGAAGGCAGAGATGGCTAAAATTTGCCAAACCTAATTTTTGAGAGATTCGGCCTTAAAGCTGAAATTTTAGCTGTTAGCTATTGAAGGGCTGCTAACTTTAACCCATACCTAGTACTGGCATAAGTTCTGTTACAGGGAAACATGCATGGAGGCATCGTTTGGTTCTTGAAGCTCAGCTTGACTTATTTTATTTTGATATTATATGTCATAAGGTGGAAAAAAGATGAATCACTCAAAATGCCAGCCTTTCTCCTTCATGCAGGCTTGTAACCTCCAGGGCCAATCATTGATGCCAGTGCGCAGCACTTCCTGAGGAAAATTACGAGCAGCATTCACCAGAGTCAAGTTCTCCAAATTACGGTGCCTCGACGTCAAACCATCATCCTAAGAAAGGATTAAACTATATTAGTCTAACAGGTTAATACCCAGGCTTCCTGAGGGTGGCTGGACAATCCGACATGGTGATAAATTTGGGGACGTTCGAGCCGTATGACCTTTCTGCTGAAAGACTTATTGGTTCCCTGGAACAGTGTCCCATTCAGGGACCTAAGATAAGCTCCAAGTCCATAGAAGGTTCGGCGTAAACTCGTTTCAGCTGCACAGTTCGTCGAATGTTTTTAAACAGATCTTACGGCATAACTGGGTAGGTATTGGATATCAAAGAAGAAGCTCAAAATTAGCTGACAGGAGTAACTAAAAGCATTAGCTGCAACTTCCCACAAATAGCTAATAAAGCTCAACAATTAGCAGCCTTTGAATAGCTAACAGCTAAATTGGAAAGCAGTTGCTTCCCCTTAGCCTAACTGACTGCTGACATAAACTTGAAAAAATTGCTTCCTTATAGTCTACATTTTGTGATGGATATGGTTAGTTGGCCCTTCCCGATTTTAGAATTCGCCGCCTTGGGAGGTGAATCAGACGTTTTCAAGCGTCTGGGGAATCCTCTGAGCGTGGCGGAGCATTATATCCGCATTCAGCTCATTGGAAGGGGCAACTATCATTCCATCACCTCAAAATTTATAGATTTTTTCTTCCAGAAAATCACTTCTTTCTAATATAGCTGTTAGTAATAAAAGTAGAAAGACGAAATTGACGAGGAAGTAATTTCCACAAGAAATACACAAACACTTGTAGACTGGTTTCGGCTCTCCATCAGTACACCATCAGTACACTCAGAATCATCCTGTACCGTACTGGTGACGGTGTAACAACCTAAACCCGTCTACAAATCAACGGCTAAGAACCTGCATGACATACCTAACTAAAGTTTACCCATATTGAGGTTTCTGCGCTTTCCAATTCAAATTTTCAAATTCAAATGTTTGTTTCTTGAGTTATGCTACCTGCGGATCTCTTAGTTTTCTTGTTTCCTTATGGCAAACATTCAACAATGACAACGGTATTTTGGAACGCTATGTTGCAGAACCAGGATAATTTTAGTTTCAATGCACGGTAATTTTACCAGTAAATTTGAAGAGAACCAAACAAGCTTAGTTGCCGGACATTAATAGACAAAACGTTGCAAATTCTTTCACTGGGGTTTATTATTCAATCGGCTTGCGTTCATGATAAATCGCCCTATCCTGTTTGCTCCAAAGCTTTAGTAACTTAATTCAAATCATGTTTGAAAGAATTTGCAGTAAACTATTATTCATTATATTTGTCAAGTTTAATTGTTTCTCCAAATTTAAACGATGTAGCCAAAGGTAGACAGATGTAGAGGGGGCACACAAATATCATCAACTGATCAATCCAAATAGGTGTTTTGGATGAATTTACGTCGTCTATGCATATCTCCTGAAATTCAATAACCGCTCTATCACCTGTAAAACACGCACACTCCGAAGCTTAGTAGGATTCAAATCATGAACGCAAGCCAATTAAATAATAAACCCCAGTGGAAGAATACTTATTTACCCCAGTAATAATATTGAATCATATTTACCTATATATTATCAGGATGCTTCAACCCGTGTATCGGCTACTAACTACACTACAAGTATTCACATCGGCTATCATTCCAGTATCCACATTCACTACAACTCGACGCTAACGGCCGGACATCACTAGGTTACAAACAAACAATAATAAACGAAAAAAACGCAAATGTTGGCACCATAAATCGGGCCATACATCGGGAACGGTTTGACCTACGGACGTGGGGAGGGGCTTCGATTCCTCGTGGAAAGTTCTTCAAAAAGAGTCCAAATTTAGGCCGCCTTGACTTTTTTTGAGGTTTTCTGGGATTTTACAAAACTTTTACAGCCCTTAAAGGGCACTTTAATGGAGGGAGCTTTGGGGCGTCGTCGGACCAAGATGGATTTTAAAATTAAGAATTTTGAAGAGAACCAAACAAACCATGAAATTTTCTGAATAATAAACCAAAAGTGAGGAAAAACGCTCGAAAGTTAACTGTAGATGTCTAATGTGAACATTCAGTAAACTATTATTCATTAATATTTAATGTTTCTGTATCTTTTGTGGATATAAACTTTCCCGTCAATTTCGTCTTTTGATTTAAGATAGATTTTCATTATTTCGCTGCATGAACTTTGTAATTTTCACCTAATTCGTCCCTTCACGTGCCATACATTACATGAGAATCTATATTGTTCGAATATAGTACAACGATATATTGTTATATGATATAAAGGAGAAAACCACTCATGTATATGGTAAGCTACGGACTATTCGTAGGGTAGCCTAGAGATTTCAGAAATCCGTAGACAGGGTTGCCACTGCGGCTTAATACGTCGTTAGGAACAGGTGTCAATTCAAATCTCCGAATTTCCCTGAGCTCCTGGCGGATAAAACAGGACTTTTTCCGCAAAATAATGGTTTAATGGGGATGTAGTGTTATTGAACCTCCAGCTTGCAAAATGTGGCTAATTGTACATCATTTGAACTACTCATACTCCACAATCTGTTAATTCCCGTGAGTGAATAAAAAATAATAAAAGGCTAGCATTATAATACTCACCCTTCTAACCCTGATGGTATACAATTATCTTCTTTTTTTTTTTGCGGATGAAACCATTCTTTTATGGCCATGAATAATCATCGAGATCTTTGACTCCGAGAAAGCCGAACTGTAAAGTTCATTTCCAGGGAGCACCCGCGAATTTCATATTTCTCCTAAGCTTTTTTTACTTTTCCTCGGGGCTTTTTTCATCATTTCATTATTTTTTTTATATTTTTTGTTCGTTCCTAACTTCACCTAATCCTTTAGACAGTTCACCGTCCTTCTTTCCACTCGTTGATTTTTCCTTTCCTTTAGAAAACTTCTTTTCAAGAAAAAGAAAAGTATAAGGCGGTAGGAGACAATCCAATCGGCCCTTTTCAAACCGGTAGCTTTCTCAAAAGTAATATTTTTTCTGGGGTATCAACCTTTTTTTTTTTCATCTTTTCTTTTATTAATTTCGGAAACTTTTCAGTTTTTGTATATAACATTGTAACATTTCACTTGGTTAGGCTGTACCTGGGCTGACTACCAACATTTGATCTTGGTCTTTATCAAACACTGGTAATCGATTAAATTTTATTCTAAAATTCGATCTATTATTTTTTCTGGGGTATCAACCTTTTTTTTCCCATCTTTTCTTCTGTTATTTTCGGAAACTTTTCAGTTTTTGTATATAACATTGTAACATTTCACTTGGTTCGGCTGTACCTAGAACTGGCTATTAACACTTGATCTTGGTCTCTCTCGAACACTGGTAATCGATTAAATTCAAAAAAGTTAGCCATCTTCCAAAAGATGTTGTTTTATGATTTAAGATGATTATAATTCAAGTAATTATTCGAAATTTGCTAGACACCTTCGGTTTATTATTTCCACTAATTTTGGTTTATGAATTGATATCAGTTGAATAACCCCCATGAGGCCAAACATTTTCTTTCTTTATTTTTAATCTTTAAACGATATTTATATTAAAGATTCTGTTCTTCACACAGATGAAGAGGAGGACAGAAAGTGAGAGAGGTTTACTGATTGATCCAACATTTTACATTTTACAAAAATACCTCTTACAATCATCACTCCAATATCCATACAGATAATTCTGGAAGAAAAGAAAAACTTACAGGAACTGCCATGTTATAAATCAAATGCTTTCATCTTATTGAATTAAATTAAATAACAAATAATAGTAAACAAATACTTTTTTTTCAAATAGCTGTTTACTTCTTTTTAAATGGATAAATCGTTTTATATCCTAATGTATTTTTATATTATATCTCTCTTGTGCTGTATCGCTCCTTTCATTCTCTATCTTTTAATATACGGGCTTTTCAAATTCTTACATTTGAGATACTTTTCATTGTATTTTTAAAGAAATTCTGAGAGAGAGAGAGAGAGAGAGAGAGAGAGAGAGAGAGAGAGAGAGAGAGAGAGAGAGAGAGAGAGAGAGAGAGAGAGAGAGAGAGAGAGAGAGAGAGAGAGAGAGAGAGAGAGAGAGAGAGAGAGAGAGAGAGAGAGAGAGAGAGAGAGAGAGAGAGAGAGAGAGAGAGAGAGAGAGAGAGAGAGAGAGAGAGAGAGAGAGAGAGAGAGAGAGAGAGAGAGAGAGAGAGAGAGAGAGAGAGAGAGAGAGAGAGAGAGAGATTTTGAGTACATATATGGGGCTTCTTTCTTTCTTGTGCGTACAGAAATTTGAAGTGTGGTGTGAAAATACTGTCAGGTTATTCATAAAAATATGGCTTTAAAATTAAAAACGTGAATGTATAAATTCAAGGCTTTTCATGTACAGAAATAAAAAACTTTTCCTCCAAATCGTGCCCTATGAAAACATTGGATTGAGCGATAAAGCTTGTATTGGAGAACCTGGGATCTGCAATACCTGAATTGAATTCATTTACAATTGGCCGATTTGAGTAATTTTTCCAACCATTATCTTCGTTTTTCTGTCTTGACTGTTGACAACGAAACAGTAACTTTGAACGCTCGTTATGGTAAGCTACGGATTGTACGTAGGATAGCCTAGGGATTTCAGAAATCCGTAGACAGGGTTGCCGCTGCGGCTTAAAACGTCATAAGCAGCAGGTGTCAATTCAAACCTCCGGATTTCCTTGAGCCCCTGACGGATAAAACCGGACTTTTCCCCCGAAATAATGACGTCATTAGTCTTACTGAGCCTCCTGATTTGGAAAAAAAATGGATAATTGTGCTTCAATCTCCCTTCCCTCACAACTCATCTACCACAGTTAATAATGAATTAGTTGACTGCTTATTCGCAAATTTAAAATCCATTCGGCTTTTTCTCGGCGCCTTTCTTTCTTTTTCGGGATGCGAAATGACTAAAATAAAAAGTTAGGAAATAACGATCTGAGTACTACGCCAGATTTTCGTGTAGATCGTATCATGAATAAACTGGCGACCCCGAGCGAACCTCATATCCTTTCGCTGAGAATGTTGTCAACTGATTTCTATGAAACATTATGGAATTAGTTTCTTATCTCTCTGTTTTACTGTTGTAAAAACAGTACTCTACTGTTTTTAGACTTCTCTGGTTTTGGAGTCTGCAATGCAGTATTCACACGGTTGAAATAGGCAATATTTCGTTGTTTTGTATAAATTTATCTACGTTTGTGAGTTGTTCGTGCTGTTCCAATTTCTTGGTTGAGATGGGTTCAGCGGACTCCAAACATTGTGTTCATTTCAAGTTACAATCCAATGGTTACTAAGACACATCTCACCAATCGGAAACTACGTAGCGGGCAGAACAGTCAACGAGCGACTAACATGAGTTCGATAACTCACCTACAACTTCTGAAAAGAGGTGAAAAAGCGGTTGAAGGGCCTGCTCAACGAAGCCTGACAATGTTCAGAATGAAATTTTCTGTCTCCCAAGGAAACTCTCTGTAACTTTTATGTCTCACAGGAAACATCCTGGTGAGTATCGGAATTGGAAACGGTGAAGAGAAAAGATTATATGCAATTGTGAACAGGACATGGCAAAATGAACCATACGTTGTTGCTTTATAAGTGTGCTTAACTTTGTGACAAGTGGGACGGACGCGGAACATACCTTTCTCTAATACACCAAATGTACAAAACAACCAACTCAACAGTGAATGCTAATAAATTTCGAAGTTCTGGCTGATTACAGCGATTGTAAAGCTGATATCGCCCTGATTGGTACACTTTTCGAAGTTCGATATTCCAATTTTTGCTATCGTGGATTTCCGGAACTCGATCCCGATTAATTATAATCTCTCTTCCCGGGATGCGATGCTCAGAATGTTCTATCATCCGTGATAAAACAATGTTCAAACTCAACAAACTACCGTTTTTACACTTGGCTTAGCGCAATCCAATTATTCTCGGTATACGGGTTTGATGGAATCCGATGATATTTGCAGCCCTTGGGTCCCGAAAACGAATGTAACGGACTCATTAACCGTTTTAAATTAACAGTTCAACCGAAGGGGCCAACGCGTTTAAAAGCGCCGACCGCCGAAAATTCAAATCGAAAGCCAAACTCCATAAATTGGGAGCGTACCGTTGGAATCTGAATTGACCCGGCGACTGAGAGGTAAAAAGGAATAATTGGAGTTGTGGTGGCTTTCGACACCTGAATATAGAATGCGAAATCGAATCACAATCATTGGTACAGTTACTTTTCAGTAAACGCTTACAATAGTCTACGTTTACGATGATGACTTTTTAGTTTACGGTTACAATACTCGACGTTTACAATGATGACTGACTACTGCAAGATGTTTTAGACACAGTATGCTGCACTACCAACCAAAAGATTCAGTTCCATTATGTGCAAGTTGATCGTGTTGCCACACTGAAAAATTGTTCAAACTCGACCAACAGAGATCACAGAGACATTTGAGCGATTTTTTTTTTCTTCATATTTCTTCAGATATTCCGTGATATAGCCTGTGCTTTTTAATAGATTTGGTTTCAATTTTCCTCTTTGGTTGTTGGCACTCTGAAACCGTGCTCGAAGTTTACCTACAGTTCACACAGAGACAATGATTTCCCTTACCTACTGTTTGGTTTTCATATCTGCTACTGGAGCATGTTGGCTCACAGAAACAGTGCCCAACTCTACCTACAATGCACACACAGTCAATGATCTACATCTAGTTACAATTCCTAAAGACGATTCGGTTCTAATGTTTGGTAGTAGATTGTGTTAGCACTCTGAAACGATGATCGAACTGTACCTACTGTCACGAAGAGACATTGATATCCCTTACCTAATGTTCGATTCCCATATCTGCTAGTAGAGCATATTGGCCATCAGAAACAGTGCCCAACTCTACCTACAGTGCACACAAAGTCAACGATCTGCACTAAAAATATACGGTTTGGTTCTAATATTTGGTAGTAGATCGTATTTGCACTCTGAGACAATGTTCACTCTCTGCCAACAGTGCACACAGAGACGGTGGTCCACTCTGCCAACTAAACCAGTTCTCCAAATAAACCATTATTTACATTCATGATTACATTTCCATAAATTTTCTGGCGATGATCAATAAATGAATTTCATGTCTTCAGCTCAATATGGTTGGTCACACTTGTTTCCTCGTATTTTAAACATGATTGTGCCGATCATTGAAATGTTTTTGTTTAGCTTGAAACATTCCATAGCGAGTTCCCATGGTTTGGTTAAATGACGAGGGCCAAAATCGTATAATTAGGTAAAATTTTACTAGACAGGTGTGAAGTTTGCGCATGTGCAGAATCTGCCTTTTAATCGATAGCGATGGAGTCCATTGAGAACGGTGTAAAATCGATGAGAAACGCAGAGGTCATCACCGTTCCAAGGTTTTGGTAGAGATAATCATATGCACTCATGAGCACTCATGGGGCAATCAAATGGTAATTTTCGAACTACGCTCCGAATATTAGGGAAGTCGACCTAATACATCATGAGAAAATGGCGTTCGATAATATTCAGGCAGAGTGAAATATCGATTTGCGAACTGATCGAAGTCTAATGAAACAGGAAGGAGACCATCTAAAACATTGTCTCCAACCTACGGACCGCGGAAGGATTAGGTTCGGCCAGCCGAAAAAATGTATGAATGGAAAAAACTAGACTACCGCAAGAACGTGACTTCATGGGAATCAAGAGTTTTCCCGGACAAATGATAACAATTTTTGGTTCAACGTATGTTTGCGAACAAACCTTTTCAAAAATGACACATGTCAAATCCAAATATCGAGCGATACTTTCGGAAGAACACTTATAAAATTTGCTTGTGATTGGAATAACAAACTTTGATTCTGAGTGGAAAGACACTGTAAGCAAAAAACAATTGCACACATCACATTAGATGTTTTTTACATAAATACTTTTTTGAATATAATAATTTTGAATAAATAAATAGAATAATATATTTCTCTCAAATACTTTGATTGTGTATTCCTGAAAATGAAATCGTTATTATTTCTTATTAAACGATGAAAACTAATAATCATGGAATTAAAAATAGTTATTTAATCACTAAAAACCAAGTTTTGGTTCCTATATTAGTCCTGATTTTGAATTTGTCAAATTCTTCTAGGAGAGCATCAAAACCCTGTTTTCAAGTGTCTGACTTTCAAAATTTTCCGGGGGGGGGGGGGGGGGACCCTACGGTTGGCCAAACATTACCACCGCCTCAACATTACGATACGGCCCTTCTGGCGAATGGTTTGGAGACCCCTGATCTAAAAACCTAACCCTGGAATGATAACAACTGTAGAAGTGAAGATTTTTACAGGAATCTGAGCTCATATAGACGGACACATACAGAATTTGAAACTCAAGGTCTTAAGACTGGCTGAAACGGAAAGACGGAGATTAAATTTTGACTTTGTCGAAAAACACAACCACACATAACCTCGTAATTGAAAGCGGTGAATTCACATCGGTTAACACCCCACATTCCTATAAGTGTGTTAACTCAGCAAAATGTCAATCAGAACTGTGTAATTACTAGTTCACTTTTGCCAAAAATGGGACAGCAATCAAAAAGCTTTCATGTTGGCAAAGCATCACAGCTGAATCTGCAGTTCAATAACCACGGAGCTTCAGTCACCCACTACCAGCCACTTCCCATCAACGAGCTTGCAAAATCCCACGGTGCATCATTAGATGAGTGGTTTCTTGTGAAAGTCCTCAAAATGATGCCACCAGGATCAAATGATAGACAGCTCCACCAGTCAGAAAAGGGCACACAAGTGGGTTTTAAAAGCAAATGAACATCCTGGCCTCAACATTAATGATTGAAATTAACATTGTTACGGAAGCCAATCAACAGTCTTCGCATCTCCCATCAACTTAAAAATTAGAATTTCATTTTACTCTTCAACTTGTAATCAAAATACTATTCGAAATATCAAAAACATATTTTTTCTTTCTGTCTTCCTCATCATTTATTTAAAAAAAGAGAAAACAAATCATGTAAATATAATCAAAAATGAAAAGATAACACTGAAATTAACAACACATAAGTAACTATTTTTTATATTTCGGCTACTGCCTTTGTCAAAACTAAGGAAGATAATGATTTTTTGGGAGTTGACGACGTCGAAAGAGATGCTCAGGTTACCATGGGGCGTTGCTTATTATTTTCTGATGTTAAACCCTGCTGAGTCGGATGCACCCAAAACGTTGCAATCAGCTTTTCCGATTGATGTAGCATCTTCTTGTTTTCGCAGAATTTTTATGCCGAAACAATCATCGAAAGATGCATTATGGGATATTCCATGGCGACTCACGGGTAGATCGTCATCACCTCTCACCACTGAAGCACGATGGTTGTTCACCGTTAAGTTGAGTTGGGTTACCATAGTAATTATATTTATATACAACACTACCTTGTTGCCAACCTCTGGGTTTACATTGATAATTGAATCAATATTACCATTCTCCCATTCGCTCGATGATGTTATAATCTGGACGTAAATTTCAGCGCCCCCTTTCCGTCTTTGGGAGCTTAATCCCGAGAAATCCGCGCAATCTGCACTTGGCGGCCAAAGCGGTTTGACCTGCATAATTAATCGAGAATTTCCGTTGATGCCGACACAGAAGGCTCGGCTCATCAGTCAGTCCGCAGCTTCGCGCTGGTGGGAGCCTCGAGGGAAATACAATGCTCCGTCAACCAAACGGTTGCGGCGATACAGTCGGGAGACCTCGCGCGGATAAACACGAAACTCCAGGCCCTTGATCCACCTGGCTATGGAACAAGCGGAATGCACTCGGCAAATGCATTATCCATCTCGAACACCGCCCCTGAAGTTGACGCTGTCGGCTGGATTAGATGGGCCTGGAAAGCTCGTGATGATATACCGTGCGGTTGGATATTCCCATCATCCCGTCAGATGAACACTCGACTGGGAAGTGGGGTTGTTATTCAAACATCGTTACGGTAAAACAACAGTAATCAACGAAAGGGAATGTGATGTGAAATTATTCAATATGATTCTACATTACTCCAAATAACTAAGTACAATTACCTCTTCAAAACGAGAATTGACGTCAATCACACTTCCTCGTAGCACTTCGGTTTCACAATACCGAAAGCTCTTGTTATAACTGCCGGAGACAGATCTGATTTATTCGTTAATTAATTTCTTGTGAATTATGATTACGCTAATGGCGTATTGAGTAGACCTACTTAATTTGGAGCGGCCAAAATTTATTCAAAGAGCTCGAACGTTCCAATTTGAAACTCAACTAATTAATAAATCAGTATTCTAGCGGTAGCTGATATAAACTGACTAGTAATCAAACATTACATTCGTCCATGACCACAAGATTTTACTGAACCTGAATTCACTGAATAATTAACACAAAATCGTTATCAGAATAAACTTTCGAAAGGACAGGTAGGCATTGATAGTGAAGATTTTATCAACAACTCAGGAAACTGTGACTTTTGATGTGGAGGTTGCATCTTCAGCTTTTGTTTAAGAAATGTGGTGCACAATTTGTCTTCAACGTTGGTTCCAGGGGGTGGGATACTGGGAGACAAGATTTTCCAAAACTGTCCCAGAGATGAAATGTGAAGGCACACAGATGCCACACCTGGAGACAAGCAAGACGTTGTGCAGAACGTGTCCGAATCTACATTCAGAAAACTATAGAATCAATAACAAATTTTCATAAGGTTTACGTTTGTTGTAAATTCGCGATTATCACATTATGTGAATCGTGAAATTTACGTTTAATTCCAATTAATTACCTCTAAACGGCCTTAGACATTTAAAAATGCATGTATCAAAGCATATGTTCTATTCCCAACTGGATGTGTGAGGGATTCGCTAATTAGGTATTACAGTATAGTATAGATTCAAGTCGTGGGGTGAGAAGGGTGGATCTGATACCCACCCTCGAGTAGACAAACGTTATTACCCGTTGCTGACTAAGCATGTAAAGCCATTAAATTTCAATTCATCCGTTATCAGACCCTCATCAGTGCCGTGCGCAGTTAGCTGGTATTGATGGGCCTCTAATTGGCTCGGCTAAGCTAAGAGCTTACACTCCGTATGGGAGTTTTCGCTGTGTTGACGGATTCGGTAATGAACCGTGAAAGGATTATTGTCAACGTGACCTACTTGACATCTCTAGGTGACAATTTCACTGTTCCATCCGATGTTGAATGGTACTGAGAGATTCCGTAAACTCGATTATCGTGTGACGGCAAAATGAAAAAATTCTGCCGTCATTTGCCGTGTTTTGATTTTTGATTCAGTGAGGTTCCGTTGCAAATTTTACAATAATTTGTTGACCCATGATTTTTGGTTTATTATTCAATAATAAACCATTGTAATCGCTCTTGAAAAAAAATTCTAACCCCCTGAAAATTTCATGGTTTACGTTTCAAAGGGTGTAGAATCCAAATCTGCAATAAAAAATTTTCCGTCCGTCCGCCGTACGCCGTACGCACGATATCTCCGAAACGGCTGGAGCAAAAAATCTGAAATTTTCAGGAAAAATCCATCTTGGTCCGACGACGCCCCAATTCTTGAGCCAGCTCCCTCACTCAATTTAAAGTGCCCTTTAAGGGCTGTAAAAGTTTTGTAAAATCCCTGAAAACCTCAAAACTAGTCGAATCGGCCTAAATATTTTCCAATTTGAAGAACATACCATTAGGAATCGAATGAGCCCTTCCCCACGTCCATAGGTCAAACCATTCCCGATGTATGGCCCGATTTATGGTGCCAACATTTGCGTTTTTTCGTTTATTATTGTTTGTTTGTAACCTAGTGCTGTCCGGCCGATAGCGTCGAGTTGTAGTGAATGTGGATACTGGAGTGATAGCCGATGTGAATACTTGTAGTGTAGTTAGTAGCCGATACACGGGTTGAAGCATTCTGATAATATATAGGTAAATATTATTCAATATTATTACTGGTGTTTATTATTCAATATTATTACTGGGGTAAATAAGTATTCTTTCACTGGGGTTTATTATTCAATTGGCTTGCGTTCATGATTTGAATCTTACTAAGCTTCGGAGTGTCCGTGTTTTACAGGTGATAGAGCGATTATTGAATTTCAGGAGATATGCATAGACCACGTAAATCGGTTCTCATCCAAAACACCTATTTGGATTGATCAGTTGATGATATTTGCGTGCCCCCTCTACATCTGTCTACCTTTGGCTACATCGTTTAAATTTGGATTTGGGGAAGTTTTAACGCAATACGAGTGCCAAAGGACTTGATAAATTATAGATGTTTTTATTGTGGGGGGTATTGAGGTTCAATAAAAAACGCTGCAAATTCTTTCACTGGGGTTTATTATTCAATCGGCTTGCGTTCATGATTTGAATTTCTACTAAGCTTTGGAGTCTTCGTGTTTCACAGGATAGGGCGATTATTGAATTTCATAAGGCACACAAATATGATCAACTGATCAATCCAAAAAGGTATTTTGGTCGAGAACCGATTTACGTGCTCCATGTATATCTCCTGAAATTCAATAATCGCCCTATCCTGTGAAACACGCACTCTCCAAAGCTTAGTAGAAATTCAAATCACGAACGCAAGCCGATTGAATAATAAACCCCAGTGAAAGAATTTGCAGCGTTTTTGCTGTTGTTACGTCTTTGTTTAGTTTTCACATGTTTAAGACATTTAAGTTTTTCTCTCCGTAATTGGCTAATTCTGTTCATACATTTTTCAATGTTCAAGACAGAGATGATAAACTGAGCTCTTCTAAACAAACTCGTCCTTTCTTGCAAATTGCTTTACTTTTTTTCTTTTTTAAATCACTTTATTTTTCAACTTCCAGTACAGAGATAGGTGTTGTCTGCAATTAGTTTAACCGTGTGTGGAGGTAGGAGTTCTTGTAAAAATCCACGATTAGATCAAAACAAATTTCCATGACGAAATCTATGACATTTTCGTTTTTCATTGCAATCTTTTTTGTCATCGCTATGAAAAATCACAGTGCGGAAACGAAAAACGTATCAACGCCTTGAGGGAATACACAGTGCCCCTAACTTGGATACGAAGCCGATGAGAACGACGAGACCGTCACGGTAATTGAAATTGAGCAATTATCCGAAACGATCATTGTCTGTAAAGCGGTGTCAGGGCGGAGCGACTCGACCGGCTTGGGAACGGATGAAAACCCCGAGGCCACGTCCCAATTTGTGTAGCCGAAAGGAAAACCGAGATTATTTCATTACAAGCCGACTGTCCCTCGGAAATATCATTGACCGTTCAGTCAGGCACTGCCACCCACCAAAAGTTGACACCGACCTGATCATTACTTTCTTACTCGCCCTTATGTGAAAGGTGTTTTGGTGGATATTTATAATGACCCCCTGCAAAACAACCAAAAAAATGAAATCTCGTATATCGGGGGGTCATGTCAACTACTTACTCAGTCAACTGATCTTTCTGGTTCCAATTTCTGATATAGATCATTCCAACATTTGCTACTTGAGTGAGTTGGGGTCACTCATCACCCGCTCCCATACAAACAGGGTACATTTATATTTCGACTTATTTGCGTTTATGAAATGTGCAATTTTCTGTGCTCTAAATGTGTTGCCCGACGAATTCAAGGAATCCCTTATCTTTTCTTTGAAAATGCTTATTTTTTTCGAAAGAACCAAGTTTTTATACCAATCCTATTCGGAGTTGACGTCTGAAATTTATTATACGTGGTACCGTAAAACCCTGAAGGGCGGTGAACGTCAAGATTTACTAGAAAATCTTGGCATTACCTCAAAATCCATATGGAAAACGAGCAATCACAGCATAGCAGCTGGTGTATCTTAAGATAGACTGACCAATTTGGTAAAAGCCCGGAAAACCTTGTGAAAATGAGGAATTTTGGAGTTTTGCCAATCCCTCCTGGTGTTTGTGTGGATTTCCCAGCCGGGAATGTTGAAATTTTGAAATTTAATTGAAGGAAAACCAAAATCAGAATTTATAAACGTCCGAAACATGCTCTATAATTGAAAGAAAACTAGCTTTTAACAAGTCTCTTCGAGAATTCCAATATTTACTGGCGAAAGTCCGATTTGAGCAACACAAAGCTTTACCAATGTCATTGGAAAATGCTAGGATTTTCTGGTAAATTCTGATACGATTCTCGCCTTTCCTTGTACCTCATATCCTCGTTAGCCACAACCCTGAGCTTTCTTGGTTACTCCGTCAGGTCCATATTTGTCCATTAGTATCTCACTTGTTTGTTAGATTCGACTTAGTTCCCCATTTTCAATAAACTTTGGGCATCGATTTTTTTTAGTTCTTCCTGTTGGTGGATACCAAACATTGCAGTCTTATCGTTAAAATCCAGGAAACATTTCAAAATGGGTTTCTATGAAGGAGGTGGATGGTTGGAGATTTGCATCGTATTATTGCCGCTTTCGTGCTTTTCTTCTATCTCATCATTTCACTTTGCGTACCAGTGACTCAAGGAAGGAAGGTAGCCCCTGGGAAACCCGAAACTCGAGAGCATGGTTTCTAATCAGCCATCCACGTATACATCCATGTTTGAAACTAGTGAAAAAGTAGGTTGATGATCGAGCATGCTCACTATATCAATCTGCAACGTTTGAAAATTGTTGTCAAACCACTGGAAAAAGATTCTGCGAACAAAACTACTGAATTTGAACAGTAAGCTACATCCTGATATACTATTACGGCGATTTGGCGTCTGCATTCCTAGTTTCAATCTAAAAAAAACTGACATCATGTCTTAGGTGGTTTGAGTGTGTGTCTGTCGGATTCATAGCACCTGTTCTATTTGTTCCGCTCCTCGGGAATCAATATTGGAGCTATCGCCTTGAAACTTTGCAGTAACACTCCCTATAAATCTGGAATACGCTGTATTGTTTTGAGCACCTACCCGAATCGATGAGGTATCGGTATTGTATTCATATAATTTCGAACTCCACACAAACGAATGTGCGAATTGTAAAAGTGGTTTTTTGGAGCACGTTTAAACCACGAACGTTGAATCGGTTACCATCAAGTAAAATGGAAGCTCGCGAAAGACCGTTTCAGTCGTTAAAGTGAAAACAGCGCACTTGACGTGCAGGATTTCGCCGTAACGTGGAGGGCAATTTATATGTTTTTCTCAGTTAACGGAAATGAGTCAAAGGGATGAGAAGGAATTATCGTGGCTTTCAGCCCCGCAGCTTTCTTCCTTGAAAGTGGAAGGGCGGTCGCTTTATTTAGTAGATTCATTTTATACGGGGAGTTAGGAGGTATATCATGGTTACGAGCCGCCCTTGGTGATTAACACGCGGTTTTGCTCTTTCTCCATAAAGTGCGTTCCGGGATACGCAATAACAATCCAGAGAAAGCGGTTTGTCATCTTTCCATTTCCTTTCATTATTTTCCATGACGAACCTTCGTTTTTGAAACTAACTAAAATTGAAGTCGTTCTTTCATGTTTTACAATACATGAACCCCCAAAACTGACTAAAGCTATCGTCATATAATCAACTAACTTTCTTAATTTTTCAATTATATTTTCATGTTGCTTCGTTTTTTAATTTTGCCTACTTCCCGCGCACGGACACAATAAATTTAACCCTGAACCAATTTTTGCAAATAACATTCAGCTATAAGGGCAAAACTGTTATTTTAACTTTAGTTTTAGTTTAATAGATAGATTTTTGCTGAACATTTTATTGAAATTTAATTACATTTGTTGGTTGTATACATAAGTAAAAAGTAAAGTAAATTAAACAAGGAATTTCACCATGAATTTTCGTTCGACTACCCGGAGGTGTCGCGGACGTCGCCAGCCGTCCTCTAGAGAGGATCGGGAACTAGGTCTGACGATTTCGCTCGTGGCTTCCCATTGCCTCACGCCCCTGGGTTGGGAGCGATTTGGATTCACGTGACATCGAGATCAGAGGTGAACTGTCTAACGACAGGACAGGTATACAACACTTGATAGGATTTTGGCCCTAATCATTGGTGCCTGCCGGATTCGAACCGGGGCGATCAGTACTCCCACTGAAAGTAAACATCCATAGGACTGATGCCTTAGCTCGCTGGGACAACCAGCCCCTGGGTATACATTTGTTTGGAAAGTGCAAAAACCCTAAACTGATTTAAAATACTAGGGCATACTATATTTTTCAGAACGCATTATAGTGTTCACATTGTGACGAAAAGGGGAAGAAAGCAAATTAAAACAAAGTTTAAATTCGTGTGGTTTAAAGTCCATCATATATGAAAATTCAGTGCCCAAGAATATATTTATAAATCTGCCCAATATTGGAATTATTATTCAATTATTATGATTGATGTGACTCCCTCTTGAGTGCGTAAGTGATCATTCATGTATTTTTTCATGATAACGTTATTCACTCATTATCACTCTTATGTTAACTCGAAGTTATCAGTGGGTCCAACAACTTCAGGTTACTGTAATCTCGCTAGTGTTTGTAAAATTTCTCCCGTAATTAAATGGAAATGCCGTACATCCGTGGTTCAATGTTTTCCAGTGAAGTGGGAAAATTTTAAATTCCTTCCTTTTATTAATATTTGCATCATTTTCTGAACAGTGGCGGCTCCTCCCCTGAAATAGATTGTATGCTCAGAGATCAGGGGCTTTTGCGAAGCGGGCAGACTATATGTTTTCCCCAGCCCATTACAAATTTCAACTTGTCTATGCCTTGTTGTCCCACTTCATTTAAAACTGTAGGGAAACAAATAACGAAGTAAACACAAACGAATGAACCTTGAAAACATCTGAATAACGCAGTAGGCACCACTGGTCATTCATTCTCTTGCCGATTTAACTTTTACAGTGGAAAGACGACGAACACGAATCCCTTTGACAATACGTCCTTCTATTGTTCGGAATAACAGATCCACTAGCTTTACCAACAAGAGTCTGCTTGCGCTTGGACTTTTGAGAATGTTTGTTAGCAGAGTTGGCAAACTCTATTTGCGACTTGTGATTTGTGACCGACCATCTTCCCGAAGAATGCTTGTGGAATGTAAACAGGCCGCTCATGAATGACTTCGGAAATAAAACAGAAAACTGAACAATAATGTACTGGGCAGTTTGAACGCACCGATAACAGAATTGTAAGACCAAAACACGCCTGTGGCGCCCCAAGCTTGGAGCAATCGAATCGAAATGCGTCTTGTTTCTTTTTAGGAGCTGATTATCAATCGCATTGCTCAGTTCAAATTGAAAACGCCCCAGAATTCCACCTCGTATCCTTCTATATTGTGTGACCTTGGAGATGGGCCTCTTGTCTTTCCGATTCGTCAGGTGGCTTCTCCGAACTGCATTCCAAGCAAGTTCAAATAGAGTTAGATCAGTCTTGTTTCACTGGCTTCTATGGAGGGATGGTTTTATCCTTTTGATTTATTTTTTCGGGGTGTACTTTCTCCTACCTGCGGTGGTCGATGAACTTAGTATGTTTATTGCATTGGGATAATGATGGGCTAAGGTTTGCAGTTTCGAGTTTTGGGGTTTTCACAGACCTCCATTACATTGTTATACCCCAAAAAGTTCCTGGCGTAGTTGGTGGGTGACTCCCCTACCTTTAATTTAAAACTGAATAATTTCCTTTCTGATTTTGACCCTAGTTTTCCCAATTCACCAACATACCTCCTTGCTAACCTTTGCCCCCTTCAGTGCTGGGGTACTTGTGTCGCTGTCCGTACACCAGTCATATGTTATATATTTTTTTCAGGCGCAAAATTGTTTTTTTTTATTTTTTTCCAGGGATGCTTCTAAATTGTCGAAATAGAGATCGATCTGCTGGAAATTGAATCTCATAGTTTGCGCAGTACTGGTCTTCCTTGTTGTTCTCAAAGATAATCGGTTCTGTTTTATGAAACTCTCTGGTGTAGTCCCTTCCAGCCATTGTTGACAAGTCTTGAAAAGAACTGGAGATCTTATTCCTCTTCGCATATGAGTACAACAAGTATCTCAAAGTTTTTAGAATCATCCTAAAGAATTATTTGTCCGACTTAATGCAATGGCGTACCACATCTTCCTATTGTTTTTTTGAGAACACATTCCTGAACTATCCAATCGTTGATCCTGCTTTTCCACACTTCACCATCTTCCATCCGAGAAATTGGTAGCTTTACCACCCAGCGGATGGAATAACCTGCGTTGATCAGGCAAAACTCATGTTCATACAGTGCATGAGTGAGGGGTTACTGTTCGCTCTTCTTCTTGTATTTTCTGAAATAAAGTATCAATGATTTATCAGCTTACCCAAAGACATGGCAATTACATAAACCTCCAACTAAAATCGTGCGCTTAAAGGCAATAGAGCCAAGAACTTCCCATGAAAATCAGTCATTAAAAAAAAGAAAACAGAATTCTGCAAAAGTTCGCATTAGGGCACTGCGAACCTTCATCCCATCGTCCTTGAAAACGTTTGTCCCATTTTTGGAGAGTTCTGTTCACATGGAATGCTCGCCACTGAACTGGAGTAACCTCGATACTTTTCATACGATTTGAAAGCTTTTACCCTGCTAACTCACAAAAAGAACCCCATACCTGTGTTCGTCTTGGTGTAATGCTCACAACTATTCAAGAGTTGCGAAACATTGCATAAAAACGCTGCAAATTCTTTCCCTGGGGTTTATTATTCAATTGGCTTGCCATGATTTTCGTCTACTGGTGTTTCACAGGATGGAGAGATTATTGAATTTCAGGAGGCACACAAATATGATCAACTGATCAATCCAAATAGGTATTTTGGTTGAGAACAGATTTACGTGCTCTATGCATATCTCCTGAAATTCAAATGCCCTATCCTGTGAAAAAACAAAAGCTTAAAAATAAAGCTTAATAATAAACCGCAGTAATTTTCTCAGCTCGACGTTGTCCAGTCCACATTCACTACAACTCAACGTTATCGGCACGCAATAATAAACCAAAAAACCCAAATATCAACCATACATTGGGAATGGTTTGACCTACGGACCTGGGGAGGGGCTCATTCGATTCTTAATGGTATGTTCTTCAAATAGGTATAAATTCAGGCATTTTAAATTGAGTGAGAGAGCTGGCTCAAGAATTGGGGCGTCGTCGGACCAAGATGGATTTTTCCTGAAAATTTCAGATCTTTTGCTCCAGCCGTTTGGGAGAAATCGAAAGGCGTACGGCGTACGAAGAACGGCGGACGGACGTAAAATTTTTTATTGCAGATTCGGATTCTACACCCTAGAATTTTTTTTTCCCAGAGCGATTACAATGGTTTATTATTGAATAATAAACCAAAACAACAAAAATAAACTTACCCCATTTTCTCAGCTCGACGTTCCTCCTCCACGCGTCCACTATCAACTGAACAGAAGTAGGCAAATACACTGACTCACTGCTTCCCTCCAAAACTCTTCCTAGTTATTATTAAAAGTTGATGCAAACCACTGCCCTATTACCCTACATTCATTAAACTATAAATTAATCAGCTATTTTGTCCCATAACGTTCCTCGACTCTTAAGCTGTCCACAGTTCACTGGGTCAGCTAAAATTCAAAAAATATGATTTCATTCATTGTATCTATGCTTAGCATAAAAAGCACACTCTTCTTATTGTTATGGGCCCTGATGAAGGTTCCAATCGATTATAAGCATTTTTATTCAGTTTTAACTCTAACCCCTTTATTTTGCTGTCAAATAGACTCCTTTCAACGTTTACGCTATCAGGTAGTCTGAATGAATCACACTTACCTAAACAGCTCTAATAAAGACAGGAAGCCTGCCAGGTGATGGTGCGTGCTCCCTGCCTTAATTTTGTTTTTTATATATTTTTCTCTCCCTTTACCAACCCTCGCCGTTCGCACCCTCTTTTAAAATCCATTACGCCCCTTTCAACATCAGGGTTTTTTTTTAAGATCGCTTTTACACTTGATGCGAACACAAACGCCGAATTTCAACTAAGCGAGAAGCCAAGTCGATCAAATATTTGCCTATCGACTCCGAGACCCGAGATCAATCTTATTCAGTTAATTGAAAATGTTAATGTCCTACGTTACGAACGTTGTAGCTGTAATTAAGAAAACTTTAGGTAACGGAATACTGCCTGTTTCTTTGAAGTAAAGAGTTACTATGTTAATAATCCGGGGGGCTGGGCTATCGCTCCGATTTTGATGAAAACTGCCTTAGAGGGCAACTCTCCAACCAAATCTACCAGAAGACGCAACTGGTACCGATATCAGATTACCAATCATATTGATTGCGCCCAATCAATCAATCGAATCAATAAATTAGCTTTAGGCAGATAGAATTTAATCGTGTTGCCAGACCACTATTGTCATATTGAAATTATTTTAACAAAACCGATTTCTGGTTCTCAATTATTACAAGTCTTACTTAGGCTAAAGACACGAAATATAGACATTTTTACAAAACATTTTGCGGTTTTTAAGTGCTTTAAAGTTTTTCCTTCAAACAGATGTTTGTTGTGTTTTCAGATGTTTTTTTTTTAGGATGTGAACTCATCAGACTCACCATGATGTATTATTAATTTGAGGATAACTACTGCCATGATTACAAATAAAGCATGTTTTCATTCAATCTCACTAGCCATTTTTTATCCAAATACAAATACATCATATTTTAATAGCTAAAATTCGAATTAAATGTTGCCCTCATTATTGACACTTTTGCAATAGTAATTCACAAGAAAAGGTACCAGTTATTGACACTTTTTTCAAACTATGAAAAGTTACTAATTTTTTATGTTTGGGATCTCGCTCGAGCAATGATGTATTCTATGAGAAAGAATGATTAAAGTACGCCATTGTCGAGACCCCTTAAATGAGTTGTTATTGTTGAAGTTTAAAATTGAAAACCATATTCTGATGATCTAGGAGTAATACAGATAATATCGGAAGTAAATATCGTGAGGAGAGCCTCAAAAATCAATGTTATTTGTCCAGAAATGGTGGCTCACTCGAGTGAAACTGGTAAGGTACCGGAAGCGATGGAAAACTGATAGGAAATCTCTGTTTTCCGATGACTAATCAATCGCTAGTGAAATCATAGAGAGAGAGAAAGCAGTAGCAGACCAGTTAAACTTTATTTTATCGCCAGATTTCAACTTTGAATGAGCAACTGTCAAACGAATGGGGCAGCGTCAGCAATTGGTGCCTTTAGCGAATATCGTACTAGTAAGAAACCTTTGCATCTCACAAAATATCAAATTCCTGTCTTCAATTGTCACCAGGTATTTCCTGCCGCCAACAAACTACCTGTTTGCAACCATAATAACAAAAGTTCTACAACCACAAGTTGTGCTAAGAGCTCCAAAGGTGGTGGTACCGCGAAGCACACCTGCCGAAATGCTCAACTCGAGAAGCACTATGTCAGTTTTCCCTCACCACAGTCCGCGCCGAAAAACGATAACGGCTATGACCTCGATGTTATTTTGTGGTACTACTGTTGCCGTAGGTCATTTCTATCATATTTACCAGGTCTGCACACACTAATGCACATACACAGCCACTGCCACAAACAACGACCATATGTTGTATCAAGGAAGTTATGGGATGGACTAGATCCCCCTTCTAAGGACCTAAGCGATAAGCCTGCCTTATCCCCTGAAGCTGAAAAAGCTAGGCATTTAAGTTCTCTTTACCGTAGTCTAAGCACATGTGATACCCAACTATCCTAAGTTATTAGTGATTTGTAATGAAGAGCCTTTGTGTAATGACTTCCAGTTTTAGTACTTTTCTGTAACTATATAATTTTATTGTTTTTTGTTTCAGGTAAGCAAAATTTGTTCAAATGCCGGCAGTTTCTTGTAAGTACGTTGGTGAATGAGTCAATTTACCTGTGTTTGTAGCTATTATTGCTTCCTCAAGTCAACTAGCTGATCACGCTAGTTCAATAACGAAAATCGCTCTTAAATTTAGCTTTTCCGGTAATAGTCAAAAACTATCAGTTTAATTCCAAATTGAGTTAATGTTATTTCATCTAATGCTGACTTAGATCTATCAAAAATCTCCATGGCACTTTTCCCGCACCACACCCGGCGCGATTTCACGATTGAGGTCATCACCTCGATGTTATTAAGCACCACTCCTCATCGCTCAGATATCGTTTGCCGCAGGTCCTTCCTTTCATGTTTACCAATTTTAGCCCTCCACGACGGCTCCAGGACTTAGCTGCCCCTGATAACTTTGAATATATAGAAATCGGGTGTTAGCTACCAGGCCTAATTCCCTGTTCCTTTGGAGGATTTATATATTTTAGCGACTTTACAAGAGAAAGTACAACTATTGCAATGGATCTGACAATTTTAAAATAAATATATTTGAAAAATGCCATAATTGAAATTCATTTTGAAGCATTCAGAAATAGTGTTTGTATTTGAAGGCTCGTATGTCAAACGTTTTTGATGTATAATATGTCTAAAATTCAGCCAATAAGTGTGTGTATTTGTCATTCCACAATAACTCTGGATAGGATTAAGATAAAACGCTGCAAATTCTTTCACTGGGTTTTATTATTCAATGATTCATGATTTGAATTTCTACTAATCTTTGGAGTGTTCGTGTTTCATAGGTGATAGAGCGATTATTGAATTTCAGGAGATATGCATAGAGCACTTAAATCGGTTCTCAACCAAAATACCTCCTATTTGGATTGATCAGTTGATCATATTTGTGTGCCTCCTAAAATTCAATAATCGCTTTATCTCCTGTGAAACACGCACACTCCATTTCGTCCCTTTGAACGTAAACCATGGAATTTTCAGGGGGGGTTAGAATTTTTTTTTCAAGAGCGATCACAATGGTTTATCAATGAATAATAAACCAAAATCTTGTTCTTATTTTGAATGTACATACCAATTATTGAAGAGTAGTGTTAGACAAATTAATTATAACGAACCGAAATTCCGTGGGTTTTTCGAGCAATTCTTCTCATTGATTTTACGGTCAATTCCAACGTTCGAAGTTCCACTTTATGAAAATTAATCCAGTGAAAGCTTTCAGCTGGAGTTTCGATGGCGGGATATTCTCCCCGGCGGTTTCAAATTATGGGCAGACGCTAAGCTAAAATCCCTCCCTTCAATTAATTTCCGTCTCCCCCTCATATTATTGGAAGAGAGGGGAGGAATTGATGCCTTCATAGTAAGTGCAGTTTGATTGACACGGTCATGTTTCAGGCTGTAATGCGTTTAAATTTACCCCCCTAACTTTCAAAAACTTCGGAAACTCACGACATGAAAATACTGCTCAAATACATGCATCTTCATACAGTAGGTGTATACCCATTATATGTGTATGTGTGTATATAGATCGAAGCGAGGTGTAAAATACAGGGTGTCAATACTTGGGTGGCCCAGAAATCTAGGGGTCAATAAACCAAATAATTTGTATCAAATTTTGCAGACAAATAATTTTTTCTTTGTGTTTGCGATCTTACCTCAAAGAAACGCACAAAACTCCTTTGGTTTATTTTCAATAATACACCATTGTAATCGCTTTTTTTTTCGAAAATTTCATTTAACGTTTCAAATTTACGAATCCAAGGCAATAAAAATGTTTCCGTCCGTCCGTCCCAAACGGCTGGAGCAAAAAAAAATCTGAGATTTTCAGGAAAAATCCATATCGGTTTCACAACGCATCATTTCGTTAGCCAGCTCTCTCACTTAATTCAAAGTGCCACTTAACGGTTGTCAAAGTTTTGTAAAATCCATAAAAATCTCAACAAAAGAATCAAGGGGAAATATGGTCAATGACATTTCCATGAAAAGAATGGTAGGTGTAGGGCTCAAATTGAAAGAAAGTAGGGCGAACTGGGAGACAGAACGACGACGGACCAATTATGTGTTTAATAGAAAATTAAACTACAAACCAATAAAAATAGTTAGATACAAACTGCTGTCCCTATATCAAGAGAATCCAAAAGTTTATTATTTGCGTATTAAAAAACCTTCAGGGCCGTATTTCTTAAACTTAGCTCCAAGTAGTAACTAACTATGAGTAAATAATCATTATTTATTCAGTTTATATAACTTCACATGGTGTCAGGTAAATATTTGGCTACATATTTATATTTATATTAAACCCACTAATTTAAAGTGACACCAGATCTGAATCAAATTTCCGGCAAACAATTCCGCAATAAGAGATATTTTGCCAGTAAACCGGTAAGACGATTAGGTGTAAAAATCGCACAACTGATATCTTTACAGAATGAACTTTCAATAACGCAATTCATTTAGTGTCATGTGATTGGATCCTGTATTGGATCGCTAGTCAGAGCGTTCACAAAAACATGTATGATATGCATGTAATTAAATTTTTTAGACGTTTTCAACCTATTTCAGTGTACGTTTAATTAATCCCTTTCATTAGACAGAAGTTGAGTTTTTAAAATATGCAACGTAATTATTAATCTTTAAATCAGTATTTAAAATGTTGTCTGTGAAAAAATAAATGGGTTTTTTGGATCTTTTCCGTTATAAGTATACAACTGTTAAAAACAGTGCCGATGTACGGCGTTCCGCGGAGTTAGCCTTGGCTTAGTGTAAGCTATAGGCCTATATACTATAACCTAACCTAACTCCGCAGAGTGCTGTACTGTTGGGGGGTTTAAATGGTGGTATACGTATAAAACGTAAAAAGCGTAAAATATCCAGTTTGTTATGAATTTTGATAAACATAAAGTATAAAGCTTATTTAGTATTAAGTAAATAAAATGCAACTATAAAGAAAATGAGTTAATCACAGCGTGTCAAAAACAAACTTGTCATTTTACTTGTTCATATATGCATACAAACTGCCTATTGGGGATATCAATTTACCTGAATATAAAGTTTATTATTTCTATTATGGCGGGGGGGGGGGGGGCCTTTCTAAATTGACCCGGAAAACAATTCTTTTTCACTCTTTGAAAATTTCAAAAATCGAATAAACGCTGTCCAAAGCTGTTCTCCGAAACTAATGTACCAAATTTTACGAAATTTGGCTCAGAAATCCAATATTAATCCGGGATGTGCCAGTAATCTCGGCAACTTGATCAATCGACCCTAAGGGATTATAATTGAGGATTAAATTTTGGAAAATCGAAATCTCAAAAACTTTTGATGTAAGCGGGTAGTTTATTAGTTCGATTCAGCTCGATACCCCTCGGGTTGCTGCGAACGGTTAAGGAAAATCGGTCGTTTACGGTTGGGTAGACGGCCGAACTAGAGAATCGTCTTGACCGCTGGTACAGCGGGAGGTCTGAGCAAGACTGCGTGCCGCTCAAGTATTTTCATCTTGAATGCTATTACAAGATCACGGGTCAGTGATTTACGTTGAAGGGCTGTCTAATACAGTATGTTTAATGGCTGTCTAATGGCGTATCTACTAAGTACATCATTCCATGGTGGGCGGATTTACGGGGGTGCCAAGGGGTACCTGGCACCCCCAGATTTTTAAGATTTTTGTAAAATTCATATTGTATTCTTGTAATAATATTTTTCACTAGAGCTGCCAGCTATCTGTTGGGTTGTGGTTGTTTACAAGACAGGTCAATATGTATTCATGAACATACAGTAGCTGTAACTATACTTTTCTAGATTCAACGCTAAATTTTGCAACGTTCGTATATTGTGGATTTTCCGTATGTTGTAAAAAGTAAACCGTGAACGGGACCGCGGACAGCGGGTACTCCATGCACCCCGGCGGTGGCACCCCCAAAAATTGTGACATAATTCCACCCACGCTCCATGGAATTGGAATCTAAATTTCAATAATTAGTGTGGTGTAGACATAGTGTTATAGGGAGGTACTTTATTAAAATTGAAAGTAAGAACCAATTCCGGGTTGGGTACAGTGTTACACTATCCAGCTCGGTCATCAGTTATTATTCAATTGAAGAATGTAACAAGTAAAATTATGTAAATAAACTAGCTATCTATCTGAATCTGCAGGAAAGTGACAAAGTTTGTGGGGAGGGAGGGGATTGTTATAAACAGTTTCTGCTAAACTATTACAAAGGCTTATAACTGATAGTATTAGGCCGAAACGGCAATCGATTTTGGCGATGAAAGGTTATAGCTATCTAGCGAAAAAATGTGAAACTAAAATCGATGGAGTATTGCCATAAGAACGAACAATGTGCTCGCACTGTGTGTTTTTTGTTGTCTCCTTCCGGCTATAACTCAAAGACACTCCATACTTTCCTCGGAGTAGCCCGTCTTCCGAAGATGGCTGTTGAACAAAAAGAGATGAATAGATGTTTTCCGACGGGAGCCCCAGATTTAATAGGACACGGAATATCGGACCGACGAGAGTGACGTAGGGAGGGGGTACCGCGAAGGTGAGTCCGTATGTGTGAGGAGGTTATTGAATTGGGCGGGAATCACTCACACGTTACTCAAGAGGCGAGCGAACGACGAGATGACGAGCTCACACTCCGACAAAAACCGTACACAATAGGCTCGGATCCATTGGGCAGTGCCTTCCTCCCTGCAACAACTAACAATGACGTTTTGACGTACAATACGAGGCGACGAAGCTCTTTCCCCGAGCCCCCTCTCTCGGCATGGATTCCACTCGCAACAACAACTGTCTCCAAGCATGGGAGGAACGATGAAACCGAGGCATCTCCATTTGGTAAACCGTGTGACGGACGAAAAGAAATCGTACGCACTGTTATATGCTGCCACGTCTATCAAAAACAGTAGCGGATAAAGGTTTGTATTGATGCGAGATTCTTCTAACGTTTCTCACTCAAAGCAGGATTGTTCAAATCTCTCCAGAGTGTTGTTCGCTTACTTTCAGCTATCAGCGTTGTCATCTCGCTCTTCAATTCTTCATAACGAGTTGTTAAGTGAAGTCTACGGCTCGCTATTTTCAATTTCTATTTATCCAGAATACAAAACGCTGCAAATTATTGCACAGCCCATCGATGTAAATCACATAAATATGTGTGTGTTAGACGTACTCTACGGTACATTATCTGAACTCGGCAACTTGTAATTGCATTCAAGATGTAAATACTTGGATTGCAACGAGCCACGTGGTCTGCGAATAGTAGTGTTTGATTAGGAAAAGGCAAGTATCGAAGGCCTTCCTAACACCGGCCAAAGCTTATACCCGAAACTACAGATTTTTTACTCACAAAATCTCTTGTTCTTGCGTTTAAACGCATTTTCTCTCGAAATTCTGTAAAGCAATTACAGTTACTTGTAATTGTAGAGTAATTACAATGTAATTACTGTGCGAAAATAAAACTAAAATTAAAAAATTAAAATAGAGAGGTTGGGAGTGCTGTGGAATGAGAAGAAGGACAGAGAATAGGAAATTGGGATGTCAGAAAAAAATAGGAAAAATGAGCAATTTAGCACATGAAAGCTTTTGAAAGAAAGGAATGTTTATAGCAAAACCACAGAGCGTGTGGCTCCATCATTTTTTATAATTTGAAGGCATGTATTGTGGGATAGAGGTGAGGTTTATTTTAAAGAGTAACAAAAATCGTTTCATCAGATTTGGTACCTGATGTAATAACCTGTTATAATGATGATTTAATTTCCTACTTAGGTACCTGACGTAGGAAAAATATGTTTAATTTATACCTACACGTTCATGAATTTTTTTTCTGCCCCCCCCCCCCCCCCCCGCCGACCCTCTTTTCAGTCGGCCTCCACATCCCCCAGCCCCGCCTCTATTTTAATTCTACCTTTATTTTTTCAAAGTAATTGGAGTCAGTGGCGTAACGTACACCCCCGCAAGCCCCTCGATGCGGGGTGGCCCGTGAACGGGCCCGCTCAAGCAAAATTCATTTTTTTTTTAATTTTAAACAATACAGCGGAACTAACGATACACAGTAAAATTCCATTATGTAACATCAAGTTTATAAACATCAACGGTAATGTAGGTTCATTTATCAATCATCTTTTGGTTTTATTTATAACCAGGTGAGGAAGGGTGTAAAGTAGCTAAGGTGTCAGAGTTGCGAAGGTGCGTAGGGGTAGGCCTACCCGCTTCCTCGTTGACGTGATATCTTAGCCGTTGGAGATGACTCACAACTTGTCGCTTTATAGCCTCGCTAACTGTTTCGACCTGAAGTTCGTGATAGAGACGTTCATTTCGAGAGTACCATGCATGCATTCACGACAGTACGTAGCACATTATTTTGGAAACGTTGCATGATATCTCGATTTAATTGAGCCCTACAGCTGGGCTCCATAGGTCCAAACAGCTTTCAGGACCTGGTTGTACAGGGTTAGCTTGTTCTGGATCGACAGCTTCGACCGTCTCCCCATAAGCCAGTACATCTTCCTGCATTTGAGTAGGAGTTCTCCCTTCTTTTTCTTAACATGGGCTCTCCACCTGAGCCAGGGATCGAGCGTCATACCGAGGTATTTAGCTTCGTTAGCATAAGGAACAATTGCCCTTTAGATAAACCGGTACATAGTCAATTTTTTTATAGTGAATTAGACGTGTACCGATTTCCATTTCGCTGTCCACTGTTGTATGCAGGATAAGGACATTTTTAACTTTGTGATGGACTCAATATTATTTTCTCCAACTGCAAGAACCGCCGTATCGTCCGCAAAAGTAGCTGTAGTGCTCATTTCAATTTCTGGGAGATCACTGTTATAAAGGACATACAGGAGTGGCTCAAGAACACTCCCTTGTGGGACCCCTACAGTGATCCGCTGTGGCTCTGAGTAGGCCTCTTCTTGCTTTATTCTGAAGTAACGATTGGTGAGGGAAGATTGGAACAGTTCAGCATATTTCATTGTCAGGGTTTTGTCTGTAAGAAGTGATTGTAATTGCAGATCTCGGTTACAATTACTTTCTATCTGCAATAACATGAGTAATCGTTGTCTCCAAATGATCGGTTTTCATTATTTAGGCCCATTTCTTCACTTTCCCCTCTTCAATTTTGTCCGCAATTACTCGTATAACTGTAAATGTACTTTATTACTCATGTAATAACGACCTAGAACATACTGACGACCACATTAGCTCAACCGCAGCGCTGACACACATAAAAGTGGACGATACTCCAGAGAGGTAAAGACAATCGTCTCCAAAACTCGTGTTCTTGCTTCTGTCCAAATTATATTCATTAAATTGTTATCTTCTTTTTTATCTTCTTCCTCTAATTTAAGACAATCCTGATATTTAATAAGGCTGGGCTCATGTTGTCTTAAATTTAATCAACATCAACACCTGTGGAGAAGTATGGCTCCTTGTTGACGCGTAGGAATATGCCTGTTAGAGAATGCCTTCTTTGAATATCTTAATAGTATTCCCAATCAGTCTGTGGTCCCCTTGAATATCATCCGGGAATGTATCCATTGTTTCTTTACATTTTACGGAAGAATTGGAATTTCATTCATGCTTTATACGTCGTTCTGATGTTGTGGCAGTGTAATCGGACAAGCCATGGGAAATTCGCTTTCAGATAAGGCCTGATTGTTCGTTGTATGGCTTTTTGAGTCAATAAAAAAGTACAGGTGTACATGTCCGTTCCGAATCCTAACATTGATGCTTAGCATATGTAATTGCGAAGCTCCGTACTCCTTATTTGGAAGCATCCATATAAGGAAGAACCTCTTCGAAAACGTAAATTCGTTCGTGGATAGAATTTCGATTCCTGAAACGGATTTCTATGCGTCACTGATTTCTTATTGGGACCAGTATCATTCGTGGGTCAAATCAAGGTTTAACAGCGCCTATTGCATTATTCAGGTTGCTTCCTTTTCCGTAGTTAGCTCAGGAAAATTTTACTCAACGGAAATGTGGATCATAGTTATCCTGATCGGGGCTTGCCGTCAATTTTCAAGTAAACGAATTCTCAGGCGTTACGCTGACTGGGAAGATAGTCCATTGTGAAAACTCAGTTTGTTTTCAGTATAATGGGAACGACATCGTAACTCACGTATGTTAGATTACATACCTACTAATACTTATGGTCACTTGGCTTACGTCCAAGGGAAATAAGTAAGAGCAAATCAACAAACACATTCCAGGTGGCGGTTGATTGCTGGAACCCTAACTATATTTCACTGTTCTCAAAAGCGACCAGCAAAGGAAAAAGTTGAGGCTCCAGTTTTCACTGAAAGTTCCTTCCATTCAGTTCGGCCTCGGAGGAAGCGGAGGAAAAACTCGGACAAATCTAATAACGGTCGTGAACTACCCGAATAGGAAACCCTACTACCACAACCACCTGGCCACAGATATTCTTTATCCTTGAAGCGGTCTGGAACTCTACAACTCGATTGTTCACTAACTCAATGTTTCTTCGAACAAAAGATCTTCCGGATAAGAAGGGGAGCCGGTACCATGCACGGTGGCTGAGGGAAAAGAGGTAAAAAGTTGACGGTTTGAACAAATAGATATTGGATTGCGAGCGTATCGACTTCAACTATTGCAATAAATGGATCCACGTTATACAAATATGTCAACGGTAGGTTGGACGGGCTTTTTCGATTCGGCGGGTCTCGTGTGTTTGAACTGCATGTAAAAACTGCCAGTTTATTTGAAACCGCAACGCTGCCGGTCGTGATGTTTCACATTCATCGTCCGCCTTTCATTAATTCTATACCCCACGTCATTTTCTACCTTTGACGTCCCATGTTTTTTTGCAGATGTTCCATTGTCAGGAGAAAGTCAATTATTATTTTCAACTTCCAACTTATTGGAAGTACAAAAAATGGGGTAGACAACTGGTTTTTCCATTGGAATCTCTTTCAGAAGTATGAAATACTAGTTTTTGTACAGCTTAATTGAGTTTTAAACCTCTATAGAAAATAGGAGGGGGCTTGAGAATAGTATACATTCAAATATGTGGCACTTGAGCATAAACTTCTAATAGCAATACAGGGGATCGCCATAATGTATGCCAGTGTCGAAAATATTGCTTTTTGGCTTCCAAACGGTTGATTTGTTGTTTTTGGTTTATTATTCAATAATAAACCATTGTAATCGCTCTTGAAAAAAAAAAAAAATCCTAACTCTCCCTGAAAATTTCATGGAGAAAATTACTTTTCGAAGGGTAAAATCTGCAATAAACATTTTTCCGGCCGCCCCCCGTACGCCGTACGCACGATTTCTCTCAAACGGCTGGAGCAGAAAATCTGAAATTTTCAGGAAAAATCCATTTTGGTCCGACAACGCTCCGATTCTTGAGCCGTCTCTCACTGAATTGAAAGTGCCCTTTAAGGGTTGTCAAAGTTTTGTAAAATCCCTAAAAACCTCAAAAAGAAGTCAAGGCGGCCTAAATTTGGAGTTTTTTTGGAGAACTTTCTATGAGGAATCGAATGATCCCCTCCCCAGGTCTGTAGCTCAAACCGTTCCCGATGTATGGCATGATCTTATGCTGCCAACATCGCATCCACATTCAATACATCACTAGGTTAATGCAATCAAAACAAAAACACATTCTTTTTTTCTTTTAAATTTTATTTTATTGCAGTAACCTAGTGATGTAGTGAACGTGGATACTGGAGTGAACTCCTAAAAGGGTTTATAGCCGATACACGGCTTGAAGCATTCTGATGTGCATGCTCCGTCTTACGAAATTTGAAATTTTCAAATAGAATATTTTACCATTGTAATCGCTCTTGAAAAAAAAAACGCTGCAAATTCTTTCACTGGGGTTTATTATTCAATTTCATTAATCTGGCTTGCATTCATTATTTGAATTTCTACGAAGCTTTGGAGTGTGCGTGTTTCACAGGTGACAGAGCGATTATTGAATCCAGGATATATGCATAGAGCCCTTGAATCAGTTGTCAACCAAAATACCTATTTGGATTGATCAGTTGATCAATCATATTTGTGTGCCTCCTGAAATTCAATAATCGCTCTATCACCTGTGAAACACGCACTCTCCAAAGCTTAGTAGAAATTCAAATCATGAATGCAAGCCAAATGAATGAAATTGAATAATAAACCCCAGTGAAAGAACTTGCAGCGTTTTTCATCTTCAGGTAGCTATAGCTCTTCAAATAGAATAATGGCCACCGAGGGCGCATTATGATGGCCAATTCGGGACAAAACTTGAGTTCTCATCAGGCGAATAATTTCCCTTCTTCTCCCTGAATTTTCCTGATATTAACTTCTAACATATGTACCTACGTGTTGTATGCATTCAATTGCACTCAACCATATAACTGATTTTGTGGTTTTCTGCGAGACAGCGATAACATTATTTATATTAACGTTCGGTGAAGCACATGATTTGTGTTTAATATTGAATAGAATATAAATTATGCCCAACTTTCCATGCTGGTATTCTGTTTTAAAATACTGATTAAACTTGCTATATTAGAAGAATATAACGGTGTATGATAGTACCCATCTGTCTATACGTAGGTTGGCAAACCCATGAGAGAAACTTGAATTCTGATGGCATTTTCGAGGAAAGTGCAAGACTGGGTTTAGTTTGGTACTCTATCGGGTCCATTTCACACAAATTAGGTCGTACTGTACTGTAATATCTCTGCGCATGCTCAGACGTAAATTCCACCAAGATCGATTTTTTCACGGCGCTGCGGTCAGATCTTACTCAAATTTGGGGATTAATCGGGAAATGGCCGTTTAATACCACTATACCATTCAGACCGCGGTTTTATCTTCTTTGGCTTGGAACAGGCATTACTCCTAATACGTTCAGATACCGAGAACATTTTCGCAGCATGTTTGGTAATGTACTCAAAAATCAATATTTTTCGTTGCGCAAGCGCCGAAATCCATACTTTTTTCCGTTGCGGCCAATATTCAAAATATCCCTCGGGAATAAAATGTTTTCCGTAAATGTTGGGCTACCCGCAGATATTTCAGGTGTTTCCAAGGAAGAAATTCGTTCCAAAATAGATCCTCCTGAGGCCAAGCTCGCACCAGAGAGAATAATTACGGTCTTTGTGTTAGACCTTTCGGATTTTGATTTAATAATGGACGTTATTTGAATTTCGTTGTCAGTATGTGCGTAAACCACCTCTTTGACTTCTTAATTTAATACATCCATTACTTTGTGGGAGTTTTCTACAATATCCTTTGTTCGCTCGTTTCATCCCACGTATGAAGTTCAGCGGTGTGGACGATTTTCTCGAAAAATCTCATTTATATTTTCAAGTTATTAATCATTCGCATCATCAAAATGGAATTTCGCCTGCAATTTCCGCTGGAGCTGAGTTGGCGGTTTTATCAAATAATGGCAAAGGATTTTATCAAATAAGGGCAAAGGTACTTTCACAAGACCTTTGTAGAGTCCGGATTAATGTTTTACGTGATTTCCCACCCTTTATGATGAGATACCAACGAATATCATTTTCAATAATGGACTTTCGTAACCGACCGAGAAAATAACATTTCAACACCTTCCCTCAAAAGTTGTTGATTCCAAGATTCGTGAGTTCAGAAATATAATTTAACTCCATTCTTGCGCCAAAAAAGCAAGCATTCTAAAAGGAAGGATTAGTTTGTTGGACCGTAACTTTTTGAGCACATTAATTTGGTCAGATTTCAAATTAGTACTAAAAAACCACTATTAATTTCCAAAAAACGGCATTGAATCGTTGACTTCATGTTTTTAACAGAATATTATTATGAAAAAATTTATTAATCTTGATCTAGGCAACTTAAAATTTGAAGTTCACTTTTACTGAATAAGTAAACTTATTAAAATGTGCTAAAAAATCGATAAAAATATTAAAACTCCACAATTGACAATTAAATCAATATGATTGTTTGAATTTTATTTAAAAACAGGTTTTTATGCTGTAATTTTTTTCTCCTGTAAAATGAACAAATTTCAACATTTCTGAAAAAAACAGAAACTTCTCAAATTCGGTAGTACTGCATGACTGGAGCTTTTCTAAGTCACTATTCAAATAATCCTCCTTCAATACCACATAATTATTCCAATAGTACTTTTCAATTATGTATGCAATCATGATAGGGATTTGAGGAAGCTATATGAATGCCATACCAAACTAAGGTTGTTCAAAATTTATTTTGATTTTCACCTATCGAAATTAAAAAAATTTATATTGGTTTATTATTCAATAATAAACCATTGTAATAATCGCTCTTGAAAAAAAAAAAAAAAAAAAAAAATTAACCCCCCCTGAAAATTTCATGGTTTACGTTTCATAGTGTGTGAAATCGAAATCTGCAATAAAAAATTTTCCGTCCGTCCTCCGTACGCCGTACACACGTTTTCTCTGTGTGTAAATGGCTGGAGCAAAAAATCTGAAATTTTCAGGAAAAATCCTTGTTGGTCCAACAACGCCCCAATACTTTAGCCAGCTCTCTCACTTAATTTAAAGCTTTAAGGGTTGTCAAAGTTTTGTAAAATCCCTAAAAACCTCAAAAAAAGTCAAGGCGGCCTAAATTTGGACTTTTTTTGAAGAACTTTCCATGAGGAATCGAATGAGCCCCTCCCCAGGTCCGTAGCTCAAACCATTCCCGACGTATGGCCCGATTTATGGTGCCAACATTTGCATCCACATTCACTACATCAGTAGGTTGCGATCAAAACAAAAACAACAGCGTTTTTCTTCTAAAATGTCTAAACTTCTGAACTTCCAAAAAAAGGTTTATAGCCGATACACGGCTTGAAGCATTCTGATATGCATGAAACGCTGCAAATTCTTTCACTGGGGTTTATTATTCAATTTCATTCATTTGGCTTGCATTCATAATTTGAATTTCTACTAAGCTTTGGAGTGTGCTTGTTTCACAGGTGATAGAGCGATTATTGAATTTCAAGAGATATGCATAGAGCACGTAAATCGGTTCTCAACCAAAATACCTATTTGGATTGATCAGTTGATCATATGTGTGTGCCTCCTGAAATTCAATAATCGCTCTATCATCTGTGAAACACGCACACTCCAAAGCTTAGTAGAAATTCAAATCATGAATGCAAGCCAAATGAATGAATTTGCAGCGTTTAAACTGCCGTCGACTTATATTCGGGGACTTGATGATACAATATCCCAGGATGTTATCGTGGTCACCAATTTAATTGTAATCTTGTTTGAAAATAGCTACCGCTATGATTTACCCGTCGAGTGGGAAAAAAAGTGGTACCCACTCGCCACACTTGAATGGACCTCAGAAAACCTCATTGAAAAGGTACTCACTATATACACTGAGAATAAACCAAATGAAAGCTCGCTGCCATCTCCCTTCGGGTAAAAGGTAGAATTTGTATAGCTCTCTCTTATAAATAGAGTATGGTCTTCCTCTTTTGAGCGGATTCAATACGGGATCTGAAGGGTGCGGTCTTGTAGAAGCTTTCAAACTTTCATATACCCGGTCGCTCCCCCGGACCGGCCCATTATTCGATTGAGACAGCTTGGTGGGTACGTGATCTCCCCGGCCAGAAATTTGGTTGAATAAGACATTCAGTAGCCTCGTAACAGTACACAGCTTGACCTCTTTCATTTGAGTAAAGCGGCTAAACATTGGACTGGAGGTTGATATTTGAGCCACCACCCAGTGGTACAGAATTGCCAAAAAGCGCTTAGAACTCGGATTTTTCATCACTTTTATCCAGAGTTGCTGGCTGCAAAATTGTTTTGTTACCTTCTGGGGATATCATCGCTTGAGTTTCAGAGTGCTACCCCTCACTTAAAGGCTCATACGCAATCGTTGTGATACGAAGAATTGCGAGTTTTCGCTGCCAAAAACTGAAAGAATTCTCTTGCAGTTTCCTCTTTGTTTAGGTGACCAGACGTCCACGTTTTCAGGGCGCTGTCCCTGGTCCCAAAGCGTCCCCGTTTATGTCCGTTTATGTCCCCGATTATTGCCATCGACAAAACAGTTCAGAGAACTTGAAGAAAATTGATTGATAACGAAAAATTCTTATCAGAATGTATCTAACTCATTTCTTGACACAGCTATCAATTATTCAACAGCATGATCTCCAAGATCTGAGATACCTGCTCCTTAGAGATGCTCCTAACAGAGATTATTTTGAAAAATCAGTAAGGACTCTAAAGTTAAAGTGTGGATCGATTGACATAAATGACGATGAATTATTTGATGAATTCACATATCTCAGAGAATTTGTGACTGGAAAGATATCAACTTGGACAGAAGAGAGCGCAGAAGCACAAAATAAACGGTGTGATGCTTTATTACACCTTAAGGAATATTCTGTGCCACGCAGTAACCTGAAAAAAGTTGCAGAACTTGTGATGTGTTTACTAGGAAGTAACGCTTCTGTTGAGCGAGTCTTTTCCCATATGAATTTTATGTGGACGCCAGAAAAATCACAACAATGGATGTTCTTCGTGCAGTATTAACAGTGAAAGTGAACTTCAATATGAGTTGTGAAGAGTTTCTGAAGAAGATTACTGAGCAGAAATCTGTTTTACGGAAAATTCACTCTTCAGAGAAGTATGGCAGCCAGAAATAACAACATTACAAGTGACATTTAAATCGATCATTACTATTCAGAAATTTCTTGGAACAATCACCTATGACTTTATTAAGGTCAGTAATGTATTATTACGTACAAACTTTGCCTGTTTTTTTGTGTGTCATGATCACATTTTGTCTCTATCTTCTCGTTAACAAGCGAGTAAGTTTAATATAACAATAAATTAAATAACTGTTGCGTTCTGAGACCTGCGAATCAGTGTTCTCGGTACCGTATAAATAAACTATTTTATGGTAGTGCGGAGGGGAAGCCACCCACCCTCGGTAGCCCCTATTCCTGTGCCCGATTTTGCTGGACTCAACACACAATTTCGTCGGACCTTCTCAGCTTCTGGGAACTTCACCTGTCCCCTGTTCACCCCATCAAAATATGGTCACCTTAACCTGATGAAGGTTCAAAGTTAAAATATTATGAACTTCGATCTGCCCTACAAGTTATGTGATTCTTTGAGAGCCTTTGATTCAAAGCTTAGATGTTCTGTTAGCTCCCACCATCCGCCCCTTTGAATAATACACGTGAATGAAGTGGGAAAACATGAACGTACCTGTCTATCGTTCTCGCTCTCACGTTAACATCGAAACCTAGGTGTCATTGTCACCTTTGACATATTTATTTATCATCTCCGCTCTGCATAAGATTCTTCTTCTGGAGCATTCGAGTCAGTTTTGTCAGTGCAAATGCCGGATCAATATGTTCAAGTTTAGAAATATCGAATTCGCGGGTGTTTTACTACATTCTGGCGACAAAGACGTCGACGCTGTTATGAAGTACAATACCTGTCGGATTTCCGTTTCTGAAGGGGATTATGGATCGCTCGCAATTGACCACTAACTCTTATTTTAGCGAATTAAATAATCGTATAAATTTTGACGAAAACTGTTCTTTTCCATATTACCGTAATTCTATTCATTAGCCTTGCTGCGAATGTGATAAAGTTAAGTTTATCGATACCAATATAAGGTAAATATTTAGTTTTAAGCGCTTTTCGACGATCCTGGACCACTGTCTGCTCTGACGGAGTTGATCGTCCTCACAAGCAAAAGGCACAAAGTCCTTTTTCGGCATTTTCGAGTTTTTGAAGTTCCTGCAGTGTTTTTTCACGCACTTTCCATCTCCATCTCCAATGAGCAACCAATTATTGCTAAGTCTTCTTAAGTGTCCACTAGTTCAGAACATTTCTTCTTGTCACAATCCATTTGTGCATAACGACAAACATATTGTTGATATGGTGCAAATCAAAATAATTTATTGTGAATCAGTTCGTGTCCTTCCATCATATGTTGTTGTTTAAAAGCGGACGTTATAAGTGAGCAAACCTATCGGATCCGCAGTTGCCCATCAATGTTCGGTCGTCTTTGGATCTTCTAACTTCAAAAGTACAAAAGATAATGTCGCTCCAAAATCTAAAGCCCTGGGATGAAGCCACTTTGTATGTTTGTTTCTTTGGGAAAATATTATTAGGGACTTAATCGCACTGGAATCTACAGGAATCCCAATGGGATGCTCTATTTGGCACCGGTTTTCCATCTGTTACCGGAAAAAATATCCTTAAACACTACGGATGGGTATCGATACCCGATATTTCAAAACATCGATATTTTACCGTTGAGTATCGATATTTTTGTATCGATACTGGGCCCTCCAATAATCTCGAGTATCAATTCTTCCGGCGGTTTTCGTTTCGGCACAGTCATCGATTCGGCACACCTCTTATCACGATCTTATCAGATAAGATCGATGTGTCCTTACATCGATCTAATTATCGATTATTAAATCTTGAAACTATTATCACGACCATTCAAACCCGAAATTGTTGCTTTCATTCCTATTTCTGTTTCTTCTGATCTATACTTCACTAGAAGGATTGATGTAGGATATTTTTTTGTTTTTGAGATGCGAGCGTAGCTAGCATCCAGACCACCAAACTAGACGGTAGGAGATTTTTGCTTTCACACCAGAAATTGTTGCTTTCATTCGTATTTATATCGATGTAAGGACACATCGATCTTATCTGATAAGATCGTGATAAGAGGTGTGCCGAATCGATGACTGTGCCGAAACGAAATACGCCCCAATTCTTCAATTCCGATACTTCGAAATATCGGCCAATTTTTTCTCACTAGCTTAAATATTGGTTTTAATATATTTCTTTGGTTGATTTTCTACTAGTCAAAAAACTCACCAACCAATCTTTGGACTCTGGAATGTAAAAGAATAGTGGCTTTAATACTAGTAGGAAACCAGGAAAAGAAGAAGAAGAAGAAGTAGGAAGGCAGCATTAGGAGGCTATATTACGGCTATAGTACCTAACTAATGTTACTGTTACCTTACCTCTCACAGGTTCAAAAAAGAAAAACAAAGATTATCTTCTGTTCTGTTTAAGTAGATACGGTTAGGTTTTTTGCAGTTCAATTTTGAAAAATGAATATTTATAAATATCGACAATTTGCTTGACCGATATTTGTTCAACGACAGTATCGGTTCAAAATATCGATACTTGTTCAACGACACCCATATTGAATACAACCAATAATCTTTAGGGAGACAAATTTGATCCGTAGTTTCTTTAAAAACTGTTTAATTCGTTGGAGCTTTCAACAATCTTCCAATTGTCATCGTCATCTTGTTGCTGTTGGTAAGTACAATCTAATTCACTATAAACTTGGTATGTCTCTCCTTTATCACTTAGTCCTTTTTCCATTCTAGTCACCTCTCACGTAGTTTAGTCTGTAACCTGATAAGTATTATAAAACCTCGTCATTTTCAATTTTGTTTAGATATATGCTGACGATGACAATTGGAAGATTGTTGAAAGCTCCAACGAATTAAACAGTTTTTAAAGAAACTACGGACCAAATTTGTCTCCCTAAAGAATATTGTAATTAAAGGAAGGTCCTCACCAAAGAAGTTTGAATAGAACCAATAAGTTGATTTTGATCTATTACAAGCTTTCATTATTTTAGGGATGAGCATCGGTAGTCGATGTTTTTGACATCGATGGTAAGGGAACGAAATTTATTGTACATTGATGTTTTAGAAACGCAAAATTGATAATTTTATTTTCAACACTTGAAAAAACTTGGAGTTGATATAATTTTTTTAGTATAAAATAATTTGTGTTGCATTGGATAAGTTTCATTGTATCAACTATATTCCTACAATTACGTACTTGAAATTATTTTTTAAAACATCGATAAACATCGATGTTTTTGACGCATTGATGTTTTGCTTCAATGTTAACATCGGTGATTTCTCATCGATGCTCATCCCTACATTATTTAAAACATAACCAAAAAGGTAGGCCCCTGCTTGAACAGACACAGGATGCATCTTGTGAGGTGTTGGAATGGTAAAGTTGCCCCTTCCATTGAGCTGGATGCGGTAATAATGGTCTGCCACGCTCAGAGGATGGCCCAGGCGCTTGAAGACGTCAGATTCATCTCCGAAGGCGACGGATTCCAGAATCGGGAAGGGCCAACTGTCCATATCCATCACAATCTACACTATATTACCACCCGTCTTGAATTGCAGAACGAAATTTCGATCTTCCCCAAACCAGCGGCAAGGAGTAGGTAGTTTACAACCCCTCGATTGAATACCTCCTCACGTTCTAAGGGTCGGCAGACTTTCGCACGTCTCTCCTGCTTTAATCTGCCTCCGAGATGTTTAGTGGTGCGGGTGTGGGGGGAGAAGGTACGTGTAACTGACACCTCAGGCAATTTTCGATTTTCGTCCTCCTCAGGTTACGGTTATGTCTCGCCACTCGGGAGGCGGAAGCTAACGGTGAAAAAGAGCAGCCTGTTGGGACGCGAGAGATTTTGCTTAGTAAAACCCCGAAGGTTATAAGGGTCATCCTCCATCCTCTCCTCCCATATTCCCGCGGCGTTCCAACCCTTGCGGTGTTGCGGGCGGGAACGGCAAAAACCGGCGGTGAAGGTATAGTCTCCTCCTCGCCCCTTTTCTTCCATAAAGCTTAAGGAGTGTTTGGTCAGACTGTCGTCTCTTATTCAATATTCCGTCCTGCTTTTCTCAAGGCTTTCATGGACTCGCTGATTTATGATAATCTTTGGTATGGAAGTAAAGCCGTTACCGCCTGTCTTGCCGCCAACACACATTTTCCAGGTTCTTCCCAGCATCTGAGATTTTACTCTTACCACCGATCGTACCATTCTCATCCCACCAATTTCAATGGAAGTAAAACAACTTTAAATCGTGAGTAATTCAAGAATTATTCCCACCAGTTCTATTCGCGATCAGCTGTTTGTCTGGGTAACTCAGACGTAGTGAAGTTCCAAAATTCCGTTGAGGGAAGCAACTATTTGCTGTTGAAGGCTTCTTTCTCTTGTGTTGTAGATGTCTCAATTATGATTTATGCTCTTTTTTTGTCTTGACTTAATCTATACCTTTTCCAAGACAGATTCGGTCATATCATGTAGGAGGTCCTACTTCATGAAGAAGGATCTAGAATATTTCATTATTAAGGCCTATTTTTATCACATAATTGATTGCAGAACGAAATTTCGATCTTCCCCAAATTTAATGCGGCAATCATGTATAATATATACATTATATCCCTGATTCATTTTGCAAGAATAGTAAACCATTGTAATCACGTTCTAAGGGTCGGCAGAATTTCGCCGTCCGCCGTACCTGCTTTAATTTTTACTCTCCGAGATGTTTAGTGGAGCGAGGGTGAAATTTTCAGGGGAAAACTCCATCTAACTGACTCCTCAGGCAATTTTCGATTTTCCCTCCTCAATTATAAATGACCACTCGGGAAAAGTTTTGGAAGCTAAAACTAGTCGAATCGAAAATATTTTCAGATTTGAAGAACATACCATTGGGAATCGAATGAGCCCTTCCCCACGTCAGTAGGTCAAACCATTCCCGATGTATGGCCCGATTTATGGTGTCAACATTTGCATTTTTTTGTTTATATTGTTTGCGTTCACAACCCTTGCGGTTGTTGCGGGCGGGAACTTTAGCCGGCGGTGGATATTGTAGTTTTTCCTACGCCTCTTTTATTCCATAAAGCTTAATATATTTGGTGATTCGTCTCTTATTTTTCAATATTCCGTTCTGCTTTTCTCAAGGCTTTCATGGACTCGTGTGATTTATGATAATTATCTTTGGTATGAGATATGCATAAAGCCGTTAGGCCTCATGTCTTGCATTGCCATGACACACATTTTTCATTATACCCAGCATCTTTAGATTTTTACTTTTAACCACCGATCGTATTCAATTCTCATCCCACCATATTTCAATGGAAGTAAAACAACTTTAAATCGTGAGTAATTCAAGAATTATACCCAACAGTTCTATTCGCGATCAGCTGTTTGTCTGGGTAACTCAGACGTAGTGAATTTCCAAAATTCCGTTGAGGGAAGCAACTATTTGCTTTTGAAGTCTTCTTTCTCTTGCGTTGTAGATGTCTCAATTATGATTTATGCTCTTTTTTTGTCTTGACTTAATATATACCTTTTCCAAGACAGATTCGGTCATATTGTGTACTAGGTCCTACTTCATGAAGAAGGATGTAGAATATTTCATTATTAAGGCCTATTTTTATCACATATATTTCATGACTGTCATTTTTTATATTTCCTCACCTGTTATTCATTTCTTAATCATTTAATAGCCAATCATGTACAGCCAGCTCATAATACATCCATGCCATCCACATATCAATTTTTTGCAGGAATAGTCATACCCTATAAGGAAAGAGTTCAGTTTGTTAATTAATTATCAATAATATTCATAATTTATATTCATTTTTTCCTTTCTTGTTAATTGTGTAAAGTTGAATTTTTACCTTATCAGTGCATTTCATGTAGCTTAAATATGACTTGCTCCCATCTTTACACCTTCACTCCATAGGCATTATTGTGTGTAATGGTTTCCTAATTATGTTATTTTGACAAAAACAAGTGTAGAAAGTGTAGGTTTTTTTATTGAGAAACCAAAAAATGTACAACTTATGAAAAGAGGGAGATGGAAACCAACCAGTCATTATCATTGACGTTGTTGTTACTCAACTCTTTCCTTATCTGTGTTGGTGCCAGTCACAGATGTGTTTCTACTATCAGTTGGCTGTTCACATATTATGCTTAATTACTAATTATTAATTAGTATTAAATATAGGGTAGAAACATTCACTAAGGCTATACAAATCAGTCTTAATATTCATAGCATTTTTTCCAGCTTTGACTATTTTAATATTCTCTTTTATTTTCCTCTTCCATGTGTTGTTTTCTTTACATAGAATTTTTACATTCCCAAAGTCTGGTTTATGATTAAATTCTAACATATGTTGAGCTACTCCAGTACAACCTCTTTTAGATTCAATATCTCTTGCATGAGCATGCATTCTTTTATGTAAGTTAACTCAGGATTCTTCTATATATACCTGACACATTTATTACATTTTAACCGGTATTTACCTCCTATTCAATGATGGAGGGACCTTCATAATCGACCAAAATTGCACAGAGCTGCTCGGTAATTAATCGAATTCAGGGATTATTTTGAAGCAGGTTGGTTTGAATGCATTTTATGCGCGGTTCTTTCATCTTTTCAAGAAAAACTTTGTAGTGTTCGAGCTTGAGTCGAAAATAAACAAGGACATCTCACGTGGAAGAGGTGTTTCCTAAAAATGTCATGTCACTCAAACAGCGTCTGATCAAGGACATCAAAATTTGCTGTATTCTGTGGCATTACGATTTTCTTCGAATGGATCGAACCAAAACCAATGATGATTCATCGAACTAAAAAATCTCAGAAGATGGTTCAATAAATCGAATGGATTTGATGGATGGTTTTTGGAATGTATTTCAAGACAATGAGAATTGTCGCAGTGACAAGTTTACATTCTCCAAATTTGTGAGGCATTTTGGAATATACAATGATCACTGCTGTTACTCTTTAATGGTGGAGGGGCCTTAGTATTCGACCAGAATCGGGCAGAGGTTCTGCTCAGTAATGAATCACATTCAGGGATTTTCTTGAATCGGGTTGATTTCAATACAATTCTTGCTTTTCTTTTATCTTTTTGAATAGTCCATTGTAGCATTCGAACCCGATTCGAAAGTAAATATGGACATCTCGTGCGGCAGAGCGGCATACGATACCCTGAAGCCCGTTGTCCTCCGGTTCCGGGAAGAGAGGGAGCCGAACGTGGTCGATTCTCTGTCAAAACGCTCGCACGAACGAACTTTTTTCGTACTGATTCGAGGGAGCAACGACTCGTGTGGCGATAGTCAAACACCCCTCCATTAAAACATCCTACATAGGCGCGTAATAAAAGCCTTCCACTCCCTTTTGTCCGAGGTGGCTTTTCGAATGGGTTCAAAACCATTTTAAAACCCTCATCACCCCCCCTGACTTCACTGACCTACCCGTTTGATTTACATACCTACATTACGAGACTGGGTCCCGGCACAGCCCTTCGCGTGAGGTCATGCACGCGGCTCCCCCTTTAATTCTTCTTCTTTCCTACTTCCTCTTCGTGAACTGTAAGGTCGTGTCAGGGTCAATGGGTCTCTGAATGGTTTGAAATAATTATCGCTACAAACGCTCGCAAAAATTAACGGCTACACACTCCAAGCGTTTGTCATTTTACTGACAGAGAGTCCTTTCACATCGGTCATTGTCTCCCCTTTAAGTCACATTCGTGTGTCGTAGTGTTTAATTTGTGACCTAAAACCGGATCTTGCCATCAGTATGCGAAGCTTCAATTCAAAACCTAATGGTCCGGGCAAAGATAATGAAAACAAACATCGATGGTGTTACCTTGTCACACAACCAAATACAGTTACCTAGCTGTCATAGTGCATAAAAGTTCGACTTCAATAATATTGGGATCATGCACTCATCACGAGTAAGTCAAAGATGGATCTTGTTTATGACCAGCTTGCAAAGACTTTCAGATGACGTTGCAATTAATCGGATATACTTTTACCATAGAAAAATAAATTTTATCCATTTTGTCAACGATAATTAATAATTATTATTATCAATGAATATTGATATTTAAAAAGCGTGTTTCTTCCATAAAACACCATGAAAGCTTCACCAGTGGAAAAACAGTTGAACTTCATGCGTCACACAAAATTTGGAAAAACTTGATTTTTAAACCTACTTTGTTTAAAACGGAACTCAACTGCATATTTATGATGAGTAGGACTCAGTGTCTCGTTTACACTCGGGGACAACGTGGGACAAGGTTTGTTTTCGTGTTGGACCTCCGGATAACTGACTTTCGTGTTCTGCCTGGAGGCCCCACAACACAAATAGAGGTGGAAACGGGACAGCTATGTACCAACTAGCGAGTTCACTACCATCAAATCCAATCTCTGGCGAAGGGTTCTTGCACCTCACCTTGGCATAAAACCTTTTTGCTTTAAAATGGGATTTCATGAACTCCGCAGAAAAGTTAGGTTTTTCAAAGTTTGTTCAATTGCCTACCTTGGCTCCTGCATAACAATAAATTTACCCTAATTCAATATTTACTTCACCTAATTGAACGAAGTTCTTTACTATACAGTCACGTTTGGATACGAGGAACCTATGTGCCACACCCACTCAGAGGTTTTTTTTTTGTTTTTTTTTTAATTTTTTTATTTTTAAATGACCGCACGTAATTGCCGAGTTTCTATTGGGGTCGTGGTTTCATGTCTGAATTTTGTGGATCGTTCCTGATTCATCTGTTTTGGCGTATGATGATTCCACCTCCTCACACCCGCAGCTAATGGTTTACGAAAATTATATTTAAATCCATCAATGAACAAAACACCAGACCCTTGACGGCTTCCGCTACAAACTGCACATCTGACAACAGGCACGGATAGAGGTGATGCCTAGTCATGCCATAAGTTCTGTTAAAAACATTAGAAGAACTGTTCAGCTGAAACTAGTTCACGCTGGGCCTTCTCTGGACTCAATATTTATGTTTGGTATAGAGCTAGAAATCTTCGCTGAGTAATACAGCCCCTGAATGTGACACTGTTCGAATGAAACAATGGGTCTTTCAGCTGAACTCAGCTTCAAGGCAAAAGGTTCGAACGTTCCAAAATTTACCAAGATGTCGAATTGTCCAGCTTGGATATGAACTCGTTGGATTACCAGCTTTAAACCCATCTTGGGCTGATGGCATGTCGCCGAGGGCACCGTGAGTGTGTCTCTGGTGAATGCTGTTCGTAATTTCCTTCATTAAGTGTTGCCGATTACAAGCCTGTGTAAAGAAAAGAGGAGTTTGAGTTTTTCATCATTTTTCCACCTTATAACATACAATAATTCCAAAGTAAAATACCTCAAGCTGAGTGTTAAGAACAAAATGATGTCTCCGTGCATATTTCCTTGTAGCAGAACTCATGGCAGGACTAGGTAAATGTGCCAAGGATTCATGTCGATTGCGGAGCACTTGCGGAGCTTATCGGTTATGGGATCATTTGCGACAATCGGTATTCGCGATTGCTAAGTGAAAAATATTACTCCAATATCTCACCCGAATATGGGTCATTTCAAAACTTCGTTCACATTTGGGTGTCGACTTTTCTAAAAATAAAAGTTGAAACTTGATCAATTTTCTTGTTCTTGTTGTTGTTTGCCGGTTCTCGTGGCATATTACCCAAGGGAGCACACATAATCTTGAACCGTACTGCTGATACGCCATTTTGAAGAAAAAAACTTTTGTAGGGAGTGAGGTATGTACTACTATTTTCCCCTCTTGATCCTCCAACCTCCATGGGAATTGCCGCTCAAGTCTTTCAAATTAGGTGAGTGGAACAGCACAAATTAGCTTAATTTTTGCTACAGTAAATCTGAGGTTTCCTTGCCAAAATCTCACTTGCTGCAAGCAGATATCACTCCCTACAATTTAAGGGGCTACTGGCTTGATACTGTAGTAAGTGAGAGTACCCTCTCACTGCCTTTACATGCCACAAATCTATTGAAACTGGTTGAACCAAAATGTTGTCAACGAACTTCCAACAACTACACTAATTGTCAAAAAGTGCGATCAAGTTTTACTTGCCACAGTCAGAATGTTACTAGAGTAGAGTAGGGAGTGATAGTTAAAAAACCTACACTGCTGCCACCAGGGATGGTTTTCCCAGTAGAACTGGTTTGGAAGGTCTATGCAAAATAAAACCACCAGCGTTGAGACCATCTTGAATAAGGGATGTCAAAAAAAAAAAAAAAAAAAAAAACAGAAGCAACTTCGTAAACACCCTTTCCTGCCTGTTGGGGGTTACTTTTCAAAACATTGTAGGGAGTAAGAAAAAACCGTGAGACACTGAAATAATGGGCTAATAAGGCTACTTGATTTGATCCAATTTCTTCCTGAGGCGGATATCCATTGTAGATGGTATATTCTCTCATAGTGTAAGTGGATATAACAGCCCCAATAAATATTTCGCTGAGTAGTGACGATGGAAGTTGTATACCTCTGGTCAGTGACAGCTGTAGGGAGTTAGAAATACGGACTTTTCGGGGACTAATACGGGTATTTTCTCCTGGGTCCTGTAGGCACAACTTTTACACACTTTTCCATGGAACATGTACATCCACATAGGAGAAAATTTTAAAACACTTACAAAACTGTATTCAGTTGAGATTTGACGGCAATATTGATCAGTGGCATAAATGTGACCGAAATTTTGAAATGTCTTATATCGCACTTTCCCCTCGGGCTCACATTTTAGCAGTTACGCTCCAATGTTTGTGTGTTATATAACAGCAAAACAATTTAGCCCATATCTTGATGTCAAGTTATGGTATAATTCGAAGAAAGTTGTTACTCTCTAGTTCTTTTATACAATTTATGGTCCTTATATGTGTTGAAAACGGGATTGTGTACTAATCTTATTTCATTCAAGTTTCTTTCGCCTGTTTCTTCTTTATACTGTATAGCACCGGGTTCAGCATTTCCATAGGAAAGCGCCGGAGACCGCCTTTGGAGTCATTTGCATAAGAGGCGGGAGCCCAAAGCTCTCGGGGAGGCTGTGTGGGAAGGGAGCCACCGGGTGTAATAGGGTCCAACATATTGCTTCTCGGCCGGCATGACTTGCGAGCGTTCTGCACAAACTGGAGTTAATATCGACCTTTGTCGAGGGCGGTGGTGGTGTGAGCCGGCGCTTGTGTGTCCTCGTCGCCTCGTTGGACGTGTGCATCTGGTTGATCCGATTTGGCGAAGTCGTTGTGGGGAATCTACAACGTACACTATCGTACCACAAGTCTCTCTTGTGAGTAGGAAACGGAGTTCTAAACGCGTGTAATAGCGAACCGACCAATATGTGAGAAGATAGTGAAAAGCCGGATTCTGGGATGTACTGAATCACAAGCTACGAAATGGTGGAAACCCATGTCAAGATAAACACAAAATTGAATAGCTATAAACGTTATATCCATTCCACGTTACAAGTCATTATTAGTACAGAACAGTAACCGAATGTACATTCGAAAAAACAGTGGCAGGTGAAAGGGATCTTCAATCCCATTGGTCAAGACGTGAGGGGGAGCAACCAATCATGTGGTTTCTTAGTAGAAGGAGATACAATTCTATTGGTCGGGAAAGTGAGAGGGATGGAAACGGATAATATTGATGGTAGGAAGTGGGGAAATCAGATAAATGTAATACCAAAAAAAATGTATGTATAGAAAAATGAAAAAATATAATAATGAAAATAAATAATGGGCGAATGTATCTAGGAATACTCTCATTTTAATTTAATTTTAATTTTTTCTTGGACATTTAGAACACCTCTTTTTGGACAAAATTGAACGAATTCTAAAAACTATTTAATGTTGAAAGCAAAACTAAAATTGCGATCGAAGTCTGATTACCAACTATTTTGAAGCAAAAACCCGAATGAATTAACCAAAAAAAAAAAAAAAAAAAAAAAGATTTTTTGAGACTTGTTGAGTAAATTCAGTTGTTGGTCACTCTCAGCAAAGGATGTGAACTATTTTGCCCTAGAAGAATTTTATAGCGTTCTGGAAGAAATTGAAGTAATGTTGTACTTCATTTAGGCGGTTGATGGTAATGAGTGTGAGTGCGTGTGAACACCTAGTAGGTTGAATGATCAACCGTTGATCCGATCGACTTGGCTAGGTCTTGGTGGGGGATCTCCCACTTATACTGTCATACTAGAAAACTCTCTTGTGAGTTGGAAATTAGGTTTTAATCGCGTGCAATAACGAGCCATCTAAAACATATTCCTCAAAACTAAAATTGTTTGGCATTGGCAAAATAAGTGCCCATTTATAGGACGGACTTTGGTGAAATGACCAGGGATTTGCTGTGTGATTTAGATGTTGGAGGCCACCGGATTGTCGGTAGACTGTGTAGATGTACAAGCATGAATTACATGTCCCCATCACTCGCTATTAGTATGCAAATTCACATTGATTAGCTTCGTGGCAGTTTTTCGGCAGAACACCGCCTGTCATGACTCGATTACATGTAAGGTGTTTGGTGTGGCAACTTTGGTGTTTGTATGTCGACAAGCCTTTTAGCTCGGATACCCTCTTTAGCAAATCAACCGGATACATCCAGGTGAAAGGCAGATCTTTGGAACTGATGTCAACGAATCCGACTTCTTGGTCTGACGTATGGTATATTCTCTCCCTTTGATGCTGTAACCATACATCCTAGGATAACCACTGCTCCATGGCTACCTCTTTTAACACCTTACTGAGACGGCTAATATTGCCATCCGGTCAGCATGAAAATACCACATACACAAGAGTGAGAGAAACATTGAGAGGGTGAGAGAAGGACATAACGATAGAGAATGAGGAGTGAGGGGATTTAATAGAGAGAGACAGATATTTTCTTATGTACATATATGTGGAATTTCAGGCGACAACGCTCGATGTTAAACAAAAACATAGTTCTTTCGCTGGAAAAATCAAGCATTCCAAGTTTGTTGGACAACACCTTTTAAGCACATTAAATTTGATAAATTTCAAAAAATATTATTAAAAAATTAACAAAAACTGCTAAACATTGTTAAATTTACGTTTCCTTTCTTTTAAATGAATATTACTTCAAAAAGTTGAAGAGCCTTGAATTAGCTCATTCAAAAAATGAAGCTCAAACTCATGCTGATAGCCATACTTGAATTTCACCAAAATGTCATAGAAAATCGATAACAATTTTAAAAATGTTAAATCCTTATTATTTGGTCCAACAATTTAGAACAAGAATTTTCGCTATCAGATTGATAATCAACATTCCTTTTGCACACAAATTGTTCAAATGGTAACTGAATTAAACATAAATCCTATACATTTATTTTGGAAAATTCGCTTCTAAGATCATGCTGCAGGGCTCCAACTTTTTCCCACAATGCCTACCACTGTCAAGGTTAATCATCACCTAATAAATGTGTATGTTGGAAAAATTGGTTGGCTGAGCGAGCAGGGTTCGATTACATGAAGTTGCTGGGTGAACTGAGGGAAAATAACTCAGATGGTTTCAAAAATAGTCTTAGATTTGACGTTCAGACTCCGACATTTGTTTTCCACAAGGCTGGATGGACTCTTTAGATATTTGTGAAATATGTGAATTTCGTCAAGAGTTCTCTGTTAGCGTCCCATATATTGGAGCTGATGGTAGGATGGGGAACAAAAAATTAAAACTCAAGTAGAGAGCTAGAAAAGGGGCGAATAAGCAGTTGGTGCTAGGGTGAATCCTTCCCCTATTTTATCTCAAAATTCTTTGACCCTTACCGGAGGTGATTCATGAGAAGGATTCCTCCAAGAATCTCATCATTCTCCGCATTATCATTTTTCGATTTTGGAGATGAAAGAATCCGTATATGAGCAGCTAAAATGTACAAACAGGTTTGACGATGAAATAGCCGACTGCACGGAATGATCAGTCAATACCTACCGCGATACTACCCTTCATAGGAACAGACTACTTGACCCAGCATACGTTGTTTTGCCTTATAAATTATTTCTAGTTTCTAGATAAATTCTAGTAGTGGGTGTAGGTAGTGGGGTGACCACATTCACTTTGAATCTTTTGTTTGGAGCGTAAGTATTTATTTCTTCGTATTTGATTCGATACGTTTCGTCCTGCAACGAGGACTTCTTCAGTCTGCAACTTACTATGTCATAAATGTAAGTAGAATTTAGGCATTGACGTCGTGGTGACACCACACATCTCTTCAGTTGTTGTTTATTACTTGTAGCTTAGGTAAGTGAAGTGATTCAATGAGTTTCAATTTTTACTTGCAGCTCTCCTCTCTCCCTTTTTGTCATTCATAATAGAATTGTTAATAATTAACGCAGTTGATACCAACGAAGTTTTTAATCATAACATTTTGTATGTATGAAAAGGATGAGAGAGCATTTTAACAACTTCACTTACCTAAGCTACAAGTAATAAACAACAACTGAAGAGATGTGAGGTGGCACCACGACGTCAATGCCTAAATTCTACTTATACTTATGACATAGTAAGTTATAGACTGAAGAAGTCCTCGCTGCAGGACGAAACTTATCTAATCAAATACGAAGAAATAAATACTTACGCTCCAAACAAAAGATTCAAAGATAAATTCTAGTAGAGACAAAACGTAACTCACTTATTATAAGTGTGTAAGTATGTGGTAAATGTGTGAAATATATCGAAGCATGCCACGTACAAGTGCCCGTGTAAAAAACATGGTATACTCAAATCTAAGCCACATGTGGACATCGTTTGGCACTGCGATTTGTTGATTGTCATTGCAAATGCCAATCTAATCGGAATCTGAATTCGTTTGAGTTGAATTGGCACATCTGTAGGTATGATAGGAATCCGTTTTATTAAAATATTTTCACCTTTGAACTTGCCGTTTAAAATGCTGGCTTCGATAACGTTCTTCATGAATTTTGGAATGACTAATCGCGTACCGTTGCACAGCTGTGGCGGGTTTAAATTACGAAGCAAGATAATAATTATCTTCAATTATTGGAGATCTACCTTCAATTGTAAATTATGCGGTGGCACACCTGGCAAATCCAGTGAGTTCAAAAACTCTGTCGGAAAATTTACAGATTCGCTCGCATCGCAAACTGTGTCAATAGATTTATATGATTCCAAGTTCCGTGGCAACAACTGTTATATCTTCAATTTTAAAATGATCAGTTATCGAGCGGGATGAAAATGAAAATTGCTACAAAAAATAGGGGTTGGTGATAAAAAAGTAAAAATCTAGGGTTGTATGTATTTTTGAATGCCACATTATCAAAACATGAAAAACAAATTTCGTCCAAAAATTGAAAAAAAAGGTTAGGGTGAACAACCGGGGTATGAAAAATATATAGTAGCCGATTCTCAGCCCTACTGAATACGCATATAAAATTAGATAAAAATCGGTAAAGCCGTTTCGGAGGAGTACGGTAACTAACACCGTGACATGGAAATTTTATATATTAGATAGTGTTCTAAGTTGTTAGAACAAATTTCATCCCTACCTAAACTATGGAATAAGGTGTGAATTGAATTTTTATTGTGCCTTAATTGTTCACCCTACTCAAACGTACCACGTGAAAAAGTTCGTTATAAAACGAAGGGGATTGGTTTTGAACTCCATTGGAAAAAGGCGGAGGACATGTAAATCCCCACAGCCCTTTGAGACGGACTAATTGGAGAGCTGCTACTTCGGGCGGAGCGATAAAATATCCGCATTTAAAAAAAAAAGATCCCGTATTTTCATAAAAGTAATTTATGTCAGGTCTTTTGAATTCCATATTCCTTTGCAAATGTGATTACTATAATGACTCATTTCAGGTTGATTCGGTTATGTTGGCGTCAAAAGAAATACGAACTTTTTCATGATGAAAGTGTCAGTGAAGGGCTATAACGCGTAGAAGGGTTTTACACCGCTTTTATTTTGACGTGTTTGCCCCAGAGAATGGAGAAAAAAACCAAGAGCAATAATAATAAGATAGAGATAACTGCGTACTAAATAATTGAGGGGTTTCTTCCAATAACCAATCAAGTCCAAAAATTGAAAACCGATGGAGGTGAAATTTTATTCCTCAACATACAAGCAATGTAGGGGAAAGATTTTTTTTTTTTTTTTTTTTGAGAGAGAGAAAAAACATTTATTGATCATTATATGGGGTGGAATGTTGGGTTAGTTGAGATTTTTGAAAAGTATAAATTAATACGCCAAAAGCTCGAAGTGGTATGGAAGCCAGAAGTAGAAATTGAGTCGCCGAAAGTTTAAATTGAGATGCCAAAAATATTGGAATTGATTCGTGCCAAAGGTTCAAATTAATTTGCCAAAATCTTCAATTTGATAGTATGCCAAAAATTCAAATTGATTTTGCCAAACCAATCTGATTGTTTATGTGAGAACCGTGTATGTTCACCGGCTGCAAGGCTTCAAACATTGGTCTGCTGGCAAGAAGAAAATAAGTGTTAGGTGTTTCAGACAGTACCAGACGGTAACCAAACAAGTCCATTTAATCAGCTACTAGAGAACCAATGCGAGAAGATACTGCGTCTCAGTTCGCAGTTTCATTTTCACGTTGGTTTGCTGTGCATTATGCTGATTTTTATAATATATCCAAATAATAGATTAGGTTCTCCCTTCAAAACTATCATGCTTTATGACCAGCAATCAATATAACACTCATAAATACATAAATATATCGTTGAACCAAACAACTTGACTAAACAGCTGAAATTCTGCAAGAACCCAACAAATTCACATTTTAGCTGAAAGACTGCTTATTTTGCGGATTTGGCATTTACAAATGTTCAATTTACCCAGTTTGGGATTTTTGGACTTATTTGGTTATTGGAAGAAACCCCTCAATTGTATTGCTCCGCGATTAATATTCAGTGTCCGTAAAATGCTTACGTCCGAAAAGTATGACTTTATCAAAGTGGCATCACTGTCTTTCCGTGACGTGGGATTCTCCCACTCGCTTTTGAATCCCACTTGGATTCTTCCGACCGATCTGTGGGTTCTTCGATTTTGTCATTAAACGATCTCATTATAAGTGCTGCATTAAATCGTTTTTCATCAATTATAACTTGAGCTAATCGTTCTTCAGTTTTCTTTATCTGAACCTTCAACCAGAGTTAGAAGGTAATGATCACTTTTTAAATTACTTTGCTCTTTTGATGGAAATTCACCTTGGCTGACACCAGCTATGGTCAAAACTCAGAATTAGGCCTTTGAATTAGAAAATTTCATTGAAAGTAATTGCAGTTCCCATTCCAATTACTGTTGTGGTAATTGAAAATGCAATAACTTTTTCTCATCACATGAAATAGGAATTCAAAAAACCCATTCCAATTACATGTAATCGGGAAAAGTAATCGCAATTTCCATTTCTATTACCATTACATTGGCCCAAAATCACTGAGCAATTGACAAAACTCTAGCCACAAGTCCGCGAGGAGTGTTCAGATGTAAACCAACTCGGAACCAGCCCAAAATCACTGAGAAACTTATATAGCTTTTCCAAGTCGTATTGAGAATTTTCCAAGTCGAATTGAGAATTTTCCATACCAAATTGAGATTTTTCCAAACCAATTTGAGAATTTTCCAAATTTTCCAAATCAATTTGAGAATTTTCCAATCTAAGAAACATTCACTACTAAACAGGAAGAGGAAGTTTTCCAAACCAAATTGACAATTTTTTAAGGCAATCCAAGACTTTTATTGAAAACAAAATTATTGAAGCAAAATTAAAGAATAGCACTTTATGAACAAATTAACATTGAAATTAAAAAAAATTTCGTTGGCAAAAGCAGAGTGGCCTCGATTTTTTCTGTACTTAACAAGAGCGTAATTTTTATGAAGTATTCTTCGTTCATTTTGTCTTTATGATTTCAATGTTAATTTGTTCATAAAGTGCTATTCATTCATTTTCTTCACTAATTTTGTTTTCAACAAAAGTCTTGGATTGCCTTAAAAAATTGTAAATTCGGTTTGGAAAACTTCCTCTTCCTTTTTAGTAGTGAAAGTTTCTTAGATTGGAAAAATCCCAAATTGATTTGAAAAATTCTCAAATTGATTTGGAAAAATCTCAAACTGATTTCGAAAATTCTCAAGTTGGTTTGGAAAAATCTCAATTTGGTTTGGAAAATTCTCAATTCGGCTTGGAAAATTCTCAATTCGACTTGGAAAAGCTATAAAAACTCGTACTACTCCACGGAACCCTTAGATAATGACATCGGCCAGTAAAAATGTTGCCCAAAATTGCATAAAATCTCCCATTCACTTGTAATCCAATTACAGGCGTGTAATGGGATCATTCATTCACATTACAAATACATATCTTCAAAAGGAATGGGCCTTTGTAATGGGAATGGGAATTTCTTTTATAATAACCCTGCCTTCAACTGCTTTATTGGGTGGGTCTCAAATTAATTATTTACTCCGAAGCAATAAGCTTCTTAACTCACTCAAGCCATAATTTTGATGGGATAATCGTACGTCAATGCTAAGGGCCAACACCTATATGCAGTATGATGAGCGGAACTGGAAGATTTGAAATCTACACACCTTGAAACCTAAAGTGACAAATGTTTGCTATACGATTACAAAGGTTTATTATTGAAAATAAAAATCAGTTGGACCATGCTGCTCCTGTTGCTGACCTGCTTGATCCACGGGGAACTTCTGATTTTACTTTGCCGATTCTAAGATGGATTTTGAAAATATAAAGCAAGATAGTTCCATTGAACTATCAGTCTGAATGGGATCGTGACCGTGTTGATTGTTCTCTCTGTAATTACGGCGTGAAGGACGATATTTTTATTTTAACGGCAGTTTTCTCAATTTTAAGAGAGTACAAGGTCAGGTGTTTTGAAGCTAGTACAATCGCCCAGATTGATTTTGTTCATCGCCTAGAAAATAGAAAACGGTGGATTAAGCTGGCTAACTGTGCACACGATGCGTGGTCTTATCGTAAGGTACTTGTTAATGAATTTAACTAATAACGCGATAGGCGGTGCATTTGTTTGAAGCTTGATACATTGTCATTTACTTTGCTCAAATTATTTCCGAAAATTAGAATGTTTCTTTTTTATTTCATCTCATTCATTTCCACTAGGGTCAACTTCAGCCTAAAGCTGTGGCCATCTTTACTTTCGAAAAGTTGTTCAATTTGTTTTGTATGTGTACATTTTTTAATTTTGATTTTTCATTGGGAATGAATTCTACAATCGACCCTTAAAGTTTGATAAACTTGCGTTCGGACACCGAATTAAGAGTGCCCTTGGATATCCGAACTGTGTACTACACCAATTCAGTCGGTTTTCAAGTTTAGGCGGTTTCGGAGTTGTGTTCATGTGAAGCTGCCCGTTCAGGCTGCGGTTCGCCGTTGTCATTCTACATACGTGAAAAGCGGTGAACAATTTTCAGCCTTCTTTTTCTCATGAACTGAGGCCCAGTGTTTCCAGGTTTTTTTTTTTACCCCAGTGCGTCCGAGAAATGTCACAATCAGGCCGAACGCGGCCTGGTCTGGTTTCGTTTTTCAATTTAACCGTTCCGCAGAATGGATATAGCAGATGTCACTCGAGTCAACTTGGGTTGCACACAGAGTTCCATCCTCGGCAGCACGTGTAAACTATGAATATTTCTATCCACATTACCGCATAATTATTAGTACATTGTGTTTAGGTAATTAGGACCTTAGGATCTTTCCTACTTATCATAAGACTTGTTTCGATATGAACTTGTTACCTTATTATTGTTATGTGCATTATGTGTCCTGAACCTGAACTTTCTCAGTCCCCTGCCCCCGCAGTTTGAAAACGCCCTTATCGCCGAACTACCCTGTTCTCTTCCACTCACCTCCTCTTGCGTTGGCTCCGACGCATTGTTCTTTTGCGTCCGTCGTCAGTCCATATCACGGTTCAACCGGTTACACGTCCAAGACGATTTCCCCGACTCCAATCTTCTACTTCTACCACGTGGTCACCAGTTTACATTGGCATCAAGTGCCTCCAATTACGAATTGACGGCTCCAGAGGCAACCTACTGGAGCAACGGGGTTCCCGTAATCATCATACGTTTTCTCGACCAAATAAAACAGTGAAAATTGTTTTTGATATACCATTTGATAGCTGACTTTTTGCCGCATTTTTTAGGCTACAGGCACCTGATCAAATGCAGATTTGAGTGGATTACTGAACGTTTTTTTTTTTTTTTTTCAGATTTTCTTGTAGTTTGATTTGTAGAGTGAGAGCGAAAATAAGTGAGATGAAAAAACGCTGCAAATTCTTTCACTGGGGCTTATTATTCAATTGGCTTGCGTTCATGATTTGAATCTCTACTAAGCTTCGGAGTGTGCGTGTTTCACAGGATAGAGCGGTTATTGAATTTCAGGAGATATGCATAGAGCACGTAAATTCTGTTCTCAACCAAAATACCTATTTGGATTGATCAGTTGATCATATTTGTGTGCCTCCTGAAATTCAATAATCGCTCTATCCTGTGAAACACGCACACTCCAAAGCCTAGTTAGAAATTCAAATCATGAACGCAAGCCAATTGAATAATAAACCCCAGTGAAAGAATTTGCAGCGTTTTTTTATTGAACCTCAATACCCCCCACAATTAAAACATCTATAATTTATCAAGTCCTTTAGCACTCGTATTGCATTAAAACTTCCCCAAATCCAAATTTAAACGATGTAACCAAAGGTAGACTGATGTAGAGGAGGCACACAAATATGATCAACTGATCAATCCAAATAGGTATTTTCGTTGAGAACAGATTTACGTGCTCCATGCATATCTCCTGAAATTCAAAAATCGCTCTATCACCTGTGAAACACGGACACTCCGAAGCTTAGTACAGATTCAAATCATGAACGCAAGCCAATTGCATAATAAACCCCAGTGAAAGAAAACTTATTCACCCCAGTAATAATAATGAATAATATTTACCTATATATTATCAGTGTTTCATTCATATCAGAATGCTTCAACCCGTGTATCGGCTACTAACTACAAGTATCCACATCGGCTATCACTCCAGTATCCACATTCACTACAACTCGACGCTATCGGCATCACTAGGTTACAAACAAACAATATTAAACCAAAATACGCAAATGTTGGCACCAAAAATCGAGCCATACATCGGGAATGGTTTGACCTACGGATCTGGGGGAGGGCTCATTCGATTCCTCATGGTATGTGCTTCAAATAGGTACAAATTCAGGCCGCTTCGACTTGTTTTGATGTTTTTAGGGATTTTACAAAACTTTGCCAGCCCTTAAAGGGCACTTTAAATTGAGTGAGAGAGCTGGCTCAAGAATTGGGGCGTCGCGACGCGTCGTCGGACCAAGATGGATTTTTCCTGAAAATTTCAGATCTTTTGCTCCAGCCGTTTGGGAGAAATCGTGCGTACGGCGGACGGACGGAAATTTTTTTATTGCAGATTCGGATTCTACACCCTTTGAAACGTAAACCATGAAATTTTCAGGGGGGATTAGAATTTTTTTCCAGAGCGATTACAATGGTTTATTATTGAATAATAAACCAAAATTGCTATGAGGCACATTTTTTGGAAATGTGTTGTAGAATACGTGGGTAAGGTACTGTGCACCTTATCTGGTACACCCTGTATACTGCTCCTCTTTAGTAAGCCTAGGAATGACTACTACGATATTTACTATAAACTCAATATATAACAATCATCATCAGCATCATAATAGTAAAGTAAATCAGTAAGGTCAACTAGGAATTATTTTGTGTGATGGATTTGGGTAGTTCTCCCTTAGTGTTCCATCAAACTGCTACTCCTGATAATCAAGCCATCTAGGCTATCCACCGTGTATTGCACACTTATCGCCTCAGTACTTGGAAGGGGGCAACTAGTCCATTCCATCATCTCCTTGTTGTAAAGTGCTTATTCATATTTTATTGCTTAGCTCCATTTGTTCTTACCCTACTCTCAATTTAACTTTGCATTATAAATGTTAATTCATTTGAATCTCTCCCTTCCTCATCCAGATGACTTGGAATTGTTGTTGTCAGATGGCTTCTTGAATCTCTCGTACTTCTGGGAGAAAGTCAAATAATCTCATCCAGTTTCCACGACTTTCGTCTCACGGAACGACTATCTTGTCTGCCCATCATCTTCAACTCGTTGTCATATCTCTCTCGACAATGCTCATAGAATCAAAGAGTACATTTTCATAGACGCTCCCGCTTTCCTAAGCAACCTCGCCGTCTTCTATTTAGAATGGGAAGGGCGCACCAGCTATTTCCTGTGTTTACTTCCAAGCGTTCCTTTATTGTTTTCCAAGCGAAAAGAAACTTCGCTTCTTCCGGTTCTTGATTTCAAACTCTACTCAGCAGTTCTGGAGCTAATCACAGTGTTGAATATCTCCAGTTCCAACTGTTTAGTTTCACTCAATTAGCAGATAATAAAACGGTACAATGTAGACTTTTGTTGACTTTATGAATTTATTTCAAATAATTGTTTGTCAGTTTTATACAATTAACTATGTACCCGTCATTTCCTTAAATAATAAACGAGAATCAATATTCAAACGCCATACTTCGTACTTCATTCATCATCAAGGATTTTTTATACGGACGATTGCGAGAACGAAAAGGGGAGGGGTCCTACTTTGCTGGGATTTTGACATATAATCGTCCGATTTTAATTTACTTCAAAGTATTTCAAACCTAATGGACCCGATGAACTACCCAAAATAATCTCAAAATCTGTCAAAAGCTGGGAGTATATTTGGGTTCAGTCACGCAGAAAAACTAATGGCAAAGATACTAGAAAATACTCGTACATCAGTTTGGGAAGGATAATATTGAATACAAAATAAATAAAATACTTTATAGAGAACTATGCTAGGGAAACCAACTAAACATCATCCGAAAACAGTATACAGATAACGTGTTATCATTCTTAGGAACAGGAAAAACGGATGGTCTAAACCCAGAATTTGTCATCTTGTTGTTAGTCTTGTTAGATTCTTTATCACTACTTCAGTCTTCTGCAATACAAGCAATATTCCAGAACGAATATTCACCTCTATCATTGGAAACCAAGCGTTTATTATATATTACCTTAATAAGACCAATATGGCAATATGGCTGCTCTATCTGGGGTTTGGCCAGCAAGTCACAAATAAAAAGGATCCAAACTCAAAAACAGAGCATTAAGGACAATAACCGATGCACCATGGTACGTGAGAAATGATAATATACACAAAGACCTTGATGTACCATTGGTTGACGATGTAATCAAAACTACCATAAACCGACAACACCCATCTCCTGCTGTATTTCAGAAATCTACTGTTATTGTCACTACTCTGAAAAGAAAGCGAGCACCCGACATATTGGACTCTAGTGAACAAAGTAGTACCTGACTGTTATAATGTTATTGTCTTGTTGAAATTGGAAATTATTATATACCCAACTTATTATTATATTCTTAAGAAATCAAAACTAATTTGCTGGGACTGTCGCTGGACAGGAACCCTTCACATGTGCCACGGTACTGATGTACCAGTAATTATTTATCTGTACCATCAGCTAACACATGGTATTGTAATACTGGTTGAATAAATATTTAAAAAAAACAAGCAATATTATTTCAGTAGACCGGAGCCTTCCGAAAATCCCTTAGCAACAAGAGGTTTCTGTTTACTGGCAATGATGAGTTGTGAAAAATACCTAGGTTGAGAAAAATTGTCTGTCCCTCCCCCCCCTTATTTTCCAACAGAAATGTACACATTTTTCGGGAAAATGAAGCAAAATTTAGAAATATGATGCCAAATATGACCTAACAACCAAAACAAGATGTTATTGGAAAAAATACTAAATATGCCCGGATATGACGCGTACAGCTGAAATTGGAGCCACCTACCGCCGTGAAATTGTCCAGAAATTCTTCTAGAAACCAATGTTCCTAACATCATTAAGGAAAAATATGCAAATATGACCGAATCCGCTAACAATAGCTGTCAGCCATAGGGGATTTCATGTGATACCGAATAGCTCGACTACTCCGGAATTGGACATTTTACTGGTGGATCAATCTTGATTACATAAAATTGCATATGCATACATAATATACATAAGTAGTTGATGTTATCTTCAGTCGAGTACGGTATAGCATGGAAGGGGTCTTTCAGACTCCTTGTTAGTTTGCATGTTCATAATTTTTCTCCCCCAAACTAATTTAGAAGTGGTGTTATAGAAAATCTGATTGAATCGTTTGTTCTTCTGTTGTCCAATTGGCTTCAATGGAGCAGAAGCAATCAGAAAAGAATTGGAGCGACAGAACAACGAAGAAGACGAGGAATCAGCAGATTTGAACAATGTGTGCAGTGAGAAAGGAAATTGTGTTCTGATAAATTATGACGATTTGGATCACAACTTGGAAGGATCTTTCAAATTTCAACACATTGAAAAAAAATTTCATTCTTGGGGAGGATTTAGTCAACTAATAGGCTGACGAACCTCTTGTGGAACACAGCCAGTCCGCACTTCCTACAGAACATCGTGACAATCAAAGTATTCTTGTGTTGAATGCAGTAGACGACCTCACGGAAAACACTAATGATGATTTGATATAGGATATGTGAACTATCCTGATTTTATAGTTATTTTCTCTTCACTAAAGTGTTTCAACTTTACTTTCAATTCTAATTTATTGCCCGTTCCGAATTTATTTGTTCGTAACGCTTAGTTTAGTCTGATGTTTGAATGGTTACCTATCTTACAAAAAATGTGATGGCGACTTGATGTTATAACGCCAGATAATAAGCTAGGATGTTAAAATGTAATTAACTGAAAAATACTGATAGTCATATCATAAAAATGTTAACAAGAAACCAAAATGGAGCTGGAAGTCTCTTTAGTGGGCATTTTTAATCATTTTATTAAAATATTTCTTCATTTTAAATCCTTTAAAACACAAATAGTAAGTATGGGTTCATTGGACCGCATGTTAGTACCAGGGTTCGAGTGATACATGTTAGTGACGGAGGGTTATGTAAATAGGGGTAAGCGTTGAATAAATGAATGCATCCAAAAGTATAAATGGAAGTGAGAGTTTTGTTTTCGCGCGGTAACACAGGTTTTCGGGTAAAGGGTTAGATCGAGCCGCCACAGGGTTGACATATCATGGGGGTTGTAGGACCACATGATGGAGAGGTCATTCCTGCGGTTATCAAAACATTTCCGCTTAGCACTTTGCGAATTCAAAAGGAACAAGCTTAATGCGGTGGAGAGACGACGAGCTGGACGGCCAGCGGGGTTTACATCATGTGGGGCGCTGACCTCACGTTCAAATCGGATTAGCCCAGTGACCAAAGGGCTGAGTTAACTTCCCCTCGTCGCACCTGTTCGCCACCATCGACCCCTCCGCGCTGTTCGTCTGCGGTTGAATCCCCTTTTGGCCCCTGTTGACTGTTTTAACGGCGTTACCACTTTCTAAACTTCACTTGAAACACAGCTCGTAGTAAAGTATTATTTCCAAGGAAGAGATACGGGAGAACCGGGTCATGAGAGGCACCCGTGGAAACAAAAGAAAAACGTCCACCAAGCTCAGTTGGTAGTTCTTGCAAATCCGTTTTCCTGAAGTTGGAACATGCAAAGTTGATACTTGATGTGAGTTTATCTCATAGCGTTTGGTAGTTTTTGATCATATGTCGAACTCGATTGCTTATTTACAAACTACGGATTCAGCTGGTTAATGAGTTCAGTTGGTGTTTCCAGCCATTCCACTGTCCCATTGTATGTGAAAATCTTTGTGGCATGTTGAAAAATCTGGTTTTTGAATTTTTGCCCAATTGTACGGGGATAAATGAAAGGAGCAGCCGAACAACTCACAGATAGGCTCACAGGCGTTCCTTAAGCATACACATCAGTTTGGTTGCGGAGGCCGTCTGTAGCAGTCAACTAATATTCGTTGCAGCTGTTCTTGTGCAGCTTCTTCACTCACGGCAAGGGACCCAGTTCTCCGTAGTTCTTGTAGGTTTGTTCCCAGGCAGATGGCAATTTAAAACTGTTTTCACACTTAATCGCAGAGTTTACTCACTTTCAAGTTCTTGCTTACAACTACGGATCCATCCAGTTGTAGAGTGAGTTCTTGCAGGTTTGTACTCCGGCTGTTGGCCTATGCAAAGTTGCTACGCTTTTCCACAGTACATCACAGAAACTCTCGCAGTCAGCCAATTACAGAGGTTGGCATGTTTTAATCGTGTGTTGAACTAAATATTCAGCCGGATGGATTGAATGAGCCAAAGAGGCTTTACCAGTTTGACGAGAATGGTGCAGATTTTACAGAAAACAAGGAGTGAAGCAAGTGGAGTAGTAAAAGCAAAAACGGTAATCGAACAAAAGTGGGAATAGAGCGAAAATAGGAACGGTTGTTTACGTTATCACTGTCATCTCGTTATCACCCTCATTTTGCGGGCAAATGACTCCTTCAAATCGTGCAGATCATGTTAAAACTTTAAATGGGTGTATCATGCTACAAACTACGGATACCGCCAGTTTCTGAGTTTTTGGGGTTTGCAACTGTCCTCAAGTACTAGAACTCCACACGAATTCAGCAATCATTGCATAAACTATCTACCACGGATTCACCAGTGCTCTATGTTTACTAACCGCTTGGAAAACATCAGGCTTGATTTAAATTGTCCACGGTCGAATCGCCGTTTGCCCTCTGTTGTCTTATCTATCGCCATTGCCTCTTTCTAAACATCACTTGAACAGCTCTTAATTAAGTAGTATTTGTAAGGATGAGATACAGAGGAACCGGCTCGTGAGAGGCGCCCTAGAGAACGGAATAAAAAACGTCCGCCAAGTGCACTGAGTAGTAAAGCTTCTTCACTCATTGTTAAGTGGCCCAAGCTCAGCTCACCGTTGTTCTTGCTTATCTGTTCTGCAGGAATTTGACGACGCAAGGTTTATACTCTCCTCCGTTCTGTCTCCACAGCCAATTGCAGAGTTTGGTCAGTTTTAATCGGGCGTCAAGCCCGATCAGGTTTCGAACAGGAACTACGCGTTCAGCCTTTTGCTGAGTTCAGTTGGTTCTTTGCAGGCTCCTGCCAAACCTATGCTTTGAATGTTTCTCCACCAAGATTGCCATAGACGAAAGCGGTAGCAGAACCACTCACAGAGAGGCCATGCAGCTAGGCAGACATTCCTCAAGCACACTTCAATTGCTGGCAATCAAGTAATGAGCATTGCAGCTGCCCGTGTACAGCTTCTTCACTCTCTGTCAAGGGACCCAGTTCACCGTGGTTCTTGCTTGTTTGTCCTTCGGATGTTGGCCTTTTATACCCTTTTCAACGCAGTCATCACAATGAATCGCAGAGTTTGGTCAGTCTTAAATCAACCATTGAACCTGGTCGTGTATTTACAAATTCTGACCTTGATGTACCTACATAGAGAAGCCTGCCCCGGAGAAATGGGGTCTGATATACACACATGTATGAATATAAAAAGCGGGAAATCCAAGAATAGTTTTGCAAAACCACCAAAAACATTTTGATGAACACTTTTTCTTTTAATTTTGGGGCTATTGCAATAGCTTTTGTTCCAAGGAAATTCCCCAAAATTCCTTTATTATTCATCAACGATTTAATGGGCAACAAACAATTTTCCAGTTGAAAATGTATAAATATGAATATAAATGATTTATAACTGTGGATTTTAGGTATTTTGAGCTGATTTGGTTTTTACTATTTCTCATAGGGTTCTAATTATATTTGGATTTCTATCACTGCTACGAAGGACCCGATGATACATTCACTTTCCAATTGATTCTATTTTAGACGATTCGATAATTGAAATGGACCAAGAATTCCCTTATTAAATCAACACAATCACTTGAACTCCTAAACTCGATTTATATCAATAAAAATCCAATTCACGTCAAGAATTGTACCAATATTTTTCGAGCCATTTTAAACTCCCTTCTTTTGAAACTATTCTGAGCCGCATCCTCAACTCTCAATGTTTGTAATTCTTCCCCCTTTTACCGTTTCTCCTATCCGCGGTTTATTTATCTTCCGAACCCGGGGTGGATCCCGGTGCTAGAGGCCAATAAACGACTACAAAACTCATCTGAATATTTTCGTTTCTAGCAAAGAAGGTCAGACAAACTAGGACGAACCTTTCTATTATTAGTTTCTTCTGCTGTTGATCCTAATGGAAGAAAGAATTTTCAATATTAGATCCCTTCTGAAGTGAACCTTGATGATACAATTTTGTTCTCGTAATAAATTTTACCGTACGATTCTTTCATGATAATTCTGACTCCCCTTAAAATAGTTCTACGATGGATATTACGTTTATCTTACGTTCGAAGTTATTTCTCGTTCTCTGTTTGTTTCTAATTTTTGAGTTTCTCGAAGCTTTCATGAAAAACTCAACGGTCCAAGTGGCTTGTTGAACAATGTATGTAATATTTATTTCCTCAGTTACATCAAAGGGAGGTACCTAACCCCAGTTTAGTAATATAATCAGACTAAATTGCTTCTTTTGAGTGATTTGTTGTAAAAGCGGATGAAGAGTAAATTAATTCATTTCAATGTTCATTACGGAGGTTAGCTACTGCCATTTGAGGTTCGCGCATGCGCAGAAGTTACTGAGATGATAACGTATTACGATCGTGATGAAATTCATTTGGAATAATCATAATTTTTCAGCTACTTAATTTCAAATGAATCGTAAGAATGGAAGAGAACAAAATTACGCAATGAAAAAAACACGGCAGAACTTTCTCAGAGATAGCAATAAAATTCAGATGAAAATGGCAGAAGCAATTATTGTTATGAGAATCTGTCATTCATGCTTGAGCGGCAGCAATAAGCTACTAATTGATAAATGGTGTTTTCGAATCAACCTCTAATTCGCAATGAGATGGGATGACTAGGCTATGGAAGATGATTCTTCATGGATTTTACGTTAATACTTTTTGGGCAATCCCACTGATTGAGAACGATCCAAGCCCTAACCCGCACATTCTGTAATAATTTCATGAAAGAAAATCTTGTGAAAACTGTCGGAATTAATCTTGTTACAAGTGTTTGCTGATTCCGACAGTCAGGTGGCTTGAAAGAATGACAAAAAACCATAATCTGGACAGGAACGAAAAAATAATGACTGAGAGTGGGAGAACCCAAAATTGGCATTTCCAAAACAGTGTTTTCCATTCCTGCCACCAGGGTTCCTTCCAGGTGAATTAAGAAGAGGCGATAGACTGACGATGTAAAGAACGCATTTGGAACGCATCGGTTACTTTCAAATAAAATGATATACCAAGCTGCTCAGTATTTTTTCTATGTCCAAACAGTATTCAACCTATTCTCTCTCGAAGGAGAGGGTGCGAATTGGGAATTGGAATTGGAAAACTTACTTACGACTTGTAGTTTGAGGTTGTCCCTGATCGTACGAGCAGTTCTGAGAACAGTGAAAAGTTTTGATGCTCTTGAAAGTCATCATTTCATTGTTACTATCTAACCCCTTCTTTGATTCTTCAGCTATATAGAAAGATTGAGGAAGATTTCTTCTTATGTAACATTTGGAAATTGATATAAAATTGTTGAGAAATAATATCCAGCATGTTTCTACTCCCGCCAATCAGGCGAAATTAGGAACAATGACCACACTACGAACATCATGTGATGCATCTATCTAGGTACGGAATTTCAACATTTATTACACCTGTTGAATGTATCACGCGCTTTAACGTGGTTCAGCAGAAAATAAATGCAGTTAGCAGGTCACTCAGTTGAAAAAACTCTCGAACAAAAATTAGATCGGGCATTTCATGGTAGCAATAATATGATTCACCACTTTCTGGACATCAATGAAGCATCCAAAGCCATCTCACAGATTGGGGGATCTAGGAACTAATTTTTACCGCATCAAGCTGACAGAAAGCGCAATTAACGAAAGTCGATTATGCGGCATTTGGTTTATTTACTCTAATAACGAAATTATTGTTCTAGAAACGAAAACCGAATAGGTGTCGAGGAGTGTATGAGGCAATTCGTCTCATGCGCACAGGGTTGACGTTGTTACAGTCGGTTTCTGAATATAACTATTTCATAACCACTGACACAACGCACACCTTTTTACCGAGCCAGCCCTCGTCATTACTCTAAAGGTTTCGAGGTCTTAGGGCTATCGGAGGTCTTAAACTTCCCGAAGATCATAATGTCCCGATTTACGGCCGTAAAATTCCCTCAAAAGCGTAAAGCCGACCCACTTTCCACACGCACCTGGTATTACGGATTCTCCTCGGGGCGGGCGGTGGGCGATAACAGTAATACCGTTTAGCTCAAACTGTGGGTAAGTGCGAACGACCCCCTTCGGCCCTTAACTATCTAACTGGTTCAAGTGAAGTACGAAAGGCGAGAGATTAAGGAGCCGAGTTTATACTTGGGCGCCTAAACGGCTTTTACTGGGGGATTCAATCCCGAATCCTTAAGTGCTATTTAATCCTTCGCTTATATTTTCGATAGTGAACCGTTGTAATCGACCGGGAAGGAGATTGGACCCTTTCGAAATTTGTTGGTTTTCAAAATCCGTTTCAAGGCACGATTTCAATAATATAATTTAACAAGAATAAACTCATCTGCCTGCGGCGGCAGATCCGCCGTTCGGATTGGAGCTGTTTTAGAGAACTACTGGACGAATGTATGAAGCCTCGGTCAAAAGCCATCGTTGGATGCCAGAAGCGGAGTTTAAAAGCTGAAAACCAAGTACTTCTGGCACAAACTTTTATTACCGAAGATAAAAAGATAAAATGAAATAAAAGAAATTTTCAGTGAAAGAACAAATAGGGAAAGTTCTGACCGTATGAGCTGGCAGTATGCGCAAGTGCTGGTTGTGAAGCTGAAGAGAGGTGAGGAATGAAGAAGAGTGTGAGAGAGCGAAGAAAATCCAAGACAGGCGTGGTAGATGTGTTGCAGCTGAAGCTCATACAAAAGGAGATGATCTTGTGGGCTGCTCAGGTGGAAATGGGATGCTGGCGACCCTGTGGGATACTAATGGCCCAGAGCTGTAAGCACTTCAAATGTATATTTGAATTAGAGCATGTGGCAAGAGAAAAATGGCGGAGGCACACATGCAGCAGAGAATTGAGAATAAAGAATGAAGAGAAAGTCTTGATCACCGCACAGAGGGGGCAATCCAGAGTGGAAACTTCACAGAGGTGGCACTACACAGAGGGGAAACTTCAAGTCAAAGTGCCCAGTGCACAGCTCATAATAATCGGATGATCGGATTAAGATAATACCCTATCAATAAGTAAAAACAAAAACATTAGGAAGAATAAAATGAATGAAAACAAACTGCCGTGAACAGCCATTTATGAGCCGAAGTTCGTCCAGGCATCTCCTGGGCCAACTCAAATGGAGGAATCCCATAGGTTGTAACACTGGAGAATAGAGATGTTGAAAACTTTCTTAATTACAAGGCAATTTTATCATATTATTCTGGTACAATTTGTAAATAAAATTGGAAGATAACTGGTTATAACTTGTGATGGATATGGTTAGTTGGCTCTTCTCGATTCTTGAACCCATCGCCTCGGAAGATGTACCAACGCATACCAGCGTCTGACACATCTTCTGATCGTGGCGGGAATTATCCACATTTAGTTCTTGGAAGGGGGAATTGTACCATTCCATCACCTCCCCTTGTTACAAATGTCGATATCTCAGTGCCAGAAGATCGCTTGTCAGTTTAAGCATCCCCCTGCAATATAAGCAGTTCTTCATTTGTAAGGCTGGTTCCACTTCATCTACTCCTGATCGTACATTGCTGTGCAGTACGTGTTTGGTTGACTTCGAGGCCCTACGTTCAAAAGTATGAAGCCTGGAGCAAATGTCATATACGGTCCGAAGTTGGTCCAGAATCTAGGCGTCCCTTATATCTCAACTCAAATGGAGAAATATGTTGAGTTGAAACAATGGTGAGTTGGGATTGTAAGGCGGTTTTATCATATATTTCTAGTACTACTTGTAAATTCAACAGGTCTTCACCTGGTTATAACTGGTGCCCTAAAAACATTGAATGTACCCCTTTTCCATACGTCCCTCTGAAGCAAGTCTTCATCGGTAGATGGACGCTTATTAGAATCCATCCAGGGGTGTGTGGGACAGCCCAAACATCAGAAAACAAATAATTGTCAACAGTTCGTAGGAGTATGTCTGTGGTTCGATCCAATTTCACAGTAATTATGCAATAAACTCCCGAAATTTCGAATTTCATGACGGAAAACAAGTATTGGAAGGAGTAATACTGCAAGAACGTGTTTTTTTGCAACTATTCAGGCTATATATCTCAACCGATTTCCATGATTCTTATTTCATATGATTGCAATAGACTGAAGGAAAAAGCAGCCTCTCAAGTAGGACCCACCTTGTAGGAAGTAAAGGGGGAGAAGGGGCCATGCTCGATGACATGAACATGTTAGACCGGAGAGGATAATCAAAATTTACAACACAGTCCATCATCCTTTCGGAAGGATCTGTGTTAAATTATATGGGCTATAAATGAACTGCTTGAGCATTATCTAATAAAAGCTATACATGAAATACAAGTTGCGCATACTGATGTATGCCGGCGACTTGAATGTATGTAGAGCAATCTAGCTTGGCAGCTTGTTGCCTTCTTCAGGCTAGCCTTGATTCGCTCCTTGAGTGGTTTTCAGCTTATCACTTACCGCTTAATCCGACCAAATGTGCCGTGTCATCTCACACGAGATTTTGACTCAACTGGAGTACAGCTATCTAATCGGAGGAGCCCCTCTTACCAGGTTTGTCTTGACCAAACACCTTGGAATCGTTCTGGACTCGAAACTGACCTTTATCGATCATGTCGATGCTGTAGCTCTGAGAGCCCTCGGTTTTCTAAAAAGGTGCTCGCCGAATTTCTCGTACTTTTAAGAAATTGTGCTGTTGTACAAGACACTGGTTCTTCCGATTCTGGAGTACGCTGGTATAGTTTTATCCCCATTTTATGCGGCATACGGATACCTACGGAAGTTCATGCGTTATCTTGCATTCAAACTCAGAATACCAACGTAGCAGGTTGATTTTAGGCACCTGGCGACCGAGTACGGGTTGCCCACTCTTGAAAGCCGTTGAGAGGTGGCAGATATTATATTTTTTCACAAGCTTGTGAATGGAGTTCTCCTACCCCATCGCTTCTCTACAAAATCAACATAAATGTGCTTCCCTACAGAACTCGCCAAACACTATTCTTCCTGGTGCCTTTCGCAGAGCAGAACTACCTTCTGAACCGACCGCTGTTCCGTTTGCATCGTGAGGTCAATATTTTTCTGGAGTCAAGTGACTTTGACAGATTAAGTACTCCTTTCCACCCGCTTAAGCGTCTGCTGGCTGAGATTTACTATTATTGATTTGTTCCCTTTTATTGTATTTTTGCATTTTTTCTTGTTTCACTGTTTTGTTTATTTGCTCCTGATCCTATTGTAATATCATGTTGTAATTTATTAAATCGTTGTGTATTTCCTTGTGTATTTCAAATGAATAGATTCTGTAATGATTTATTACTAATTGCTGTTTCATTGTTTCAGAACCGCGGCGCAGGGCTGGACATGAGCGTGGAGGGGGCCTGGAACGAAGGCGTGACGGGGAAGGGAATCGTAGTCACCATCCTAGACGACGGCCTCGAGAAAGACCACCCGGACCTCATGGAGAATTACGTGAGTAGACTCCCGCATCACCTGTCATCTAACGCTGTGTGATAAACAGAAATTAGTAATCCGCAAACGTCCTTTAGTACTTACCGTGACATGGATTTGCTTAATATCTAAGCTATAAATTGTATGACGTGCGGAAGGAGCCCTGGAGTTTGACGTCAGTATCCAGTACAACTTTGTTGTTTTTGCATCGCTCGCCAAGCAAATGAAGGCACCGTCTTCCTAACTGCTTAGGAAAGGTTTCACAATGAATCTTATCATGGTAGATCTTTATAGAACCAGAGATTTGGAAGTTAATTTAAAACTAACGGATTTCACTAATGTAGTCAATGGAACCGTGATCATAAACATCGATTTAGAGCGTTCCCATAAAACGCCATCCAAAGTTTAAAGGTAAAGTTAGACAGTACGAAAGAGTTTGGAAATGACGGTGATAACATAACCAATAACCATTTCTTTTTTCGCTATATTCTCGTTTTTGTTGGAATACTGTTTGCTTTTTTTGCAACAAGCCTTGTTTTCTGTTTATATTCATAGTTCTTTAGTTAATGTAGTTGTTCTAATTTTGTTGACGAAACAATAGTTCATGATAGTCGGTAACTCGTCACGAAATCAAAATTGTTGCGCTCAAAATCCGTCGTTCTTCCTCTAATCGGCAAACAGTAAAATCTACATAATACTATTCAAACTTGTCCTCAACTACCAATAATTTCAATTGATGTATTTAGCTGGATCGGAATGATGGAAAATAACCGACTCTCGTAATTGATGAACGTGAACAGCGATGTATTCACTAAAGAAAAAGAATGCCGTGAAATAAGATTATTCTCTTCGTAGCTTCGGAAACGAACCCAACAACTGGAAATCTAGATTATACTCGGTGTAACGCGGGTGGTGTCCGAACTCTCTTTTTCATGATCTACAACCTATTTCCGTCCAAAAGGTTCTCATAGAGTTTTTTCTTTAGAGATTTCGTTTCCGAGTTATTTCTTTTAAGATTTTTTGTGTGCCTTTACTTCACTAAAATTGCCATAACTTCTTCGATTTCCACAACAAATTCAAATTTGAGGGTACCGCTAAAAAGAGCATTAAATTTGCTGTCTTTTTAATGTCTAAACATTTTTTTCAAATCAGAATTAAGGCACAAAAAAAGAGCCTGAAAAGTCAATTTTGTCTAAATTTTGAAATTATTACTATGTCTGTTTTCGATCGTAGGTGGATAGGACATAAAAATAAAATTAAAATACAGGAATCATTTCAGAACGCTTCCATAGGATTTCGATGAAGAAATTTTTCAGAAATTTGTTTCCAACCCTTTGCATTACCTTCATTTTCAGCCCAAATTCGCTAAATTTTATCATTACATGAATGAATGAATTGTAGCGTTATTCCATTTTTTTTACATAGGTGAGTAGACATTGCATTAATAACTTATGGAATGTACCCCAAAACCGTAGGGAGAACCCTGTGCGGTTGTGGGGGAGTGTGCGTTCCAGAGATTAAATAAAATAATTATAATAAGATCACATTCAAACTAATCAGCTAACTTATTTCCTCTTACGGTACATAAATACTAGTCAGGACACCGTCACATGCTCGTAATTCTAAACTAATAATCCAAGAAAAGATTTTCCTCTTGTACATTCCCCTAGAAGGAGCCCTCATTCCATCTGGTAAGGTAGGCTTTAAATAAATGCCTAGAAGTGCTCCATAGGCGAGTTTTTGGAGCGGTTAACATGGCTAGAGACGTTAGGCGGAGTGAGTACGGTGTAGATTTTGAAAAATTGAAGAATCCAGGGTGTTTATGGAAGAAAGAGAGCGACGCTTCAATATACAGGGTGTCCCAGGAGTTATGCACAATCCGACTCCTACGTGTTCTACAACTCATTCCCGAACGAAAATGCCTCCAAGAAATTTTTGGCCAGAGGCTTCGTTTCCGAGTTATTCGCGATTTAAGATTTGTTTCGTGTTTTCGATCTTATGTCATTGAAACTGTCATAACTCCCTCAATTTTGGAGATAGCTCAAATTTGATGACACCGTTGGAAGAGCGTTAAATTTTTATCTATTTAATGTCAGAAAACCATTTTTTCATTACATTAAAGATGTGCAATTGCCGCGCGAAATGGCAGTTTTGTCAAAATCTTGAAATCGCCTGTTTTTCGTCTCACCTAGAAACCCCATGAATGCTTGACGCAGAACCGTGCAGACCAGGTAAAACGTGCGCCAAAATGTCAGTTTTCCAACGGTGAAGTCGTTTTGGTTTTTAAAAATATTTTTAGTTAAGGAAATGGTGTTTAACTGCAGGAAAACGTATGTTTTCTGTTAAAATTGAGGTTTTTCCAAAAGTTTTGACGAAAAAAGGTTTTAGGCGGGATGTACGTAACTTTTCTCGCTGATTCGAATGGTGACGATTTAAGTTTGTTTTGTCGGATGCATA